>JAJHZJ010000590.1:5410702-5853202 GCA_023548195.1 Bettongia penicillata ogilbyi
AGAAAATGAAGACATTTAGAAGAAAAAGAAGAAGCATTACAGAAGTTTTCAAAACTCTGGAGAGTGATTAGGAGAAAGGATTTTCTTTTAGGCTGAACCAAAAAAAAAAAAATCAGAGGACACAGATTCCAGTCAATCCTATGTCTGCCACTTACTTGCTATGTTTTCAAGTCCCTTAAAATCTGTAAGCCTTGATTTCCTCATCTATAACATGCAGCTCTTGGAATAGATGACCTGTCCACTCCTTCCCAGCCTATGTGTCCTTCCAGCTTTGAGATTCTAATCAAGAGCCATAACTCCTATCAGGTATTGTGCACACAGCCAGCTTATACATATGCACATATGTGTGTATGTATGGGTATATATGTATATATATATATATATACATATATATTGTTGTTCAGTGATTTCAGTCATGTCTAACTCTTCCTGACCCTGTTTGGGGTTTTCTTGACAAAGATATCGAACTGGTTGCTATTTCCTTCTCCAGCTCAATTTGAGGATGAGGGAACTGAGGCAAACAGGGTGAAGTGACTTACCCAGGATCACACAGCTTGTAAATGTTTAAGGTCAGATTTGAACTCAGGAAGCTCAGTCTTCCTGATTCCCAGGCCCAGTGTTATTACCCACCGTGCCTACAGACACACACACACATGTGTATCCATGTATGTATATATAGCTTCATGGGTGGGTAGAATTTTATATATGTGGTTTTTGTACACATGGATGTATGCAAAAGGAAGGACTGGAGCCCAGGTCCTGTGACTTAGAGGCCATATTCGGGTGTATATATGTATATATATATTCTTGTTGAGTGGCTCCTAAGGGAGCATTTTCAGCAGCTGATAACTTGCTGTCACCAGAATGGCTTCTTGGCTCAAAAGCCGGACCTCAATAACCAAAATATAATAATAAAACACAATGAAATTCTGTCTTAGGCTACATAGTAAGAGAAGCACAACTTTGTAACGAGATTTCCCTCCTGATTCCTACACTTAAACCCAGCTTATAAATGCAGAGTACTTAATACAGAACAAAAGGGCATGTCTGCCTATTTCAAATGTGTGTGTGTGTGTGTGTGTGTGTGTGTGTGTACCCCTTCAGTAACATAGTGGTTCTAAATACTCTACTCGGATTTGAAAACACATTAGACCTCTCCCCTTCCCACCTTTCTAGTCTTCTCAAACCTTATTCCTGTCTACATACCCCACAGTCCAGTGACACTTAAGCCTTTTTGCTGTTCCCCACACGACACTGTATGTCCCTATCTAGTGTCTTCCCAGCCATCTAGAATGCCCCTCCCCACTCCCTCCTCATTTCTGCCTAAACATTGGGAAAATGGCGACCCACTGACTTCAACATCCACTCTAAATGCGCTCTCTCAACATGTCAGTATCAAGAGTCAACAGCTATTGTACCTTTCTTGGTTTTTTTCAAGTATTCTTGAATGCTTGAATGACTTTTTGTAACTCACAGAGTATAGAATGGTTGCTCCTGAACTTATTCTCATATATACTTTTCTAGAGTTCTAACTGTCGAACTTTCATAAAATTGACATGTTCTTCATTAAGCACAGGTTCTCTTCTGTGTCCCTGGCAAATATCAGCCTCCACAATTGACACTATTTTTCAAATGCCATATTCATATCTTCATAGTGTTGCTACATGAAGCCAATATGTACCATCCACTAAAGAACAAATGATCAAGAGCAAACAATCTCATCAATTCCAACAATATGAATAGAAATAAAATTAACACAACAGTCACAATTACTAATAGATTGTGGCAATTATAAATCAGTTGGCTTTCTCTTGGTCATAGATCAGAGCAAATAATTTTATCAAAAAATACTTAAATATTGCTTTAAAATAATGGTTGAACAATAATGCAGAAAATACTACTTAAAAACAAAAAGCCAAACAAAACCAAAAGAGGCAACACTCCCCCCCCAAAAAAAAATAACGTGGAATTGAAACTAAAAAGAAAACAAGAATAATATTGGAGGAGTTTTCTCTACCCCCTCATAATACTTAAAGTAGAGGCCATATAATGGCCCTCTTCTACTACTGTAGGAAATTTATGTTAAAATTTGTATTTATACCTTAGGAAATTTACATTAAACAAAAAGATAAGACTATCACGACAATAGCTCCAAAATCCTACTTAGGAAAAATCCTAACATTTAGGCAAATGTTTGGGTAAAGAAGCAGCACCATGTAACAAACATTTATTAATCAATCAGCCAATTAAAATTGATTAAGCACCTACCATGTGCAGGTCCTGTACTAAATGCTAAAGAGGCAAAAAAAGGCAAAAGATCCTCCCTGCTCTCAAGGAGACAGCAAGTAAGCAAATATATACAAAGCAAGCTACATACAGGAGAAATAGGAAATAATTCCTGGAGGTGAGATTACCATTGCTGAAACTTGTTAACAGACAGGCACCAGGAGGGGGAAAATGGGGAAAGAGTCGTCTGTTTTCTTGAACCTTCCCTCAGTCCTTGAGGATGTGATTACAAGTGGTAGATCCAGCCTGAGTCTTTTGCTTAAGTATTCAGGTCATACCAACTTTCTCTTTCCATTTTCACCAGCTGTCCAATGCCACTGGATTGTTTTTTTCTGGTTCAGTTATTCACATGCCCCCTCCTTAGCTACCAAGTCATTAAAACCTCCCTTCTGGAACTGACTAAAGAGAGATCATCCACAGAAATTCCTCAGCTAGCCTTGTCAAGTCACTCCAGATATTTTGTATCTATATCTAAAATACGTGTGTATGTGAAATTATATAAATATATGGATGCATGTAAACATGAACATATATATTCATAAATATATATAATATTTTTATAATATAATATATAATTTATGTATGTATATTATATATACATACACACATACAGACTTGTTCTTACTTGGTTAAAGTTCTAGGGTTCACATGTTAGCTGTCCCTTTAGATGAGATGGGGTAATTCAGTTGATAAAGGGTTCAAAGAAAACATAGGAAGGAGTACTGAGATTAGAATTTAGATGAGGCTGGGGTGGGAAACTAAGGACATGTAAGCCCCCAGTCCCGATGCAACATGACCTTGACCCAGAGCCTGAGGATGAGGTAGACCTGTGCAGTTTTTCTAATCTCATTCTCCTTGACCTCCCTGAAGCCTTGGACACTATGGATTATTCTCTCCTCCTTTATACTCTCTCCTCTCTAGGTTTCAGGACACCCTTCCCTCTCTCTCCCAGTTCTCTTGCTACCTCTTTGACTGCTCCTTCTTTGTCTCCCCAGATCACACCCTCTAACTGTAGGTGTCCCCCACTTTCTGTCCTGGGCCCTCCTCTTTTCTCCTTTTATGCTACTTCATTTGATGATCTCATCAAATCCCATGGATTTTATTACTATCCCTATATTAAAGGATAGGTTGATTCTCATATCTTGCCCCAATCTCTCTGCTAACTTCCCATCGCCCATCTCCAATTGCCTTTCAGACATCTCAAAGTGGATATCCGAAAGCGAACTCAAGATCTTTCCCCCTAAATACACTGCCACCACCACTACCCACCTTCCCTATTGCTGTCATGGGCTGCACTATCCTTCCAACACCTCAGACTCACAGCTTAGAAGTCAACCTGGATTCCTTACCAAATCCACACTGTTGCCAAAGCCTGTTGATTTCCCCTGCCCAAAATCTCTTGAATACGCTTTCCTTCTTTCTTCTGACACTGCCCCCATCCTGGTGTGGACCCTTATTACCTCACACCTGGGCTGCTGTAATTGCCTGCTGGTGGGTCTGCCTGCCTCAAGTCTCTTCCCATTCCAATCCATTCTCTATTCAGCATCTAAAATGATTTTCCTAAAAAGATCATGTTACCTCCTGCTCAGTCAATTCCAGTGGTTTCCAGTTGCCTCCAGGAGCAAAGACAAAATGTTCAAAACCCTTCACAACCTAGCCCACTCCTACCTCTCCCATTGTCTTATATCTTACTTCCAGACACATACTCTGAGTCAGTGTCACTGACCTCCTGGCCATTCAGCAAACAAGAGACTCTATCTATTAACCTGGGCATTTTCTTTGGCTATCCTCCATGCCTGGAATGTTCTCTTTCCCCAGCTCTGACTGCTGCCCTCCTTGGTTTAAGTAGCAACTAAAATCCAACCCTCTATAAGACTTCCCCAATGCCTCTTAATTTTAGTGCCATCCCTCTTTTATTTATTATTTACTATTTATCCTGTATATAGCTTGCTCCATGTGTGTGTGTTTATATTTGTTTGCATGTTATTTCTCCTCATTAAATTGTAAACTCCTTGAGGGCAGGAATTATTTTTTCCCTCTTTTTTGTATCTCCAGTGATTAACCCAGTACCTGGTAAATGATAGCCCATGGTAGGTGTTAGAAGTGAACCCATTTAACAAGCCCTCAATAATGAGAAACATGTTCACCTTAAATAATGAACAACACCTATTGAGAAATCAGGAAAACATTTATTAATCTTTATGTCCATTCCCCCTAAATAGATGGGTAGCCTCCCTAGTAAGGTTTACAGCAAGAGTACATGTGCGGGAAGATGGGGCTTCTTATACTGTTTTCTGAATTTTGCATTTCCTGCAGCACCGTCCCCTGGCCATGCAACTCCATGTTTTCCTCTCTGATAGGGAAGGGCCCTTCCTCACACAGCTCCTTCGACCTGCACATTATTTCTGATCTCTAATCCATTCATGCTAGGTCACAATCCTTATCACCTAGGTATGTGAACAACAGAACTTTCTTACTTCCCACAAAATCCCCCCTTTTTTCTTTATTAAAATTTCTATTTCCATACCTAAATCCAATCAGTAAATACCTCCTCACATTCTTTCTACCATGAAATTCTTCCCTTCCTCTATCCCCCTTTATATGAATATGGGAAAGGAGCAAAGTTGACTGACACATTAACAAATTACAAGGGAGTAGTCCCCTTGTTATAAATACAGATACAGAGATTGAAAATGCAAAGTTAGATCAATCCATTTAGAGGTTCTATCTCATACAGCAGTCTGGGGAGCAACATCATCTGATGCAATTTTCTGGTCTGGACGCTCCTTCAAGCCATTTTTGAACACAGCATCTTCTTCCCTTTATCTTCTTGTAGAAATCCAGATGTCCACTCTCCTACAAAACTGATCTTAATACCATTTTAGATGACCATTTCTAAGCTTTATACACTTATCACTCTTACAAAATCAAAATTGAAACTTTGGTCAATTGTCATGTTTAAGAAATTCACATTAGAACTCAGTTTTTACATTTTACATTAATTCACTATTCATTTTGCCCATCAGGAAGATGAGGTTTAACTAAGGAGTCATTAATACTCTAGTATTACTCTAGTACTTGCTCTAGTAATTTACTAAATTACTCTAGTAATGCTCTAGTACTTACATAAATATAATAAATAATCATTTTAACACAGTACATATCACATCATAAAACATTCCAACTCCACCTTCTGGTCATGTGATGCTTCTTTTAAAGCATTTACAATACAGATCACAAACCATTTTTCTTTTAACATTAACCAACTGAGACAAAACAATAACTATGTATGCTAACCTCTCAAGCCCTTGACCTGATTGTCTCCACACTATTGTTAAGAATTAAAAGGCACTAACTTGTTGTTGTTAAGTCTGAAATCCCAAGCCTAATAGCTTAATTTTAAACTTAACCTCAGATGTTCCCCTATCAACAATCTATTATTTAGTAGATTTGATATTAAGCTTACAAAACTTTTGATTATAGGAAATTGTCACTAAGAGTAGGGACATTGAAGAGAAACAACATCTCCCTAACTTTATGGCAGTTCCAGGCAGGAGGAGACTGTCAACTGGCATTCAGCCAGGCTTAAAGTCTGCCAGGTGGCAGTTAGGAAATTGAGTCACGAAAATCCTACCTCAGCCCAGGTTGAACAGCTGCTCTCCCAACCTTCCCATGAGATCACCTTTTTGTGGTTCATACCAGCATCTCATAGGCTTACTGGCCTCATGGATCAGTGGCTCAGACTGTCTCTCTTTGCTATCCACACCTGGAGTTAGACTCAGAAGAATAGTTAGTTAATAGCCTTATAAAATCTTAAAATAGCAAGCTCCGAAAATCAGTTTCCGATATGCCTATAATTTCACATTGGCTAAGGAACAGCTTTTGAAGCAAGTATTAAGTAGCTTGCATGCCTTTCTGGTTCCTGATTAGATAATAATGATCGTAAGTTATTGCTCTACTACATTTACATCTGTTTCCCAAACTATTCTATCCCTTTCTAACCCTGCTCAATCTAAAAGAATGAGCTACACATATGATAAGTTCAAACACTAATTTTAAATTATGTTCATGAAATGAATTCATATCAAAACAGAAAAATTTAACTTTTCCATCAATGTAAAATACTTCCAGAGGTTACCTGCCTCTAAGAAACATAGACTGAAATTCTTTTCCCCAAACTAAAGATGTCCTTGATTTAGTCTCAGTAATTAATTCAGTCAATTGTATTTACCCAAATGCTTTTACATCATTTTGTAACAAGTAAAGACCCTGTTCTAAGTTGGGACCTTTGTCCATTACCCCAAAAGAGTTTTAGTCCCATTTGTCTAAAAGGATCCTGGAAAATCTCATCTTGAAAACTCCTTGGATTTCCCCATATGAACTGGCTCTCTAGAGACCCATAGAGCCATATCACTCTGCCGTATCAATTCAATTCTTCAGGTTACTGGCCACTCACGTCAAAACCAGGACTGGAACCCCCAGACCACCTGGGGCCAGCCTTCCTCAGTCCCTTTGTAGATAAGACAACAAATTTTGAACTTCTTTAGCTGAATGATGGCCTGGGTTGAATTCATTTAAACAGGACCCAATGTGTTGTCTTTGGGTCCTCAATAAATTTCATACCATTAGAGTTAACTTTAAAACTCAATCTTGGGGGAGGAGCCAAGATGGTGGAGTAGAAACATTCACATATGCTAACTCCAAACCCACAGCCCATAAAATACCTGTAAAGAAGAACTCCCAACAAATTGTGGAACAGTGGAAGTCACACAGCAATGGAGTAGAGGAGATTTCTGTTCCAGAGAGACCTAAAAAACTGACACCAAAGGTCCGTCGCACACTGGGACTGGAGCAGAGCCCAGCCCTGCCTTGGCTACGCAGCCGTGAGAGGAGCGGATCCAAGCAGGCTTCAGGGATGGAATCTCTGGCAGCCACGAAGGTCCTTCAACCCACAGGCGCTACAGGTCAGTCAGAGAGCCTTCTGGGCTGGCTGAGAGGGGAGCAGGGTGTCTCCATAACTCAGGACCCCTCAGGAGACAGCAGCAGAGGCAGCAGCAGACAGGAGCTCCCAAAGCAGACAGGAGCTCCGTTCCATTATTGAAGGTCTCCCCAAAAACCCCCTGAGGGAACTGAGCCCTGTGAGGTGGCCTTGCCCCCCACCTGAGCAGCTGAACTTAATCTCACACTGAATAGCAGCCCCAACCCTGCCAAAAGCCCTGAGGCTGTGGAGTAGCATTTGAATCTCAGACCCCAAGCACTAGCTGGGCAGATCTGGAGGCAAGGCAGGAGTGGAGAGGAATCTCAGAAGTCAAGTAACAGACTAGGAAAATGCCCAGAAAAGGGAAGAAAAATAAGACCATAGAAGGTTTCTTTCTTGGTGAACAGATATCTCCTCCCTTCCTTTCTGATGAGGAAGAACAATGCTTACCATCAGGGAATGACATAGAAGTCAAAGCTTCTTTATCCCAAACATTCAAAATAAATATTCAGTGGACTCAGGCCATGGAAGAGCTCAAAAAGGATTTTGAAAATCAAGTTAGACAGGTGGAGGAAAAACTGGGAAGAGAAATGAGAGAAATACAAGAAAAGCATGAAAAGCAGGTCAATACCTTGCTAAGGAAGACCCAAAAAAATGCTGAAGAAAATAGCACCCTGAAGAATAGGCTAACTCAATTGGCAAAAGAGGGTCAAAAAGCCAATGAGGAGAAGAATGCTTTAAAAAGCAGAATTAGTCAAATGGAAAAGGAGGTTCAAAAGCTCACTGAAGAAAATAGTTCTCTCAAAATTAGAATGGAACAGATAGAGGCTAATGACTTTCTGAGAAACCAAGAAATCACAAAACAAAACCAAAAGAATGAAAAAATGGAAGAGAATGTGAAATATCTCATTGGAAAAACAACTGACCTGGAAAATACATCCAGAAGAAACAATTTAAAAATTATAGGACTACCTGAAAGCCATGATCAAAAAAAAGAGCCTAGACACCATCTTCCATGAAATGATCAAGAAAAACTGCCCTGAGATTCTAGAACCAGAGGGCAAAATAAGTATTCAAGGAATCCATTGATCACCGCCTGAAAGAGATCCAAAAAGAGAAACTCCTAGGAACATTGTGGCCAAATTCCAGAATTCCCAGGTCAAGGAGAAAATATTGCAAGCAGATAGAAAGAAATAATTCAAGTATTGTGGAAATACAATCAGGGTAACACAAGATTTAGCAGCTTCTACATTAAGGGATCGAAGGGCATGGAATAGGATATTCCAGAAGTCAAAGGAACTAGGACTCAAACCAAGAATCACCTACCCAGCAAAACTGAGTATAATACTTCAGGGGAAAATATGGTCTTTCAATGAAATGGAGGACTTTCAAGCATTCTTGATAAAAAGACCAGAGCTGAAAAGAAAATTTGCCTTTCAGACACAAGCATGAAAAGGTAAACAGCAAAGAGAAGTCTTAAGGGACTTACCATGAGTGAACTGTTTACATTCCTACATGGAAAGACAATATTTGTAACTCTTGAAACTTTTCAGTATCTGGGTAGTTGGTGGGATTACACACACACACACACACACACACACACACACACACACACATACACACGTGCACGCACACACAGAGACAGAGAGCACAGAGTAAATTGAATAGGATGGGATCATATCTTTAAAAAATGAAGTTAAGCGGTGAGAGAGAAATGTATTTGGAGGAGAGAGGGAGAAATGGAATGGGGCAAATTATCTCTCAGAGAAAGGGCAGGCAGGAGACTTTTTAGTGAAGGGAAAAAGAGGGGAGAAGAGAGAAAAACATGAAATTTACTCTCATCACAGTTGACTAAAGGAAGAAATAAAATGCACACTCATTTTGGTATGAAAACCTATCTTACAATACAGGAGAGTGGGGGAGAAGGCGATAAGCAGGGTGGGGGGGATGATAGAAGGGAGGGCAATGGGAGGAGGGAGCAATTTGAAATCAACACTCTTGGAGAGGGACAGGATCAAAAGAAAGAATAGAAGTAATGGGGGCAGGATAGGATGGAGGGAAATACAGTCAGTCTTACACAACATGACTATTATGGAAGTCATTTGCAAAACTACACAGATATGGCCTATATTGAATTGCCTGCCTTCCCAAAGGGAATGGGTGGTGAGGGCGGGATGGGGAGAAGTTGGAACTCAAAGTTTTAGGAACAATTGTCAAATATTGTTCTTGCTACTAGGAAATAAGAAATACAGGTAAAGGGGAATAGAAAGGAAGGGAATAGAAAGTTATCTGGCCCTATAGGACAAAAGAGAAGACGGGGACAACAGAAGGGAGGGATGATAGAAGACAGGGCAGATTGGTGATAGGGGAAATTAGAATGCTCAGTTTATTGGGGTGGGGGCAGGGGACAAATGGGGAGAAAATTTGGAACCCAAAATTTTATCAAAATGAATGTAAAAAGTTAAATAAATAAATTAAAAAATAAAACAACTCAATCTTGTTCTATGGAACAGTTATAATACAACATCACATTTATACTTCAGTTTCCTGTTCCTTTATCTAATTATTCCAATAAAATTCTGAAAGAATTTTCTCAGGGATTTTATTTTTCACAAAGCCAAACCAGAGTACCCATTTACCCAATTAATTGACAACAGCAAGATTCCACTACTTACTTTATGCTTACATTTTAAATTATCTGCTTTGATTATAGAAACATGCCCGCTAGATGAAAAGCAAAGACCTAATTAGATATCATCTCCACTTTATAACCAGACTCAGAAATAGTCAAGTGGGAAAAATTTCTTTTTCAAAGGAACACAATGGGGAAACTAAGCCAAAAGGATCCCATCACAGGGTAAGGACACAATTTTTCCCTGAGGTTTTGCATATGATGGCCGGTTTTACTAATCAAAAATTTTACCAGGACTTACATCTTAAATCTTAAATTTGTCCTAAAAACCAATCACTAGAATTTATTTATCACCTAAACAAATTCCTGCTTTAGGAACTCCATATACAGTTTACACTTTACATAGAGATTACAACTTTAACAAAGTGAAGGGTCACACCACTTGGGTGATCATTTTAAACTCTCCAAATCTTAGCTGCCCCTAGGTGGGGATGGGGCCATTCCTTTCCTTGGATGATAGAAAGAGTTAACATCTCTCCTCTGAGCATCTCCAGTTCAGAATAGATCTTAAGAAGTCCTTCTGTAATGATTGGACTTCAAAAGGAAAGGGGGATAGGGCCAGGAGGCTTTTTGTCTTGAAATTATCACAGAACTTCCAGGAGCCATAATATTCCTGGTCTTCCTTATCTGGTCCCTTATATTCCAACTCCAAATAAAATTTGAAGTTATTATAACAAATTAACTTAAAATATAAATTGGGTAGGTAGGCCTTTCAAAAATAATACAAAAGATTTTACAATACATTTCTTCATATAACAAATATCTTCCTCTTTTAAGAACAATTTACAATTTGTTATGAAACCCTCATGAACCTAACTGGTAAAAATTACAAAAGATCTAAAAACAAGGCCTTTTCACATTTGCCCATAAACTTCCTTTTACAAACATACTTTTGTAAATTCTTGATTCATAGCAAAAAACAATTTTAGGTTAAAACTTCCTTCTTAATAGCAAAATAAATAAACTTTTAACATACTTAATACATCCTTAGATGGAACAAGCTTGAAAATCACATCCACATATAAAAATATATATGTGAATTTTTTTCCAAGGATTCTCATTTTCTTAATAGGAATTCTACAACACAGAAACTCTTACACAGAATTCATAGCAGTTTTTTATCCAATTCATCATTAATTTAACAATGCAATTTCTAATGTAACATTTAGATTTACTTAAAAATTTTAAATTATTTGAGATTACTTAAAACTTTAAATGAGCCATAATTCCATTCAGCTGAATGAATTTCCACATCACTTTGCGCAGTAATTCATCTCCTTACCACCACATGGGCACACTATCACCTGATCAGAGAGAGTCAGCTCAAAGTTGATTGAGCTATTAATTATCAAATCAAGTTACATGTTACAAGGTACATATCTTCCTAAAATACTTCCTCACACCCTCAGTACTTACTGAAACCATCTGAAACTGATCCATGCAGAACTATTCAAATATTATTCATCTTTCCAAGTCTCTCAATCCCATTACTCAGATTATCTAGCCTTCCTCCACATCTTAACTATAACTATCTGAACTGGAATCCCCTTCTAGCTTAAAGCAAAGAAGTTAATTCTACCATTAAATAGCAAACATCAGCATTTTCACTGCTTATTTATAAGCAAATATAAATTTCAAACTATCACATTTCTATCACATCCGTTTAAAACCCCCCATCTATATATAACAAACTCCAAATTTAAAAACTGTGTAACAACTACATTAGATTAATGTTGCATCTAATATATACATATCCTTATACCTATCCTTGTGTTAAGCACTTTACAATCATAAATGCCAAACAACAACATCTTTTCTGCTTAATTCTGATAGGAAGAGCATTCTCAAAGCTGCTCTGTATTCCTTCAGGACAGATTTTTACTTAAATCATCTCAACCTGGATTTATAATCACTAATGAAAAATGCTTTAGCCCTTCTTTTTTTAAAATACTCTTGCTACTTAAAAGAAAACTTTATTTATTACTTCTCATCTCTTTTTACCCTACTTCCTTAAGAGGTGAAAGGTCCTCTTCCAGCTCCCATCCCTCTTCCAAGACCCAACAAAACCAGCTCTCCCAAGTCTCATTCCAAACTTTAAATCATATGAGGGGGAGGGTAATCTTCCCTTTATCCACGTGGTCTGAGCACATGGACCAAATTAATGCTTCTAAAATAAATCACTGAAATTCTAAAGTGAATTTGCAATTTTAAACATCTTGTCTTTTACCATCAGATACATTGAACCAATTCAAACCTAAAATACAGATTTTATCTTTGAGATCTCATCAAATCAAAATTCAGCTTTTCATTCCAGACTACCAGTCTTTTACTCTGCTAATTTCTATTTCACAATCTTGATAGGAATTCTCCTTGCCCAGGCAAAAGGGCCTAAATAATTTAACACTGACAAAGTGTGACTTCCAAGCATGAAGTTGGGAGCTTAATAACTATTAGTAATAATTACAAATCATAGTAAACAACTTTTAAATCTTTAAATCCAATAACCTTCCATAACTTTGTCTATTGGTTTTCCAATCAGGCTAAACATTTTCTTAAGTGGAATAGGGGAGGGGGAAGGGAGTACAAGGTCCAAGCACATGGAATACTCCATCACCTTACACATACCCTCCCCTTCAAATAAACCTGATACTCAGAATTTCTTCCAGGTTCTTTGTTCCTTGAAAAGAACGTAAGAAGTTAAGAGCCTAACAATTTAACTCATCAATACAGCCACATTTTTTTAAGTTGAATAATCTGCAAAAAGCAAAAAGTCTTTCTTTTCATATTCACAACCTGGCCAGGTTCTAGAATGCAGAAAGAAAGATTGTTTCTAAGCAACTTCTTAAAAGTTTTCAAACTTTCTATTAACATCATTATCAAGCCAAACAGTAAAGCATTTTTTTCCCTTTTCTCTCTCCCCAGACCACTCACTCCTCTGAGGCTGCTGTAATCAGGGAGGGAAGGAGAGGGAAAGATTAAGAGACAACAGAATTCCGAGAAAGTTCTCTGGCTAACTGCGTGGCTGTATTTACAGTTTAACAAAACACTTCCCAAACAAACAAACACAGAACAGATAGAGCAATACAGATTCTCTCTTTTTAGGAAATAAACTAATTTTAGATTAGACTCATGAAGATTCAACTATTCATGTCAATTTACTCTGATTCCAAGTCAATTTCAAAAGGATTTTCCCAGAATCTAGATTCTCCCTTGCAACTCTTTCTCTCTGCTCTCTCTCTCCAGAGCAGGCAGAGGAAGGAATATAACCAGCATTCCTTCATACAGGCAGCCAGGGAGGAATCCCTGGGGGGAGAGAGGGGCTCTAAAACACCCCATTATGTGCAGAACCCAGGGGAGGAAGCAATCAAGAACAGCAGCCTGCAGGAGATGGTGCCAGAGTTAATCTGTTAGGGTCTCCCATGGCATCCTGAGCCATCTCCAGCCATCCTGATGAATATCTGGTCACTGCACCCCAGATGGTTCAGGAGGAAAAAGGTGAGGTTAGGGACCTTGCACAGCCCCTTCTTCACACAAATCAAAGTCAATTACAAGTTGTGTCATTATCTTGATGTTATGGTCCTCTTCAAGAAATGAAGGACAAATAACCAACCAGGAAGGGTAGGTGGGAGGATGGGCAGGTAAGGGGAAGCAGATCTAACAAGACAGCTGGAGCAGGCTTCCTGAACCTGTATCCTGCTGGTGAGTAATTGGGAGCAGCCACTTATCTTGGGATCCTGCTACTTCTAAAATTCTCTGATCTGAGGGAGTGGACATTGTGAGAAACCATGATAACCTCAAAAGGAAGGAAATGAGAAGGAGCCAGCAATTCCAAAGACAAAGGTCAGCCACTTATCTTAGGATCCTGCTAATTCTAAAATTCTCTGATGTGAGGGAGTGGACATTGTGAGAAACCATGATAACCTCAAAAGGAAGGAAATGAGAAAGAGTCAACAATTCCAAAGACATAGGTCCTTTGCTTGTTTTTTTTTAAGTATTTAATCCTCCAGGGAACATGTGAATTAATAGTTTAAAAAGAAAAAAATGGATCAAGAAACAAAACTCATCAATATATTGCTCACAAGCAAGGTAAAAGATAGCTAGATTAAGAAGTTGGTCTAAAATATATCAGGGGTGGCATTAATAACCTCATAAACTAGAATTCAAATAAGAATCACTCAAAAAGCACTTATTACTGGAACTCTGTGCCAGTCATTTTACTCAGTGCTAGGGATGCAAAGATGAAAAATGAAACAGTTCCTTCAAGAAACTTTCATCCTAATAACATGTACTTTTGTAAATATAAGAAGGAGAAGGAAGGGGTAGAAGGGCATTAGCAGCTAGAAATACTTTGTGAAGAATGGTTTCCACCTTATTTTTGTAGGAAATCAAAAATTCAAAAAGGCAGAAGGGGAAATAAGAGAATTTCAGACACGGAGGTCATCTAATAAGAGATTTGGTTTTACAATTAAAAAGGGCATTGATAGATTTGGGAAAACGGATGAGGTCAGGATTGCAGAGGGTTTAGAAGATACAGAGAGGGCCATAGATTCAGCACATGTAAATATTTTTTCAAAGATTTTGAGAAAGAAGGAGGGAGAAAAGTTGATAGCTGTGGGGATGGCAGAGTGATTTTTAAGGATGGGAGACACTTGGATGTTTGTAGGAAGCAGGGAAGAAACCAATAGACAGGAAACTTAAAGATTAGAGAATGGGGATGATGTTGAGAGCAATCTGTTGGAGAACACAAGAGGGAATGAAATCAAAGGTATGTGTAGTGAAGATAGCTTTGATGAGGAAACAGGCCACTAGTCCTAATCAGAGTCTACAGTAAAGGAAAAAATAGTAAGAAATGATGTCAAGAGTAGATGAGGAGGAGGGTTGCAAGAGGAAGCCAGAGAAAAGGGCACTTGAGATGTAAAGTGTGAGGGTGATGTCCTCAGAAGAGGGAGAGATTGAAAAACAAATGAAAGGAGAGAAAGAGAAACTCTTAGAACACCTACTGTATTTAGTAGGATAGAGAATCAATTAAAGAGTCAAAGATTTCCTTACTACAGTGCAAACCCAATTGAGGTCAAATAACATCGATTTGTAGTGGGTCCAGTTAAAATAGTTTCACGACTTCCTGTAACTCTGTTTAGCAGCATATGAGTAGGAGCGAAGGAGGTGGCTAAGAATAGTCCATGGTTGGGGTTCGACTAAGTATAGGGATGACAAAACAAGACTTGGAGAGCAGATAATGTCCAGTTGGACTGGTTCCCTGAGGAGTTGAGTTTGGAAGGAGAGAAGAGTGCAGCTGCAGCAGAGGTAAGGACCCAGGAAAGGACTGGGGAGCTGTAGGGCTGGATATGGTCCAAACAATGAAGGATAAAGATGAGATTTATGAGGAGTAAAGCAAAAGGAAGGGTGGAAAAAATAGATTTTAATCAGGTAAATGTCAGAGTTCTTGATCGTGGAAGAGAACACTTTTGGGTGATGGCAGGATCAAAAGTGACCTCCTCATCTCCCAATATAGCGGATGAGTAGGTCTCAAGAGCTGAGTAACTGAAGGAATGGGTAGGTTAGGGTATCATCAGCACATGTGTCAAAGTCTTCTAGTATAAGGGCTGGAATGGGAGTGAAAAGGAGATTTGTGAGCCAGGCACTGAACTTAATTGAGAAAGGAGGAAGAATGTCTTGGGGCCAGATAATTAACAACTTAAAATCACCAGGATATGGATTAGGGGATAACTTGTAGATGAATGTGACACTGAAGGGAGGAGAACTTGTTGAACAATAACGGTGAAGGGAAACCCTGGAAAGGGCAATGGGGGAACAAAGATTATTTCAATTCCTCTTTTAGGGCCTGTAGTGTAGAAGTGGGAGAGGGGAGTTGAGCCAACATTGAAGAGTAGAAAGATGCACATACTATAGCTCTTCCTCCTCAGCCCATAAAATACCTGTAAAAAATGACTCTCAACAAATTCTAGAGCAGCAGAAGCCACAGAACGGCAAGTGAAAGAGATTTCCAGCCAAAGGTAACCTGGAAGGCCACAGAAAGTGTCTATCCCACAGGACGCTGAGCAGAGCGGAGCCCAGGCCTGGTCACACGGAACTGGGAGGAGCAGGACTGGAACAGGCCTCTGGGGCAAAATCTCCAGCAGGGAGATCTCTCAGGGAGAGTCTCAGATCTCTCCACACAAAAGCACCAAAGAAAGCTTTAAAGGTTAGTGAGAGAGCTGTCCCAACTGGACAAGAGGGGTGCAGGGTCCCCCCCCAGCACTGGCCCCAGGTGGCAGTGGTGGTAGTGGCTGCAGTAGCAGCAGCAGTGGTGGCAATAGCTGTAGCGTCCATCTGTGAAGCACTCTGCCTAAAGCCCATGGGGAAATCGAGCAGCTGATCTGAATCTTAGCCTTGAGCATGGTCCTGGGGTGAGGAGCACTAGGATCCTCCTCTTGACAAAGGATTCAGAAGTCCAATTCCATTGGGAAAATGCCCAAAAAGTGGAAAAAAATAAGACCATAGAAGGTTACTTTCTTGGTGAACAAGTATTTCCTTCCATTCTTTCAGAAGAGGAAGAACAATGCATACTGTCAGAGGAAATCAAGGCCTCTGCCTCCAGTACCTCCAAAATGAATATACAGAGGGTTCAAGCCATGGAAAAGCTCGAAAAGTGAGTCAACAGCTTGCTAAAGGAGACCCCCCCCAAAAAAAATGCTGAAGAAAACAACACCTTTAAAAATAGGCTAACTCAATTGGAAAAAGAGGTCCAAAAAGCCAGTGAGATGAAGAAGGCTTTAAAAAGCAGAATCAGCCAAATGGAAAAGGAGTTTCAAAACCTCACTGAGGAAAATAGTTCTTTAAAAATGAGAGTGGAGTTGAGGAAACCTAATGACTATATGATAAACCAAGAAATTACAAAACAAACCACAAAAATGAAGAAATAGAAAATAATGTGAAATGTCATTGGAAAAACAACTGACCTGGAAAATAGATCCAGAATAGACAATTTAAAAATTATGGGACTACCTGAAAGCCATTATCAAAAAAAAAAAAAAAAAGCCTAGACATTATCTTTCAGGAAATGATCAAGGAAAACTGCCCTGATATTCTAGAACCAGAGGGCAAAATAAATATTTAAAGAATCCACAGATCACTTCCTGTAAGAGACCTGAAAAGAGAAACTCCTAGGAATATTGTGGCCAAATTTCAGAGTTCCCAGGTCAAGGAGAAAATATTGCAAGCAGCTAGAAAGAAACAATTAGAGTATTGTGGAAATATAATCAGGATAACAGGAGCTGGCAGCTTCTACATTAAGGGATCAAAGGGCTTGGAATAGGATATTCCAGAAGTCAAAGAAATTGGGATTAAGCCAAGAATCACCTACCCAGCAAAACTGAATATAATACATCAAGGGAAAAAATGGTCATTCAATGATATAGAGGATTTTCAAGCATTTTTGATGAAAAGACCAGAAGTGAAGAGAAAAATTTGACTTTCAAACACAAAAATCAATAGAAGCATGAAAAGGTAAATAGGAAAGAGAAATCGTAAAGGATTTTCTAAAGCTGAACTGTTTACATTTCTACATGGAAAGATAATATTTGTAACTCTTCAGACTTTTCTCAGTATTTGGGTAGGTGGAGGGATTACACACACACACAGAGCACAGGTTGAATTGAATCAGAAAGGATGATATCTATAAAAAAAAGTAAAATTAAGGGGTGAGAGAGGAATATATTAGAAGGAGAAAGGGAGAAACTGAATGGGGCAAGTTATCACTCATAAAAGAGATAAGAAAAATCTTTTTCAATGGAGGAGAAAAGGGAGGAGGTGAGAGGGGAAAAGTGAAGCTTACTCTCTTCACATATGGCTTAAGGAGAGAATAACATGCTCACTAAATTTGGTATGAAAATCTATCTAACACTACAGGAAAGTAGGGGAGAAGGGGACAAGTGGGATGAAGATGATAGAAGAGAGGGAAAATGGGGGAAGGGAGTAACTAGAAGTAAACACTTTTGGGAAGGGACAAACTCAAATGAGAGAATAGAATAAAGGAAGGACAAGATAGGATGAAGGGCAATATAGTTAATCTTATACAACATGTCTATTATGGAAGTCTTTTGAAAAATGATACATATATAGCCTGTATTGAATTGCTTACCTTCTCAGTGGGGATGGGTGGGGAGGGAGAGACGGAGGGAAGTTGGAATTCAAGGTATTAGAAACAAATGTGGAGAATTGTTACTGTATATAACTGGGAAACAAGAAATACAGGCAATAGGGTATAGAAATCTATCTTGCCTTACAAGAAAAGAGAGAACATGGGGATAAGGGAAGGGTGGGGTGTGATAGAAGGGAGGGTACATTGAGGGAAGGGGTAATCAGAATGCATGGAGTTATGGGGTGGAGGCAGGGAAGAGATGGGGAGAAAAATTGCAATTCAAAATTTTGTGAAATGAATATTGTAATCTAAAAATAAATAAGTGGGAGAGAAGGTTCAGCTAGTACTGGGAAGGATGGCAAGAGATGCAGTGTCACCTGGAAGGAAGCCAGGTTTCAGTGAAATGCACAGTACGGAAGAAGCTTGAGAAGAAGAACTCTAAAATGAAGGAGAGTTTGTTAGTTATAGAGAGGGAGTCTCAAAAGACACAACAGACGGTGCATGGAATAGGCCATTGTAGGGGTTGAGCAGACAGTAGGTGGTTGGGGATCTGGTGGAATCCCAAGCACTGGGAGAGCAGGAGAAGGAGAGATGTCAGGCTGAGTATCAGTGCAGAGGAGGAGCACCTCTTTGCTCCTTTCATTCGATGAAGGCAGGTGAGCAGAAGGTCAAGGTTGACTTTTGGATTCTGTTCAGGCCTAAGGTTCCAGGGGCAGTGTGCTCTTCTGACAGTGATTCAATCACTTACAGTCTTTGTGTAGGTACGAGGTAAGTCCTCAGGATTGCTTTCATTGGTATTTTTTCTGTTAGTGAAGATAAAACATTTTTTTTCAAACAGATATTGATAGTGTGCATTTTATCTTCAGAAAAGTACTTGTTCTTATTTTTTCACTACTTATTTTATTCAAGAATGGCTCCTGGTCTTATATACTTCTCAGTTTCCACACACACCTATATATGGTATCCCAAAAGTCTTAGTGCTATAGTAGCTTCAAAAGGTATGAACTTGAAAAAAAACACTTGAAAGGCTAACGATATGGCAGAATAATCACCACCTTGTGCTAGCAGATTTTTAAACTCTGTAAAAACTTTTATTAGCTATGTTCTGTGATTATAAGGATTGCATCTGTAATCCTAGCTTTAAGGTCAAAGAACAAGGTTCCAATTACATTGTAAAAACAATGTTTAACATTCTTTTTTTTTAATTTTGAGCTCCAAATTCCGTCTCCCTCTGACATCTCCCTTTTCCTCTCACCCTCACTCCCCCCATGGTAAGCTATTTGATATATGGTATACATATGCAATCATAAGGCATGGACTTTTACATTTAATTATATTTTTATGATCTTAGCTATCACTTATCTAGTTATTCTCTCCTAACCATTTAATAATGAAAGCCATCTAAGTTTTTTTGTGATGTGACTGTGATATGTAGACAATATTCATATAGAATTTGGTGACATATGGTCTCAGGTATTTAGTAGTTGAAACCTAATTTCTGCCAAAGAGATTTCCAGTTTTGCCCCCAGTTCTTGTTGAATAGGAGGTATTTTGTGCTATTAAATTTATCAACCACTGAGATACAAAGTTCTGTTGTAGTTGTACCTTATTTATCAAATACTTTCCTATTCCACACAATACCAAATCATTCTTAAATGCTACTTTTATTTATGTCATTAGATTCTGTATCCCTTTGTTTCAGGACATAACCTTCTCCTACTCTCACTACTAAGGAAGCCATTTCATTGATGAGGACTGGAATGATACAGGAACCTTAAGACTAGAGTTCCCTGCATGGGCCATCTGGAAAAGAATTTGTGGACTCAAGCGTTCTTGAGGTCAAGGTGGTAAAGATTTATTATGCTTTTCAGTGGCAAGAGTTCTTAGGGAACCTGCAAACTTAGAAGGGTACAGGTAAAGTTTATATACTATATTCTTAGTAACACATGTGCCAAATATGCTAACTAGGTGACTCAGGGCAGGACTAGGAAGTGGTTAAGGAGTGGTTAGTTCTTAAAGCAACATACACTTTTGGTATCTACTATGCAGGTATTTGGTATCTACTATGCAGGAGTTCATCGGAAAATAGCCCAAAGAGGGGCTGCATGGAAGTGTAATTTTAGTCCTGAAACACACTAAGTCAGCTGATGGTCAGGGCTGACTGAGAAATACCCAGGCTGCTCTCATCACTGACTTCTTAGACAAGATAAAGGAGGGGAATATACTAATGTCTAAGTCTAGAATGCATATGATTGGTCAGTGAGTAGTAAATGTTGTAACGACCCAGTACACAGCCAGCTCAGCCAGGACACAACTGGTTCAAACTAATAAATTCTACATTGTAACTGACTGCTGTAGCAGGAAGGAAGATCTAGGGCAGGCTGTCTTTGGACTGGGGAGAAATTTTCTGGGATAGTGGTTTTTTGTTTTTGTTTTTTTTTTTTAACTTTTTATATTCATTTTCACAAAATTTTGGGTTCCAAATTTTCTCCCCATTTGTCCCCTCCCCCCTCCCCAATACACAGAGCATTCTAATTTTCCCTATCACCAATATGCCCTCTCTTCAATCCTCCCTCCCTTCTCTTGTCCCCATCTTCTCTTTTGTCCTGTAGGGCCAGATGACTTTCTATTCCCCATTAACTGTATGTCTTCTTTCCTAGTTACAACAACAATATTAAACAGTTGTTCCTAAAACTTTGAGTTTCAAATTCTCCCCATCCCTCCCTCCACACCCATTCCCTTTGGGAAGGCAGGCAATTCAATATAAGCCATATCTGTGTAGTTTTGCAAATGACTTCGATAATAGTCGTGTTGTGTAAGACTAATTGTATTTCCCTCCATCCTATCCTGCCCCTCATTGTTTCTATTCTGTCTTTTGATCCTGTCCCTCCCCAAGAGTGTTGACTTCAAATTGCCACCTCCTCCCATTGCCCTCCCTTCCCTCATCCCCCCCCACCCTGCTTATCCCCTTCTCCCCCACTTTCCTGTATTGTAAGATAGGTTTTCATACCAAAATGAGTGTGCATTTTATTCCTTCCTTTAGTCGAATGTGATGAGGGTAAACTTCTTGGTTTTTTTCTCAGCTCTCCTCTTTTTCCCTCCACTAAGAAGTCTCCTGCTTGCCTCTTGAATGAGATATAATTTACCCCATTCCATTTCACCCTCTCTCCTCCCACTACATTTCTCTCTCACCATTGACCTTAATTTCTTTTAAGGTATGGTCTCATTCTATTCAATTCACTCTGTGCTCTCTGTCTCTGTATGTGCATGCACATATGTACATGTGTGTGTGCATGTGTGCATGTGTGTGTGTGTGTGTGTGTGTGTGGTCCCACCAACTACCCAGATACTGAAAAGTTTGAAGAGTTACAAATATTGTCTTTCCATGTAGGAATGTAAACAGTTCATCTTTGGTAAGTCCCTTATGACTTCTTTTTGCTGTTTATTTTTTTCATGCTTCTTCTCATTCTTGTGTTTGAAAGTCAAATTTTCTTTTCAGTTCTGGTCTTTTCATCAAGAATGCTTGAAAGTCCTCTGTTTCATGGAAAGATCATATTTTCCCCTGAAGTATTATACTCAGTTTTACTGGGTAGGTGATTCTTGGTTTGAGTCCTAGTTCCTTTGACTTGTGGAATATCCTATTCCATGCCCTTCGATCCCTTAATGTAGAAGCTGCTAGATCTTGTGTTATCCTGATTGTATTTCCACAATAATGGAATTGTTTCTATCTGCTTGCAATATTTTCTCCTTGACCTGGGAATTCTGGAATTTGGCCACAATGTTCCTAGGAGTTTCTCTTTTTGGATCTCTTTCAGGTGGTGATCGATGGATTCTTTCAATACTTATTTTGCCCTCTGGTTTTAGAATATCAGGGCAGTTTTCCTTGATAATTTCATGAAAGATGATGTCTAGGCTCTTGTTTTGATCATGGCTCTCAGGTAGTCCCATAATTTTTAAATTGTCTCTCCTGGATCTATTTTCCAGGTCAGTTCTTTTTCCAATGAGATATTTCACATTCTCTTCCATTTTTTCATTCTTTTGGTTTTGTTTGGTGATTTCTTGGTTTCTCAGAAAGTCATTAGCCTCCATCTGTTCCATTCTAATCCTGAGAGAACTATTTTCTTCAGTGACCTTTTGAACTTCTTTTTCCATTTGGCTCATTCTGCTTTTGAAAACATTCTTCTCCTCATTGGCTTTTTGAACCTCTTTTGCCAATTGAGTGAGCCTATTTTTCAAGGTGATATTTTCTTCAGCATTTTTTTGGGTCTCCCTTACCAAGGTATTGACCCGTTTTTCATGCTTTTCTTGCATCTCTCTCATTTCTCTTCCCAGTTTTTCTTCCACCTGTTAACTTGATTTTCAAAATCCTTTTTGAGCTCTTCCATGGTCTGAGCCCACCGGACATCCACCTCAGATGTCTGGCATAGAGAGGCCCCAACCTCCATTGTACTTCCTCATCAGAAATGAAAGGAAGAAGGAACATCTCTTCCCTAAGAAAGTAGCTCTCTATGGTCTTATTTTGCTTCCTTTTTCTGGGCATTTTCCCAGGCAGTTACTTGACTTCTGAGATTCCTGTCCACCCCCGCCTAGATCCGCCCAGCTAGTGCTTGGGGGTCTGAGATTCAAATGCTGCTTCCCAGCCTCAGGGCTTTCAGTGGCAGGCACGGCTGCTATTCAATGTGAGCTTAAGTTCTGGTGCTCAGGTGGGGGCAGGGCCACCTCCCAGGCTCAGTTCCCTCAGGGGCTTTACGCAGAGACCTTCAGTAATGGAGTGGAGCTCCTGTCTGCTCCGGGATCGCCGCTGTCTCCTAAGGGGGCCTGAGTTATGGAGACACCCCACTCCCCTCTTGGCCAGCCCAGAAGTCTCTCTCACTGACCTGGAGCACCTGTGGGTGGAGGGACCTTTGCGGCCGCCGGGGGTTCTGTCCCTGAAGCCTGCTCAGATCTGCTCCTCTGGGGCCGTGTGGCCAGGGCAGCGCAGGGGCTCCGCTCCACGTCCGGTGCGTGATGGACCTTTGGTGCCAGTTTTTGAGGGCTCTCTGGAACGGAAATCTCCTCCACTACATTGCTGCATGGCTTGCACTGCTCCAGAGTTTGTGGGGAGTTCTTTTTACAGGAAATTTATGGGCTGTGGGTTTGGAGCTAGCATACGTGAGTCTTTCTACTCTGCCATCTTGGCTCTTCCCCTATGTTTTCTATCTATGAACTAAGTAGATTTTGCCTGTACTCTCTGAATGATACCCAGCAGGCCACTTACTCAGAATGATGTGGATGTTAAAAGTGAAAAACAAGAAAAACATGCTAAAAATCACTGTACTGCCTAGATTGGGCTAAGACCCTTTAGCCAAGGTCCCGGGGAAATGATCTCCAAAGGATAGGTCCCCAGAAGACTATCCACTATTGGAGGAATGGACTGCTGTGCCCAAAGCACCCTAAATGATTTCATGAAATTTTTGATGAGGGTAGAAGAATACAATAGGTTTGCTCAGGGAAACAGGACTGATTTGATGTTCACTTGCTAAGATGACAGGGCATGGACCTTTGTAGATTGGACTCTGTCCCTTGGAGTTAGACCTGGATGCATAGCCATCATGGAGGAGGGTATGATGTGCCATGCTAGGATTCAGAGAGTCCTTCTGGTCCTCAGGGACTAGAACCATGCTGAAGATGATTGGTGATGGAGAACCAGTAGGAAAGAGCCCCCCCTCCCCATTATTCTACAGAAAGGCTTGGTGCTTTCTTTTCTACCATAGTAACATCTCTCAAATACTTTCCCTTCTCTGCTTTGACTCCACCTCCTCCTGGTGCAGGCCCTCATCACCTCTTACCTGGACTACCGTAACAGCTACTGGGTGGGTCAACCTACCTCAAGTCTCTCTCCACTCCAATCCATCTTCCATTCCCCTACTAAAGTGATTTTTCTAAAACCCAGGTCTCATGTCACCACCACCCCCAATCAATAAATTCCAGTGGTTCCCTGTTACCTCCAAGATAAAAAAAAATTCTTAACCTAGCTAGCACCTACCTTTCTGGTCTTCTTATGCTTTACTCCCCTCCATGGATTCTCTGATCCAAGAAACATGGGATTTTTTACCGTTCCTCACACAGGACATTCCATATTCCAACTGAACATTTTGACTGACTGTCCCCTCAGCCTGAAACTCCCTCCATCCACATCCTGGCTCTTCTCAAGTTCCAGCTAACATTTCCTTCTGAAAGAAGCCTGTCCCAGTCCTGCTTAATAATCTTAGTGCCTTCCACAGGGACTAGCCCTAATTTATCTTCTATACACCTTGTTGAAACTTAGTTGTTTCCCTTTGGTCTACCCCATTAGACTGTGAGCTCCTTAAGAGCAAAGATTTGGGTTTATTTGTTGGCCTTTGTATCCCCAGTTCCTAGCACACATGCCTGGCACACACGTGGTTGGCATTCTAAGACATGCTTGACACTTTTTGACTTGCAGTTCGTTCCGAGTACTTTCTTTTCCTCAGACTTACAGACTTTCTGGAACTTTCCCTCCCCTCCCTATTCTCTAATCTCCCCAGGTTAAAGGAAGCCTGCAACAGAAATCCATGGTAGCTGCAGACTGGACCTTGAATCCCCAGCTGTCCTCTTCTGCCTTTTAGTACCTTTTTTGAGGTCAGCTGTTGATTCTGAGGAATTTGGGGGTCGATTTTTTGAGTATAGGACTCAGGCATCAAATCAGGCTAAAAAAATCGCTGTCATCCTTGACTCCTCCCTCCCATTCACCCCACATATCCAGCCTGATCTTGTTTCTGCTGTTCCAACAAGTCTGTACAGCTACCATCTTCGTATCAGCCCTCATACCTGGACTGTAACAGTACCTTCTAATTGGTTTGAGTCTCTCAGTACTCCAAGCCCTCCTCCTCTCAGTTACTGCAGTGATATTTCTAAAGCGCAGGGCTCACAAGTTCCTTGGAGAGTGTGACTGTGAAGTGAGTGCAAAAGAGCCTAATTCAGCAGTTCCTCACTTTACCTTCCAGTAGTAAGTAGTAAAGTGGCTATTGGAGGTGATTTGTTTTCTGTGCACATGCATGCTTTTGGGACCTTTGCAATGACTTTTCTGTGAAGACTATCTCATAACCTAGTATCCATATTGAACATTGAGTACCTTTATGGGAATGGTTCCCCCACTTTTGGGGGAAATCCTAGATATGAGTCATACTTAAGCATTGTTTTAGAGACTCTCCTGGAAGGATAAAGGTGGAGAAAGGCCTTGAGACAATCTGGCCATCTTTGGACTCAGCCTAGCTTTTTCTTTCCCTCCACCTAAGAAGGAAGCACCCAGGTCCAAGTGAGTCCAGTCTGCTTCAGTGTGGTCCCCTGGGCTTTGGTGGGATTGAACAACCAACATTTCCCACTCCCTTAGTCCGCACTAAGGTCCAGAAGCCCATCTTCTCTCTCAGGGAGGCTGATGCCTGATTCTTGAACTCAAGTTTCCTTAACTTGAAAACTTGAAAACTCAGAATTACCCAGGAAATAACCTTTGGACCTGGAAGTAGGAATTCTTAGGATGGCCAATTATCGACTGACTGTGTTCCAAGGGAAAAACAGAAAGAACACCACTTGGTTCTGGAAATGTCCCTCTCAGGTTCCCCAAGGCAAACATGCACTGCTTTGGTTTGTGTTTCTCCTTCAAGTTAGCAATTTTCTGCTGAGAAGGGAAGAGGGGAGAGGAAGGTGGTCAGAGAGAAAGAGAGGGAAATATCTCTCTCCAAAAACTGTGCACTTGGATATGGAAATCTGAGAGAGAGAAGGTTCAGGACAGATGGGAGGTTTCCCGGCTCACTCTTCTAGACCACAGAGGACTTAACTCTTGTGACAAGAGTCAGCAATCACCTTGGAGGCAGCTCCATTCACTAGGGACCAAATGAGAGATGTTCCCATGTCCTCTCAATGTGGAGGTATGGTTGAGCTTCCATCAAAGGCACATTTCTGATAGATCCAGACCCCATAACGCACATCATTGATTGAGGGTAACTTAACTTACAATAATAAAAATAGCTAGCATTGATCTAGTTGTAAGGTTTGCAAAGGTTTTGCAAATATTATCTCATTTGACCCTTACAACAACGCTGGGAGGTAAGTGCTATTATTATCCCCATTTTACAGATAAGGAGACTAAGACTAACAAAGGTTAAGTGTTTTGTCCAGAATCACATAGCAACTATATGTCTGAGGCTGGATTTGAACTCAGGTCTTCCTGATTCCAAGTACAGAACTCTATCCACTCTGGTACCTAATAAATTATTCAGGGTGCTTTCCCCTCAATCAGCATTCCCTCCTCACCTCCCCTGCCCCATTGTACCATTATTTAACAATTTTTCATCAGTATTCAGCAGTGATATTAGACCCTCTTTCTTTGCTTAGCTTTCCTTGGTTTCAGTATTAGGACCATATTTATCTCTGAGAAGGAGTTAGGGTACTCTCTCAATTACAGAGAATAATTTTTGTAACAGGTTATTGCAACACATAGGTTATCGATTTCTCTTTAAACATTTGATAAATTTTGCTTGTAAATCTATCTAGACCAGAGTTTGTTGGGGGACTTTTTTCTTTGGTAATTCCTTTATGGTTTTTTTTTTCAGTTTTATTGTATGATATTGGGCTGTTTAAGATCTCTACTTCTTGTTTGCTTAATGTGGATATTTTAGCTTTTTGTAGGTAATCATCCACATTTGCTTAAAATTCTTGGCTTTGCTAGGACATAACTGGGTATAGAAGGTTCTGATAATTCTTTTTCTTTCCCTCTTGAGTGTGTTCACTTTGTTCATGAATTTTATTTTCATCATTTGGTTTTCCTCTTTCTTGAAGTTATTTCTCATTGCATGAGTTCCATGAGGTTGACAGCCAAACCCGGTAATTTCAGGAGAGCATTTCTGATCTGTGAACAGAGAGGGAAGGACCTTCAAGGTGGAAGCCTACTTCCCCCTCCCCACTTCCCATTCTCCTGAACACTCAGTTCAGTATTTCCCTCTTAGTTGTCTTAACCAAAGAAAAGAGTTAACAAAAATAGAGACTAGCCTAGGGATGTGAGGCAATCACACTATGCAGGGAGGAGAAACAATAGAATCTTTGAGAAAAACTAGGATAAACCAAACTGGGATTATGGGTAGGAAACAGGATTACAACCTGTAGTTGTCTAAAGCTGAAAACTCCTGGGTCTGGGGAGGAAAATCAGGGAAAAAGAAGCAGAGGAGAAGACTTACTAGGAAAATCTAGAACTGCAGTGGTTGTTTGTAGCCCAAGGACTTCACCCACTTCTCTAATAACAAGGGAAAAGTTGGAAAGGGGAATGCTGCCATTCATAGTGTACAAACTGTGATTGAAAGTCCTAAAATAATATCATAATTTAGGGAAACCTAAATTAGATCTTGTTGGTTAGGTAGTCTAACCAACCAGCATTCTATCCAGGTAATGTACAAATTTATTGTTTGGTGAAATCATTCATCACTAGTTTTTGTTTGTAACCCTGGGTATAAATTCTGGCAAATCAAGAGCTTACAAGTGCCAAGTTAGCTGGCTCTGACTTGCACGGAACCTCAGAATTGGGAAAGATACCTCAGGAGTCATCTAACATCCCTACTACAACACACCTGATAAGTGGTCATCAGGTCTTTGAAGCCATCCTGTAAGAGAGAGCACACTCCTTCCCAGGACAGTCCATTCCACAAAGGGGTAAGCTGGAACTGTTAAGAAGTCTTCCTTCCAAGAAATTAAAGCTATCTATAGTCATATGAAAAAAATGCTCTAAATCACTATCGATTAGAGAGATGCAAATCAAAACAACTCTGAGGTACCACATCACATCTATCAGATTGGCTAACATGACAAAACAAGAAGATGATAAATGTTGGAGAAGATGTGGGAGAGTTGGAGCACTAATTCATTGTTGGTGGAGTTGTGAGCTGATCCAACCACTCTGGAGAGCAATTTGGAACTATGCCCAAAGGGCTACAAAAATGACCCAGCAATATCGCTTCTAGGATTGTATTCCAAAGAGATCATTAAAATGGGAAAAGGACCCTCATGTACAAAAATATTTAGAGCATCCAGGAAATGTCCATCAATCAGGAAATAGCTGAGCAAGTTGTCGTATATGAATGTAATGGAATACTATTGTGCTATAAGAAATGATGAGCAAGTAGACTTCAGAAAAACCTGGAAAGACTCATGTGAACTGATGCTGAGGGAAATGAGCAGAGCCAGGAGAACATTGTACACAGTAATAGCCACAGTGTTCATGGACTGTTTTTGATACACTTAATCCTTCACATTCATGCAAGGACCTAAAACATTTCTAAAGAACTCATGATGCAAAATGCCATCCACCTCAAGAGAAAGAACTATGGCGTCAGAATGAAGAATGAAGCAGACTGTTTTCTCTTTTGTTATGGTTGGTTTTGTTTAGTTTTACTCCTGCTTTCTCCCGTTCATTTTAATTTTTCTATACAACAGGAATAATGTGAAATTGTGTTTAATAAGAATGTATGCGTATGTGTAGAGCCCATATAATATTACATGCCATCTTGGGGAGGAAGAGAAGAGGAGAAAATGTAAAACTTATGGAAGTGATTGATGCTAATTGAAAACAAAAAATAAATAAATAAATTGGAGGAAAAAAACAAGGAAGTCTTCCTTCCATCCAGCCTAAGTCTGCCTCTTTGAAACTGCCACCCATGGCTCCTCTTAGACCACACAAAACAAGTCTAATCCCTCTTTTCCTGAGGACAGTCCTTCAGATACTTCAGACAGCTTTCACATCCTACCTGAGGTTCTTCTTTTCTGGGTTAAACATCCCTAGTTCCTTCATCTGATCCTCCTAGGCCACAGGCTCTAGGCCTTTCCCTATTCTGGTCACTCTCTTCTGGATGCTCTACTGTTTGCCAGTGCAATCCCTAAAATGTAGTGTCCAGAATAATACTCTTGATGTGATCTGATCAGGGCAGAAAATTGTAAGAAGCATGTCCCTGAAAGAGGCCACAAAATAGTCTCCCCTAAAGAAACAGTGAGAATCTGGCCCAGGGATCATTGAAGATGAGACTTAGCCAGGCTGATTCAAAGAACTTCTCAGAGATTTATACACAACAGCTCCTTTACCAAGGAAAGGAAGACAGATGGGAATTTTATTTTATTTTCCCAAATGGGAAAAATGAATTAAAGAAACTAGAGCCAAGGTCAAACAGAGACCATGAACAAAATATCAATGGTCCTCACATCCCCTTATTGGGTGAAATCTCTTAGAATATCCTGAAGGGCCTTACAAATAGCTACACACACACGCTTGCTCTGTGATTTTCTGAGGTGTATTTAGTCATCTGGTTGCACCCACCATTCTTCCTAACCTGTTGCTTTTGGAGCACCACCATCCTTCCAGTATCTGAGTCTTGGTGTCTTCCTTGATTCCTTCCTTTCCCTCAGGTCCCATATGGAATCACCTTTGTTAATTTTATCTCCCAAGGAGTTCTCTGAACTCACCCAACTTTTGCTGTGTCCAGGCCATCATCATCTCCCATTTTGGTCTATTGCAGTGGGCCCCTAAATCAGTCTCCATGCCTCAAGTCTCTCTTTCTCTTATACATGGCTGCCAAACTGATTTTCCCAAGACACAGATGTGACTGTGTCATCTCCCTTGATTTGGTGAAATCACTTAAAAATCTTCAGCAACTTCCTGTAGCCTCTAGAATAAAATATAAAATCCTCATCCAGATATTTAAATATCCCCCAGATTTGGCCACTCACACATCCTCCACTGTCCAGTCAAACTGGCCAACTCTCTCTTCCCCATCACCTACTTCTGCGCCTGGATACAGATGGCCCTCCCTCTCTAGAAGGCACTCCCTCCTTCCTTTTCACCAACTTTTGGAATCCTTAGCTTACTATGAGACAAGGCCTTCAGGTGCCATCTCCTTCCAGAGACCTCTCTTTATTCCCCAATTGTTCATGTTTCCACCATAAATCAATCAGTCCACAAGCAATTTAGGCACTGAGGGTACAAAGACAAAAAAATGAAGCAATCCCTGCCATCAGGAAGCTTATAGTCTGTCTCAGAAAACAGTGTGTACAGATGTAAATGCACAGCAATCTCAAGAGAAAGTGTGTGGGCAGAGGGAGGGAATCAATACTCAGGCTAACCTTTGAAGGAAGCTAGGGAATATTAGTGGTAAAGGTGAAGAGGGAATCCATTCTAGGTAGGTTGGACAGCCCATGCAAAGTCATGGAGGCCAGAGTTGTCATGATCTGTGTGAGGAACAACATAGAGGCCATAGAGTATAGGAAGGGGAGTAACATACTATAAAGCTGGAAAGGCATGTTGGATCCTGGTTGGGAAGGGCTTTAAAATGAGGACAGTGGAGTCTGAATTCGATCCTATATGCAAAAGGGTTAGGGTTTTGAGCAGGGGAGTAATATGGTAAGAGCTTTGCTTTAGGAATATCCCTTTGATACCTGTATGGAAGATGCACTTAAGGGGGAAACTGGGGGCAAGAAAACCAACTAGGAGGCTATTATATAATCTAAGTTAAGTTGATGAAGCCCTGAACCAGAGTGTGACTGTGTGAGAGGATGCAAGAGATGTTATGGGGAGGAATCAGAAAGATTTGGAAAGGGATTGGATACCAGGGGGCGAGGGAGATGAGAAGCCTCGCGTCCCACCACTGCCCCAAACTTGGATGATGACAGTAATTGTGGTACCCTCAACAAATACATAGCAGTGTGGGAAAAGAGGAGATTTTAAGGGAAAGATTATGAATTCTGGTTTGAGACATGTTGGTTTTAGGATGTCTATAGGAAATCCAATTTAAAATGCCCATTGGAAATTTGGTAATGTAGTATCAGGGCTAGATATTTATTTCTCAGAGTCATCTTGTGAAGAGGTGATGAAAATTGAACTCATGGGAACTAATAAGGAGGAAGAGAGAAGAAGAAGAAGAGAGAGAAAAGAGGAGAAGAAGAAGAAGAGGAAGAAGGAGAAGAGGAAGAAGAAGATGGGTAGGATAAGGATAATTATAAGGAAAATAAGGAAGAGCAGACAGGTAGGAGGAGAACCAAGAAGGAGCAGTATAACCAAATTAGAGAAGACAAATACCCACGGAGAGATTTGCCGGTTGGTGAATGACAGAGAAGTGGAGAAGGATGACGATTAAAGCAACTAGCAATGAAGAGATTACTCTTGGAGAGAACTGTTTCAGTTGAAGAATAGAGGTATGGGGTCCAGTTGTAAGAGGCTTAGAATTGAGTTAGATGAGAAGAAAAGGAGGAAATAAATGAGTGTAAATAGCAGCTTTTTCTAGAAGCATTATTACAAGAGGGAAGAGAAATCTAGAGAGGGAGCCCATAGGACAGTCAGGTCAATTTCCCTCCGGTATTCACATTTTTATTATTTTGTACATACTTACCCAGGTGGAATATAAGGTCCCTTAGAGCTTGAGGGTTTCATTTGTGTCTCTATGCTGCCCACCATTGCCTAGCACAATGCCTTGCATGAGGTATGCACTTAGTAAAGTTTGAACTGAATGTTCTTTGCAGGTATTCATTCACTCATTCAACAACCACCTTTATGAGGGGTCTGCTACTTTAGAACACACCTGATCACTTCGAGGGACTCCAGATCTCAGACGAGTTGCAAAGTGTTCACAGTTATTGTTGAGGAGATTGTAGGGAACCATCTTCCCCACCAATTTCAAAGCTCGATGCACGATCTGGGTGGGTGGCAGTGGTGGGTCACTGTCATCATACTTGTTATTGACTTGGTACCTGTTGCTTCCAACCATCACATAGAGTAGTTCTCTCTTAAGTGGTGCAATATCGGCAATGACTGACAGAGGACCATAGGATCAAAGATTTATAGCTGATAAGTGACCTTAGATGTTACATGCTCCAACCCGCTCATTTGCAAACAAGGAGACTCTACTAGCATATTTGCCTTTCATTCCAAAAAGAAGATGTCTCCAGTGGACTCCATCTTAAGCAGGACATCCAGTGGGAAGCTGGTGATGTGGTCCCACCCTCGGTCAGGCCCAGTGGTCCCTCCAGCCCCAAGTTTCTGACAGTGGCACAAAGGTAACATTTGTGGGAGAGTATCCTCCCTGACAACTCGCTGAGTTGTGAGCAAACTCAAAAATGATTGGATTTAATGAATCAGTTTCAATAACCCAAACATGATTCTGAAATCCATGAATCTATTGAAATTCTTATACATAAATAAATGTGAGAAATAATAAAATCTGTGCTTGGAGTAGCACAAAACAGTCAAGGGACAAGCAGTGTGGAATGTCTTCTCCAAAAATTTTAGCAGGGCACTTGTCCAGGCTTAGCAAATGCTATCCCTTTACCAAAAACAGTAGTGTGGATCTTACTTTATTGAGGGGGAGGGAGCATCAGGGAGAAGGTGACCATGAGGAATGAGAATGTATGGTTAAATGAAACATGTCTGTCAACAGAAGATGGCACATGGTCAGCTCAGGTCAGCAATGAAGTAGAAACCATTCAATCCAACATCTTATCTCTCTTCATAGCAGAGACCATGGGGCAGCCCATGCTGGTGTAGAGAGAGGGGGAGGAGAGTAGATGGAGGAAGAGTGCTAATCTGTGCTCTTTCTGCTCTGCTGAAGGCTTGCAAGTGTGTCCAGTGCCTCTATAGTCTGTGCCCTTGGTAAATCCCTAATCACCCAAACTCATTCAGTTAAGGGTCTATCATAAGAAAACCTTGCCAAGTCTGACCATTGCCAGTAGATATAGTGCAGCACCCCACCTTGACACCCAGCCCTCTGCCTACACGAAACCAAGCCATGTCTAAGAAGTAAAGGAGAGAAACTTCTTACGTGGAGGTGTCAGGTGAACCACACAACCATAACCCACATAAACAGCCCAATGAGAGTAGCCTCTTCGGAATATTTCAATCAGGTCTCCAGGCTTGGGCTCTTGCTGTAAAACCAAAAACAGGGCCAGGTTAGACAAGCAGCTTTTGGAAAGAAGGAGGGATAGACTTGACAAGCCAGTCCATACCCAAAGGAAAGTGGCCAAACTGTTGAGGGGACTGGATTCTAGACTATATAGAAATTAATAAATAGCACTAGGAAAGAGGCATGTAGTGGAGACACAATCACTTACTTCTAATATCTGAAGGGCTGCATAAGAAATAGTGGATAACCCTGTTCTGCTTGGCCACAGGACTGAGTAGAAGACAGAGGCAGACTGAGACTGGATGTAAACAATGGAAACTCTCCCAAAGTGGAAGAGGCTGTCATTGAAAATAATGAGGTTGCAGGGAGGACTTGAATCTCAGTTAGAGTGAATTAGCTTTTAGAAAAAGTATTTACTAAGGTGGTATCGTAAGAACAATTGGGGTATAGAGCATTTTCCCCCAGAGCCTGGGGCATGCTCTCCATAAGTATACATAGAGATCCAAAGAGAATGTACTTAAACTTGGAACATGACAGTAGTGAGGTCCACACGAAATATCAGCAATGACTGACAGAGGACCATAGGACCAAAGATTTAGAGCTGATAAGTGACCTTAGACGTTATATACTCCAACCCCCTCATTTGCAGATGAAGAGACTCTACCAGCATATTTGTCTTTGATTCCAAAAACAAGATGTCTACAGTGGAATCCATCTTAAGCAGGAAATCCAATGGGAAGTTGGTGATGTAGGTCCCACCCTGGGTCAAGCCCAGTGGTCCCTCCAGTCCCAAGTTTCTGACAATGACAGAAAGGTATTGTTTTGTGGGAGAGTATCACTATCCTCCCTGACAACAAACTCAAAAAATGTTGGATATAACCAGTCAGTTTCATGAGTGCCCAAAGGTCAACTCAAAGCTTTGGGTTACTAGAGGTTCTTTCTTAAATCCATCACCAGCTTTCTTTTCTGGTTCAAGGAATCATGCACCTTGCTATTTTGATGCACTGATTTGTCTATACTTGCTCTTGTATGTCTCTGCTTCAAATTGTTTTTTCTTTCCAGTGGCATGGTCAGTAAAAATAAGGGGAAAGAGATAAGAGAAACTCTCTTCCCTTCAAGAGCAGTTTCCTCTCAGGGGCTTGGCTCCAATTGGAATCCTCAGGGACAGAAGTGAAATTTTCCACTACTATGCTGGCCCCTTCTGGTCTGAACTCACCCATAGACCATAGGCTCAATGGGTATGGCCTCTTGGCCAGTCATATGCTTTCTTTCTTAACCTAGTCAAAGAAACCCACAAATCACTATGTGTACTCTAAACCATCACCTTTACACATTTAAAAACTAGTCTCTTTATCAATGCATTGAGATGTGGTTGGTCATACCTTGAATATTTAAATATGTAAGTCCTGAGTATGTCTTGGTGCATTAATTCTCAGATATTTTATACATTTTTAGTGGAGAAATTGAATAAAATTTATCTATCATTTCCTCCTATTTTTTGTCAATACTATAGAAAAATTGTTGATTTTTGTGGTTTATTTCCTGCTACTCTGCTGAAGTAATCATCTCAGTTTCTTAACTGATTCTCTGATATTTTCTAAAAAAAAATATATATTGCTTGTAAATAAGAATAATTTTGTTTCCTCTCTGCTAATACTCATAGCTATATTTTCTCTAATCTTATTGCTAGAGTAATGATGTATTATTGTTACTTCGATTTATATGTCTATTTAAATTTATATTTCAAATAAGAATATAGAGAGGGAGTATTATTGCTTTACCCCTTACTGGGAAGATTTCTGTTCTTTATTGCAAATAATGCTCAAGACATAGATTTTTATCACATATTTAAGAGGACCTTTCCATTACTATGTTGCTTACTAGGATTTTTAACAAAAATGGAGGTTGACCCTTTGACCCAGAAATCCCACTATTAGATCTGTTTTTCAAAGTGACCAGGGAAAAAGGAAGAAAAAAATCTCTATGTTCTAAGATATTTATGGCAGCTCTTTTTGGAGGCAAAGAATTGGAAATCAAGGGGATGCCCATCCATTGGGGAATGGCTGAATAAGTTGAGGTTATAGAATTGAGGTGGAATACTGCTATGTTGTAAGAAATGACAAACAGGTCAGTTTTTGAAAAACATGGAAAGATTTGCATGAAATAATGTAAAATAAAATGAGTAGATCCGAGAAAACCTTGTATACAGTAACAGCAACAATGAGGAATAACTGTGAATGACTAAAATAAAAGAAGAAAGAAAACTACTCTGAGTAATATAATCATTCAAATCAATGGTAAAGGACTGAGGAGGGAAAATGCTATCAACCTCCAGAGAAAGAACTGATATATAAAAGTATTGTACGGTTCCTCATATATATCTATATCAAATATTGACCTTCTCTAATGTGAAATTGGGAGGGAAAGAGGAAGACAACGTGGTACTCAAAAAGTAACCCAAAAATTTTAGAAACATAAATGGAAGTTTTTTTTTCATTTATTGACATAATTATGTCAATATGATTGCATTCATTATATTTGTGAAAGAAGAGGAAAAACAGGAGAAAAATGAGGAAAATCCAGATCAGAAGTGTCCAGCTTGGAGTCAGGAGAATTCCTGTGGTTCCTATGTAGCTCTTGAACGGAAGGAGAGCTTTGACATACATATCTATCAATCTGATTTTGTGAGTAGAAAGTATACGCTAATGAAAGCAATGTTAGCTTTCAGAGTCTCAAAATCATATTATACCTTAGGACACATGAAGATGCTCTAACCAAATCCATGGTAATAAACAAATTGGAGATTAACATTTGGAGAAGTCCTATATTGCACCGCACTTATGTGTACAAATTGTAGGAAGTACAAAACTCATAGACCGAATCAGTTGGGGCAAGTGTTCACGGGCTCCTTTAACCAGGCACATAGTAGTGGAATAGTCTCACCTTAGGAGCTTGGTGAAAACTTAGCCCTAGGAAGTCACTCAAAATTATATTAAATTTGTTTCATTCAGAAAACTTATTGGAGTTTTACAAACTTCGTTTGTTCAACCCAAGAAGGGAAGAGGAGGTTTCCAAATTAAAAAAAAGTCTAAAGCAAGGCTCTGAGTCAGGCTGAGAAAATAGGCCAAACCTCATCTATTATGCACTTGCTCCATTCAGTTCAACCCACTTAGAAATATCCCATAGGTCATGCCATAATCCTCCTTTGTCATTTCCTGAAATTCATTCATTCTTTCAGGGAGCCAGGGGGTGAGAGCACCAGACTTGGAATGAGGAAGACCACCTGAATCTGAATCTACTTCCTTGATGTGTGACCCCTTAGGCAAGTCACTCAATCTCCTTCTTCATCTGTTAATAGTAATAGTACCTATTTACAGGATTATCATATGGATAGAATGAGATAATAAAGTGCTTGGCAAACATTATATAAAAGCATTATATAAATGCTAGCTATGGTCATCATTCATTCATTCACTTAAGCACCATTTGTTAAAAAACCTATTTTTTATGACCACCCACCTGATTGCTGCCAGGTATACCATATCTCAGGTAGGTCAGGAAATACTCCTGGATCAGTTTGTAAAACACTTCATTGCCCACCTCTTTGAAAGCCCTTTGGACAATCTTACTGGGTGGTAGTGGCTGGTATTTGTCATCGTGTTTGTTATTGACCTGGTATTTGTCATTCCCAGCCACAACAGAGAGCCGTTCCATCTTCACCAGGGCTATATCCTTCCAGGATGATTTCTTGGTGCCTACACCATGTTGGTCTTTCAGATTTAAGGAGGAAAAAAAAAAGATAAATAGAGCGAATCTATAAGCAGTCTGTTTATGGGTGAAGCCCAGCAGCCCCCTCAGTCAGTCCCATGTTCCTGACAGAGTCCAAAAGAGATCTGTGAGGGACAGTCTGGTTGCCCTAACAACAAACTCAAAAAATGGACATATTCCCAAACATATTCCCTCAGTAATCAAGTCAACTATGAAACTGTTCTTATGGACAAAGTCAGGAAATCTTGAGAGAGCCTTAACTATTTTTCCTAGGGGAGTGCAAACAATGACATCAACAAACAAAGCCACAAAGACCCTCTGGCCATGTTTTTAAAGGGAGGAATTGATCAAGCCAGAAGATGGCTCCCACTACACCCCCATAGATGACACACAATGGCTCCAGTTCCTTCTCCCATTTTGTAGGCGTCCGGTCAGCCAAAGTCATAGATGATGCTTTAAACACCAACTCCATGGCCTTTCTGCCTCAATTGAAGATCCTTCCTCATTTCCTTTCTCCTCCTCAGCTGAGCCCAATCAATGCAAAGAGGTAGAGAAATGCTCAAAAATTCTTATGAGTGGGTGGGTTGTTAAGGGAATATTACTTTCCTTCAATAGTGTCACCGTTCCTGACCTACCAGAACTAATGGCACCAGGGTCTAGAAATGTTTCCCTTCCCCCTAGCCCTAGCCTCCATGCAATGCTGTAGTATGAGTCTATATTTCTTGTCTTTCTCTGCAGGAGAGACCAATAGACAGTAGGTGTTGATTTGGTGGGAGAGATGCCAAATGCTAAGCTGTATTTTTTCCATACTGTTGAAAGTGCATTCAATGCCTTCTAAATTCAGTATCCTGTCATGTCTCCAGTCATCCTGACCCATTTAAGGATCTGTAATCAGGAAACTTTGCCAATGTTGGTCATTGCTAATTGGGATCATGGACCACCCCACCTTGACACCCAGCCCCTTGCCTGTATACAGCCAAGCCATGTCTAAGATATAAAGGAGAGAAACTTCTTACGTGGAGGTGCCAGATGGACAACACAACCATAACCCACATAAACAGCCCAGTAAGAATAGTTGGTTCGGAAAATTTCAAGTAGGTCTCCAGGCTTGGGCTCTTGCTGTAAAACCAAAAACAGGACTAGGTTAGAAGCAGTTTAGAAGAAGAAGAGGGATATGCTTGACAAGCTAGTTCACATGTAAAGGAAGGTGGTCAAGGTGATGAGGGCACTGGAGATGAGACGGTAAAGAATTGAGAGAACTCTTAGGAGGAACATGAGAACTTACTTTTAGCTTCTGAAGGGCTGATACGAGAAAGAGGGATTAACTTTGTTTTGCTCAGCCCCTGAGGCCAGAACTGGGAGTAAGCAGTAGATGCTGCAGAGGCAGATTGAGTCTTGATAGAAAGAAAACTTCCTGACAATGAGACTTCATCCAAAGTAGAAAGGGCTATCTTGTGGAGTAGTGAAGTTGCCATCACTGGAAGTCTTCAAGCCAACACTGGAGAGCCATTCACTGTTAATAATGTTTGTAGAGGTGCTTCCTGATCAATAATAAACTGATCTCAATTGCCTCTGAGGTCCCTTCTGTTCTGAGATTTTTTAACTCTAAGAGCCTCAGCTCAGACTTACATCAGACATTTTTTAAATGACCAACATACAGCAAAGTATAGCCACTTATCAATTATTCAGTCCTTATCTTTATGAGAATGGTGCCCTCACTCACTCCTGACCTGGATTAGTCCTTATGTCCTCTTGGATTCTTTCTCAAAAACAACATCATTCTTTTCCCTCATTCTGATGAATTATTTTTAATTTATTGGGGTTTTTTGCAGAGACCAGGGGGGGTGATAATTTTATTAACAACAACTAAATTTCAGTAGCCTTTTTTACAGTTAACAGAGTATTTTCCTCAGCATAGCATTCTCAAGACAAAGATGCCCTAATGCAAAAAGATCCAAAGGAACCTTCAAATTCAAAAGTAATCAGGAAATTTGATATATCAGTCTACTGTTTGATAAATCCAAGGACCCCAGCTTCTGGGATAAGAACTCACTCTTTGACAAAACTGGATAATAGTGGGGTGGAAACTGGGTATAGTCCAATGCCTGACGCCATACATAAGAATAAAGTCCAAATGGGTACATGACCTAGTTATAAAAGCTGTTACTATAAACAAATTAGGGAATAGTATATTTGTCAGATTTATGGATAATGGAGAAATTTATGACCAAACAAGATAGAGAACATTATAAAGTGCAAAATGGATAATTTTGATTGCATTAAATTGAAAAGTTTATGCACCAACAAACCCAATGCAACCAAGATTAGGAGGGAAGCAGAAAACTGGGAAAGAATTTTTACAACTAGTGTCTGTAATAAAGGTCTCATTTCTAAAATATACAGAGAACTGAGTCAAATTTACAAGAGTACAAGTCATTCCCCAATTGATAAGGTCAAAAGACATGAACAGGCAGTTTTCAGAGGAAGAAATTAAAGTTACCTAATGTCAAATGAAAAAATGCTCTAAATCACTCTTGATTAGAGAGATGCAAATCAAAACAACTCTGAGGTACCACATCACACCTATCAGATTGGCTAACATGACAAAACAGGAAGATGATAAATGTTGGAGAAGATGTGGGAGAGTTGGAACACTAATTCATTGTCAGTGGAGCTGTGAGCTGATCCAACGATTCTGAAGAGCAATTTGTAACTGTGCCAAAAAGACTACCAAAATGAGAATACCCTTTGACCCAGCAATATCACTTCTAGGACTGTATCCCAAAGAGATCATAAAAAAGGGAAAAAGTCCCACATGTACAAAAATATTTATAGTAGCTCTCTTTGTGGTGACCAGGAACTAAAAATCTAGAAGGGATGCCCATCCATTGGGGAATGGATGAACAAGTTGTGGTATATAAATGTAATGGAATACTATTGTGCTATAAGAAATGATGAACAGGAGAACTTCAGAGAAGCCTGGAAAGACTTATATGAACTGATGCTGAGTGAAAAGAGCAGAGCCAGGAGAACATTACACACAGTAACAGCCACATTGTGTGAGGACTGTTTCTGATAGACTTAGCCCTTCACAGAAATGCAAATTCCTAAAATGTTCCCAAACGACTCTTGAGGCAAATTTCATCCACATCCAGAGAAAGAACTATGGCGTCAGAATGCAGAATGAAGCAGACTATTTTATCCTTTGTTATGTTTTGGTTTGGTTTGGTTTTACCCATGGTTTCTGTCATTGATTTTAATTCTTCTATGCAACATGACTAATGTGAAAATGCATTTAATAAGAATGTATGTGTAGTACCCATATAATGTTGCATGCCATCACAAGGAGGGAGAGGGAAGGGAGGGAGATTGCTACCCTTGCTTTTTTTTTTACTTCAGCTGAAGCATAATATATTCTTCTCCAGCCTTTTACCTTTACCCTGTGTGTATCCCTCTGTTTCTTTTTTTTTTTTGGAAGATAGAGCCAAAACCTTTACTCAGACACCAGAAAACCAAATCCATCATAGTAAAAAAGAAATCTATTCACAGTAACAATGCAAACGGCAATACCATCCCCAAGCCTTCCCTCTGTTAAACTTCCCACAAACCAGTTCATAAACAAAATCACAAATAAGCTCTCTTATGCTAACCAGCAGCCTGATTTCCTTTCTCTCCCTCACTTCTGATTGCTCTGACCAATTTTCTCTCAACTCTGCTTTAGCTCTGCTTTTTCCTGTTCCACCCTTCTGTTCCATCCATTCAGCAAACTCCTCCCACCACATAACTCAAACTTCTGTGTGACCAAGGGAAGTTACTGCAAAGATCTCCCCATTTAAATTACCATTACAGGTGGATAGAGAGATTACTTCAGTATCAGAAAGATGTTGATTCAAGTCTTGTGTTGGGCACATATTGGCTGTGTGACCCTGGATGAGTCATTTATCCTCTATATTCCATGAAACTTTCTGAGTTGATAAGTTATATCTCTTTCTTTCAAATGTGTTTCTGGTAATCAACATATTGTAGGATTGTGGTTTTTAATTCATTCTGCTATCTGCCTCCATTTTATGGGAAAATTCATATCATTCACAATCGGGCCCCCTTGGGAGGCAGCAGCAGAGGGAGCAGCAGAGGCAGCGGCAGAGGCAGCAGCAGCAGCCCAGAACTCCCAGAGCAGCAGGCAGAAGTTCAGGTCTCTGCATAAAGCCCCTGAGGGAACTGAGCCTGGAGACAGCCCTGCCCCCACCCGCTCCATCACTGAAGGTCTCTGCATAAAGCCCCTGAGGGAACTGAGCCTGGGAGGTGGCCCTTCCCCCACCCCAGCACCAGAACTTAAGCTCACATTGAATAGCAGCCGTGCCTGCCACGGAAAGCCCACTTGAATCTCAGATCCCAAGCACTAGCTGGGCGGATCTAGGCGGGGATGAACAGGAATCTCAGAAGTCAAGTAAATGGCTGGGAAAATGCCCAGAAAAGGGAAGAAAAATAAGACTATAGAAAGCTACTTTGATGGGGTACAGATGTTCCCGCCTTTCAATTCTGATGAGGAGGAACTACTCTTACCATCAGGGAAAGACGTGGAGGTCGGGGCCTCTGTATCCCAGACATCCCAGGTGGATGTCCGGTGGGCTCAGGCCATGGAAGAGCTCAAAAAGGATTTTGAAAATCAAGTTAGACAGGTGGAGGAAAAACTGGAAAGAGAAATGAGAGAGATGCAAGAAAAGTATGAATAACGGGTCAATACCCTGCTAAAGGACACCCAAAAAAATGCTGAAGAAAATAACACCTTGAAAAATAGACTCACTCAATTGGCAAAAGAGGTTCAAAGAGCCAATGAGGAGAAGAATGCTTTCAAAAGCAGAATTAGCCAAATGGAAAAAGAGGTTCAAAAGCTCACTGAAGATAACAGTTCTGTCAAAATTAGAATGGAACAGATGGAGGCTAATGACTTTCTGAGAAACCAAGAAATCACAAAACAAAACAATGAAAAAATGGAAGAGAATGTGAAATATCTCATTGGAAAAACAACTGACCTGGAAAATAGATGCAGGAGAGACAATTTAAAAATTATGGGACTACCTGAAAGTCATGATCAAAAAAAGAGCCTAGACATCATCTTCCATGAAATTATCAAGGAAAACTGCCCTGAGATTCTAGAACCAGAGGGCAAAATAAGTATTGAAGGAATCCATCGATCACCGCCTGAAAGAGAAACTCCTAGGAACATTGTGGCCAAATTCCAGAATTCCCAGGTCAAGGAGAAAATATTGCAAGCAGATAGAAAGAAACAATTCCATTATTGTGGAAATACAATTGGGATAACTCAAGATCTAACAGCTTCTACATTAAGAGATCGAAGGGCATGGAATAGGATATTCCAGAAGTCAAAGGAACTAGGACTCAAACCAAGAATCACCTACCCAGTAAAACTGAGTATAATACTTCAGGGGAAAATATGATCTTTCAATGAAACAGAGGACTTTAAGCATTCTTGATGAAAAGACCAGAACTGAAAAGAAAATTTGACTTTCAAACACAAGAATGAGAAGAAGCATGAAAAAGTAAACAGCAAAGAGAAGTCATAAGGGACTTACCAAAAGTGAACTGTTTACATTCCTACATGAAAAGACAGTATTTGTAACTCCTAAAATTTTTCAGTATCTGGGTAGTTGGTGGGACCACACACACACACATACATGTGTGCACGCACACACGCATACACACATGCATTCACATACAGAGACAGAGAGCACAGAGTGAATTGAATAGGATGGGACCTTATCTTAAAAGAAATTAAGGTAAATGGTGAGAGAGAAATGTAGTGGGAGGAAAGAGGGTGAAATGAATCTCATTCAAGAGGCAAGCAGGAGACTTTTTAGTGGAGGGAAAAAGAGGAGAGCTGAGAAAAAAACAAGAAGTTTACCCTCATCACATTCGACTAAAGGAAGAAATAAAATGCACACTCATTTTGGTATGAAAACCTATCTTACAATACAGGAAAGTGGGGGAGAAGGAGATAAACAAAGGGAGGGAATGATGGTAGGGAGGGCGATGGGAGAAGGGACCAATTTGAAGTCAACACTCTTGGGGAGGGACAGGATCAAAAGACAGAATAGAAACAATGGAGGGCAGGATAGGATGGAGGGAAATACAGTTAGTCTTACACAACACGACTATTATTGAAGTCATTTGCAAAACTACACAGATAGGGCCTATATTGAATTGCCTGCCTTCCCAAAGGGAATGGGTGTGGAGGGAGGGATGGGGAGAATTTGGAACTCAAAGTTTTAGGAACAACTGTCAAGTATTATTGTTGTTGCTACTAGGAAATAAGAAATACAGTCAATGGGGAATAGAAAGTCATCTGGCCCTACAGGACAAAAGAGAAGATGGGGACAAGAGAAGGGAGGGAGGATTGAAGAGAGGGCATATTGGTGATAGGGAAAATTAGATTGCTCGGTGTATTGGGGTGGGGAGAGGGGATAAAAGGGGAGAAAATTTGGAACCCAAAATTTTGTGAAAATGAATGTAAAAACTTAAATAAATAAATTTTTATTAAAAAAAAACTATATGTAATAAAGGGCCACGGAAAGGTAGACTGAAAATTAACTGGAAACTAAATAATCTAATCCTAAAGAATGAGTAGGTCAAACAACAAATCATAGAAATAATCAATAACTGCATCCAAGAGAATGACAGTAATGAGACAAGAATACCAAAACTTATGGGATGCAGCAAAAGTGGTTCTTAGAGGAAATTTTGTATCTCTAAATGCTTATATGGATAAGAGAGAGAAAGAGGAAATCAATGAATTCAGTGTGCAGCTGAAAAAGCTAGAAAAAGAACAAATTTAAAATCCCCTATTAAATACCAAATTAGAAATGCTGAAAACCAAAGGAGAGATTAATAAAAATGAAATTAAGGAAACTAATGGACTAAAAAATAAAGCTAAGAGCCGGTTTTACGAAAAACAAAAAATAGATAAAACTTTGATTTTTGATTTTAATTTTGATTTGGTTAATTTGATTTAAAAAAAAAAGAAAACCAAATTATCAATATCAAAAATGAAAAGGGTGAATTCACCACCAGTGAAGAGGATATTAAAACAATAATTAGGAACTATCTTGCCTAACTGTGTACCAATAAATTTGACAATCTTAGAGAAATGAATAAATATTTACAAAAATATAAATTGCCCAGATTAACAGAAGAGGAAATAAAATATTTAAATAACCCCATTTAAGAAAAAGAAATTGAACAAGCTATCAGTGAACTCCCTAGGAAAAATCTCCAATGCCATATGAATTTACAAGCAAATTCAATCAAACATTTAAAGAACAATTAATCCCAATACTATATAGACTATTTGGGAAAAATAGACAAAGAAGGAGTTCTAGCAAATTCTTTCTATGATACATATATGGTACTGATACCTAAAACAAGAAGAATCAAAACAGAGAAAGAAAATTATAGACCAATTTCCCTAATCAATATAGATGCAAAAAATTTTAAATAAAATATTGCAAAAAGATTACAGCAACTTATCATGAGAATAATACAGTATAACCAGATAGGATTCATACTAGAAACGCAAGGCTAGTTCAATATTAGGAAAACTATTAGCAGAATTGACCATATCAACAACAAAACTTACAGAAACCATGATTATCTCAGTAGATGCAGAAAAAGCTTTTGACAAAACACAACACTCATTCCTATTTTAAAAAACACTAGAGAGCACAGGAATAAATGTAGCCTTCCTTAAAATGATAAGTAGCATCTGTCTAAAAGCATCAGCAAGTATCAAATGTAATGGGGATAAATTAGAAGCATTTCCAATAAGATTGGGGGTGAAACGAGGATGTCCATTATCACTGTTATTCAATATGGTACTAAAAACGTTAGCTTTAGCAATAAGAGAAGAAAAAGAAATTGAAGGAATTAGAATAGGCAAAGAAGAAACAAAGCTATCACTCTTTGCAGACGATATGAGGAAATACTTAGAGATTTCTAGAGTATGAAGTAAAAAACTTCTTGAAATAATAAACAATTTTTAGCAAAGTTGCAATATAAAATAAACCCCATAAATCATCGACATTGCTATATATTACTAACAAAGCCCAACAGCAAGATACAAAAAGGGAAATTCCATCTAAAATTACTGTAGACATTATAAAATACTTGGAAGTCTCCCTCCCAAAATAAACCCAAAAATAAACAATTACAAAACACTTTTCACATGAATAAAGTCAGATCTAAATAACTAGAAAAATATCAGTTGCTTATGCATAGGCTAACATAATAAAAATGACAATTCTACCTTAAATTAATTTACTTCTTCAGTATCATATCAAACTACCAAAAAGTATTTTATAAAGCTAGAAAAAATAATAATAAAATTCATCTGGAAGAACAAAAGTTCCAGAAGATCAAAGGAATTAATTAAAAGAAAAGCAAGGGAAGATGACCTAGCCATACCAGATCTTAAAATGTATTATAAATCAGCAATCATCAAAACTACTTGTTAACTTTCTGAGAAATAGAGAGGTAAATCACTGGAATAAGTTAGGTACACAAGACATAGTAGTCACTGACTATAGTAACCTACTGTTTAATAAACCCAGGGGCCCCAGGTTCTGGGATAAGAACTCACTATTTGAGAAAAGCTGCTCAGAAAACTGAAAAACAGTATGGCAGAAACTAGGTATAGACCAACATCTTATACCTTATACCAAAATAAAGTCAAAATGGGTACATGATTTAGATAGAAAGGCTGATCCTATAAGCAATTTATGACCAAATTTATTGGGAAGAATTTATGACCAAACAAGAGATAGAAAACATTACGAAATGCCAAATGAATCATTTTGATTACATTAAACTAAAAATTTTTTGCACAAAGTCAATGCAACTAAAACTACAAGGAAAGCAGAAAACTGGGAAAGAATTTTTACACCCAAGTGAGGGTCTGATAATGACCTCATTTCTAAAACATATAGAGAACTGAGTCAAATTTATAAGGATACAAATTATTTCCCAATTGGCCAAAGGATATGAATAGACAGCTTTCAGATGAAGAAACTGAAGCTATCTGTAGTTATATGAAAAAATGCTCTAAATAACCATTGATTAGAGAAATGCAAATCAAAACAATTCTGAGGTGCCACATCACACCTATCAGATTGGCTACAGTACCAGAATGCTACCACATTGCTACTGTAGCATTTCTCCATTCTCAGGAGAGGTCCAGGAAACCTCTGGCCTCAAATTTCTATTTCTTCTGGCCAGAATCCAAGGAAAAGGGTGGGAGGAGGAAAAGGCTAGAGATTTTCTCTTATCACCTCCCTGCAAGTCATGTTTAGCCAGTCACATTACAATGGATATATCCTTTCTTTTTAAGTTTTATTGATGTAATTTATTTTTACAACTATTTATGGAATACTTTCACTGTGTGAGTGTTCTTATGTAACAAAGTGAAACAATGGAGCAGGTATCTCATGTATGTGCAACATTTTTCCTCTATAAGCCTCCTCAGCTCTATTTTAAAAAAAAAAAAAACAAAAATCTATAAAATATATAATGTGCATATATTATATATTGTACATATGTCCTTCTGCACCCTAATTCTGTCATGTCTTTGTAATGGAGAGCATGCTCCATCCCCAGTCCTCTAGAAACATGAACAGGCTGTGTCATAGTTCTTTCAGCTTTCAAAGTTGTCTGTTTTTACAAGTATTAATGCATTTGCACAAATTGCTATTCTGGTTCATATTATTTCAAGATGTAACTGTGGGCACCTCAAATCAGTATGTCCAAAACAGAACTCATTTTCTTTAACCCCAAACCACCCTTTTTGTGAATTTCCACATTTCTGTTGAAGGTGTCCCTATCCCAGTTACCCAGGTTTACAAGCCATACCAATGAGGCTAAAAGCCAAATAAACTAGTGCCCAGAATACTAGGCAAACCTCCCTTAACTGTACAGTGGGAAAAGCAGGCAAGTATAGAAACCTTCTCCCCTCCACCCTAATGGAAGGAACACTTAGTACTCAAGACTACACTTGAGTCTTGACTCTCTCAATCACTGAAAGGAATCAGCAGCCATGAGTAGATCTGGGGATATGGGGCATAGAAGTCATAGAGGGAAGGAGTCAAGTCAACAAGTATCTAGTGCCAGGTCCTGTGCTAAGTACTGAGGAGATCAAGAAAGGCAAAAATAATCCCTACCCTCAAGGAGTTCCCATTTTAACGGATGATAAAGGAGAAGAAATCAATCCTGAGAAGGCAAGTAGGTCAGAATGGAGATCAGGGAAAGGAAATGTGCTCCTGTTTATGGATACCTGTAATACCTCCTCTGCAGGGGAAGACAGGACCTGAGCTCCCTTCCACTGAGGGGGTCTGGAGGGACCCTTCATTCCAAAGCAAGGCAGCATCCCACAGTCGGAGAGGTGAAAAGAGAAGCAGACACAGAGAGGAGCCTCCTCCAGAGAGGGGGGCTGATCAATCACAAAACACCGATTAAGCACCTACTATGTGCCAGGCTCTGCGCTAATCTCCGGGGACACAAAAAAGGCAGAAACCAGTTCCTGCCCTCAGGGAGCTCACAATCTAATACAAACAAACAAATATATATATTATATATATATATATATATGCCATACACAGGATAACTAGGAAATCACATGTTGTTGTGTTCATCCTTCATTTTGGAAGAAGACCATGCCATCAGAGAAATGATGACATTACTTGCACTTGATTTTGTTTTGAGTGAGGGAGAGCTGTGCAGGTCACCAGCTTCACTTTCTCTTTCTGAGCCATCTGGATCTAGTGACCAGATATTCATCAGAATGACTGAGGATCAGAATCCCATTGGATGCAATGGGAGACATTGGCCTTGTAGGCTAAGGCCTTTTCAGGTACTCACTTAAGGTGAGGTAATGCTCATTCAGTGAAGAGGCCTCTTTAAAAAGTAGTCAAGGGGATGGCCTCTTTAATAGAAAAGAAAAAATAAATAACTAAATCACTCTGGGAGGGGCAGGAGCCTCAGGAAACAGAGGGAACACACTAGAATGAAGAGTGGGGAGTGGGGGGTGTAGCTTCCTGTACAAGATAGGATTTTAGCTGTGGTTTAAAAGAAGCCAGGTACAGGAATAGGACACAGCCAGAGAAAATACCCACTGCCAAGAGATGAGGAGGCAGGTTATAAAAGGACTTTGAATGTCAACCAGAATTTGGTATTTGATCCTGGAGAACAGGAAGCCACTGGAGTTTACTGAGTAGGGGGAGGGTCAGGGTGACATTGTTGGATCTGTGTATTTTCCTTTAGTAAAAGCTCTTTAATGGCTGAATGGAGGAAGGACAGGCTTGGGGAAAGACCTGAAGCAGACAGAACTCTCCCTCTCCCCTAGCAGCTAATGCAATAATAGTCCAGGCTCAAGGTAATGAGGGCTTCCTTCAGGGGGGTGGCAGTGTCAGAGAGAAAGGGGGAGCTGTTCAAGAGGTGCTGCAGAGGTGACATTGACAGGCCTTGGCAATGGCTTGGACATGAGGACATGAGAGAATGAAGAGTCCAGGATAATTCCTCGACTGTGAGTCTGGGAGGATGGTGATGCCCTCTCTAGTAATAAGGAAGTTAGGAGAGGAGAGGGACCAGGGGGGAAAAAATGGGTTCTGTTTTGGATAGGTTGAGTTTAAGATGTCTACCAGATGTCTGAAAGGCAGTTAGAGATGCAAGATTGGAGGCCAGAAGAGAAATTGGGCCAGGATAGGCAGTTTGTGGAATGGTCAGAATAAAAGTGGTAATTAAATTCATGGAAGCTGAGGAGATCACCAAGTGAAGTGATATAGAGGGAAAGTGAAGTAGTATAGAAGGAAAAGAGAAGGTCACCACCTGTATGTGGAAGGCATGATTTAGATGAGGGTCCAGCAAAGAAGAGACTGAGAAGGAGTGGTCAGAGAAGTAGATTGGAAGTAACTCAAGAAACAGCCACCTGAGACCTGACCAAGGCAAAGGGGAGGAATTCTGTAACAGCAGATCGTTCCCTGAGTCCACAGAGCAAAGTTTGAGCTAAAGAGTGAGGTGGCTCCATAGAAGGTTTGCTCACTCAAATCCCTGGAGCATCAGTAAAAAAGCATAGGTTCTGTGGTGAAAGTGGAGGAACTGTCCTCTTTGCCTCCTCCTGCCCTATTTCATCTGGACATAACTGGGGCCTGAATCTGGGCTAGTTCATTCATTCTGCTAAAGGATCAATGTTACTGACTTAATTTTGCTTCTCCTGTAGTCAACCTCAAACATATGTATTCCCTTGTATCCATTGGTTCCCAGCATCAGGATTCAAGGACATCTCTAGAATAGCTCAGGAGATAGTGACTTTTGCTAGCACAGAGCTGGGATTCCAGCTCCCAACCTCTTGTTAGGCTATCTCACTCACTGTGGCATAATCACAAGATATTCCTACATTTCATAACTAAACTCCCAGAGCAGAATTAATATGAATGTGGGCCTTTCTTTCAGCCTGCCCCATCAGAGTAGGAGTCTAGCCCTTTTGTATGTTGCTGTGAAATCTGAGTGGCTGGCTCACTGAGGGAGCAGGGCCTGGGGCACTATAGCAACATCTCAAATTGCATATGGAAATCTGATAATCAATGAGAAACATGACTAGGAAAATCTAGATCAGAGTTGTCCAATATATATTACATATATGATATATATTATTATATATACACATTTTATATATAACATTACAGATACAATATATTATATATAATTCCACAATTCATATATAATGTGCTATATAGTCCATAGAATTATTAATAGAATGGGTAATCTGATTGAAAACAACGACCTTTCAGAGGCCTAAAAACATATTATCCCTTTGGGACATGGGAGTGCTCTAACCAACCAACATTCTGTCTGTGGTAACAAACACATTAGAGGTTAACATTTAAGGAAGTCCTATATTGTCATACAATATAGTATGAGTTATCCTATGAGTTGTGGATGAGTTATCACAAGTGCAAAACTCAAAAACTGGACTGAAACCAGGACAGATGCTGTTCATGGGCACACATGGGATGGCCTTGAAAGTACTGGTGGGAGCTTGGACCAGTTTCATTCAAATTCCTTGGAACTTTACAAGCCTCACTCTGTCCTTCAGATGGGAAAACCAAGTCTAAAATAAGGAGGTTCGGGCTCAAGGTTGGGCTGAGAGAGTGGGTCAGACCATGTAACTTGGATACCAGCTCAGTTTGGTTCCAATCCTTGTAAGCATCCTTGGCTTTTATGCCAGCCCCAGAAGCCTGCTTGGTCCTTTCCTAAAATCCATTCCTTTATTCTGGCCACCATTTATTTGGTGACCATTACTCTTGACCCACCTGAATACCGCCAGGGATCCCATTTCTCAGATAGTTCAAAAAGTAGTCTTCCATCAGCTTGTACAGAACTTCATTGCCCACCTCCTTCAAGGATTTTAGGGCCTGCTGAACAGCCTTACTATTTGGGAGTAGCTGGTGTCTGTCATCTTTTTTTTTATTGGTCTGTAGCTTGTCTATGCCAATCACCATGGACAGCAATTCCATCTTCACCAGAGCTTTGTCCTTTACAGCTGACATCTTGATAGATATTCATCAGAACCAGCATATTGACCTTTTAGTCCAAAAAAAAAAGAAACAACATTGAGTTCTTTCTTAAGTGGTCCTTTCATGGGTCAGATCTAATGGTCCCTAGGGGATGGGTAAATTGTGGGAGGACCTGGTTGTCCTCCCCAACTCAAATCTGTTGGGAGACACTGATGCAGTTTCAATGACCCAGTATGAATCTGTCATCCAGAAACTTATCCAAACTCTTTTTGCAGATAAATACAAGAATTCCTGTGCCTAAGGGAGCTCAAGTAGCCCCAGGCAAATCAGCACACAGGTCTGGGGAGGAGAGGGCATTGCTTAAAGTAGCAGGACTGATCTAGCCAAGCAGACAGCATGCAGTATACCATCCTTTGTCCCATCTCTGGTGTGCACATGGGACAGACCATTGATTTCAATATTAGAAGAGTATCCTGTCAGCTGAAACCAGGGATTTTCACCTACACACCCATTCCTAAGGACCTTTTGGTTACATTCAATAAATGTGTGCATCTACTGTCAGCACAATAAAGCATTGACTGTTTTTTTTTCCCCAAAAAGTATTTCTGTAAGTTTAAACCTACTTATCATACACTCTGAGAATATCTCCCAATTCAGTTAATAGTATGTCGCAAAAGCAGTGTTGAAAAAGTATCCGAAACATGGATTTAGTTACATAAGTAGGAGAGATTTATAATGACAATTCTTATTCAGATCTTGAATTACAGAAAGCTATCTTTAAGGAGCTTGTATTTACTACTAAAGATAGATTAGCCAAGGAAATGTTTGAAATATGGTATAATACACATCACTGCAAGATGAAAAGCTTTAGCATCTACTGAATGAATACCTAGCAAGACACCACTTGGTATCTAGAATTATACATCAAAACCCTTGTATGTTTCATGAATTAACATACAACAAATTTTCCTGCTCTAAATATAGACCTAAAAATCTGTTTGAGAATTCAACCAATATATTGTTGCTATGACTCCAAACTATGAAAACATTCTGAAATAAAGAGATTTAGCAGATGAGATCAAAATCATGTAGGAAGAGGATGAGGTACAGATATCTATGCATGCCATCTTACTGAAATTGTCTTGAGGTTTTCATTGAGCCTATAGAAGATGAGTTCTATCTCAGAACTTTTATTAAGGAATGCCTTCAGATTCCACTGTTGGTACCTAAATATTTCACTGACTCTACCCAGAGCTAAACCACTTTTGAGTACATTCAACAAATGCGTGCATCTATTGTCAGCACAATAAAGTATTGACTGCTTTTTTCTCCCAAAAAGTATTTCTGTAAGTTTTAAACCTATCTGTCATACACTCTGAGAATATCTCCCAATTCTCCTCCTTTTTTTTGGATATCTTTCTATAGCTGCCATAGATGGATGATGATTACTATCTTTTGCAATGCCAGGTCAAATGATAAAAGGAAGAGGAAAGATCCTTGCTTACCCCCTTTATTTACATCAACAGCTTAGAGTCTTTCTCCATAATAAATAATGCTAGTTCTAAGTTACACACACACACACACACACACACATTTGATCATACTTGAAAAGGACCCTAGGCCTACGCTTTGGGGTATGGCTTTAAAAGTAAATGACTGCTATATTCTATTGAAGGTCTTTTTTGTATTTATTGGAATAATCCTCTGGGTTTTTTTGCTTCTATAATAATGCTAGTATTAGTGATATTGAAATATGGATCACTTTTCATATGAAACCTACTAGAATTCATTTCATTCATCCTGATTTTAGTTTCTCAGAAAGATAAAGAACCAAATCACCCAGAGTCCTAGGAAGGCCTTTCTCTAGCCTGTGTACAGAAAGGAAGGCAGGTCAGAATGGAAGTTGGTGACCTTCCATTCTGTGTGAGCATTCAGTTCTGAGAAGACTGCTTTGGGTTCATGGTCCTAGAGAAAATCACCTCCTTAGGGAAGAAAAAGAGTCAGCAAATAAGGGGCAAATCCAGGTGCCTGGGGTAAAAACACCATGACGAGAGGGAACAAATACTCAGGTGACTAGAAAACATGATTGATTACAATCTATTCATAGAAAGTTGTCAACTCCTGAATGAAAAAGGAAGAGGGATAAGGAAGGGGAGGAGAGGCATTGCAAGGAGAACCCAGCTCAGAGGTATCCAGCCTTGGAACAAAGGGGAAATTTGGGGGAGGAGGATTATGAACAGAATGGATGCCCTGATCCAGTAGGGTGCTCTGACTAGGCAGCATTCTACTCAAAGTGCAGGGGACAGGGAGGTGGGTAAACATTGGGAGAAGTCACTTATTGCCGTCCTTGTGAATTCTGGCAAGTGTCAGACTAATAAGCTAAAACAGAAATTGTAGCAGGCATCCAGTTGCTGGAAACAGACTCATGTTAGTGACAAATGTTGTCTCTCCCACTTAGGGACTGGTAGGAGCTCTGCTCTTAGGGTTACAGAATTGTGACCTGACCTGTTTCATGAGGCCATTTCCAGGTAAGAAAGATCTAAGTCAAACGTAGGAGGGCCATGCCCAGGGTTGGGTTGAAAAAAAGACAGCAATCCTAACCTCTTACACCTCCCATTCCTTTCAGTTCTAAGCCTTGGAAGCATCCTGCATGCTATTATGCCAACCATACAACCCAGCATTATGATGTGCTGAAATTCCTTCCTTCTTACATTCATTCAGCCACCACTTATGAAGCACCCATTAGAACTAACCTGCTTAGGTTCAGCAATCCTGTATCTCACATAGGACACCAAGTAGGCCTGGGTCAGCATAGAACATACTTCATGCCCAACTTCTTCGAGGCCCTCAAGGCCTTCTGGATGATCTGACAGAGTGGGAGCAGCTGGTCTTTCCAGCCATGTGTTTCTGACAGTGTCACAAAGGAGTCATTATGGGAGAGCTGGGCTGTCCTCCCTGACATCAAATGTGTCCCATACATTGGGATGCTCCCAAACAGCTTCAATAACTCTGTAGGAGTCTGGCATCCATGAGTTTATCCAAACTTTTCTTGTGGCTGAATGCAGGAACTCTCCTCAAGAACATTTAATTAGGCAGAGCCTTAACCTATAAGATTTGTGTCTATGGAAATACCAGCAGCCATGGGTGAGCAGCCCAGAGACCCTTCAATCCTCTTTGTTCTGGGGGTAGGGGAGTAAGTGCTTCCAGCAGAGGCATACACTGGATAAACTCAGAGGGCTTCTAGTGGTTCCCTCTTCCATCTGTGGAGGGGAAATATGTGTAGATGGTTGGTTTCAGTACAGTAGGGCATCTGATCAGGCCTGATAGTGGTTGCCCTAAGCATTCATTCATGGCACCTTTGCGCTTGACTAGACAATCCTGGCTCTCCGGCATTCTCTTGGCTGGTCCTAATTCCTCACCCATCACTGCTGCTCAAGAATGTCTGGATTCAAGTGAGTAGAGGGAGAGATAAGGGGATTGGGGTACATTTCCTGTTCCTTCCATCTTTGACCTCCCTCATAGGACTAAGGACACATAGGACCTGGAAATGCTGCTGTTCCTCAAGACTCTTGAAATCTCGTCCCTTCCACAACCTGCTTATTCTGTTTAGTTGCCACCCCACACAGACTTCTGTTAAAACACAGGTCTCTTCATTGTTTTTGGATCAGCTTTATGTCTAGATTTGTTGTAGGCAAATGATTCCAGCGTGGTCTATAGTAATACTCAAGCTCCAGGGCTGTTTTTTGGACAAATTCTCAAGAATATTTGAGGGTCTTGGATTTGTCATCTGTTTATGAGGCTAACACATTTCTGATGTTGAATTCTGGCCACCTGAGTGTGTATTCCTGGGTATTTCAAAGATGATCAGTTTTCTCAATTTCCACCGATAATTGCTGCTTGTTATTATGGTAACTTACACCTATCATCTTTTTCAGCTTAATTCAGATAAAAAGAATCCTGGAACAAGTTATCCTGCTCTTAATTTTTTTTATGTTTAATGTTCCAAATGTTTTGCATAAGGAGATAAAGTGAGTATTTTCTGTGATTGAATATAACTTTGAGATGTAATCTCACCTTTAAACTCCACAAGAGCATTCATCAAACAATTTCAGGAGGAGAGAGAATGACAGGGATGTTTGGTACCTCATCTGTTCCCACATCATTTTGATTTCTTCTGCTCTATATTTTGAGGTTAAGAATAAGAAGTTATTTGGTTTGGCAAAACTTTATTTGTTTAGCTTTCAAGAATAGTTCCAGATCTGTATTTGCAATATGTACACACTTGCCATCCTTTGGTATATGAATGATCTTGAGTTTCTGATGCATCAGGTTGGATCTTGGCAGATATTTAATGGAGGCTCAATTTCTGTATCCCACTGTGATGTGCTGTTGCAGAGTCTCTGTTTCCTTGCCTAATTTGCATTGACCGGTAAGGATGGGTTACTTAAGGATAAGCCTTTGTCCTTTCTGGGGTAATGCCCCACTATGAATTACCATCATAAACCCTTTTCATTTCTACTAACAAATGCTCATATCTCAGCTATTTGTTCCACACAGTGATTCATGTATTCTTGGTTGAGTTCCTGCATATGCAGGCCACCCTTGAAGGACCTCGAGTCTGAGCCATGTGCTCCTGCTGGAGGGAAACATTTTCATTTACAGTAGAGAGATTCAATGTGGTACATCAGTTTTCAGCCTTCCCTGTTGCCTGGTGAGCAGGCTTCTGCTTTTCCAGAAACATTTCTGCATGTTGTTAACCTACTTATGTGCTCTGAGAACAGCTCTTCTGCCTTTGGGATGAGGAAGTGTCCATCTCCCAGGTTTCCGAGTGACCTAGAGGATGACTTTTGCCTTATCTTGCTGGAGCAAGATCATTTTGGTTCTTCCATAGATGAAGGAGTCAACAGATACAGGGGAAATTCTGGAACATGGATAGATATACCTGAAGAGAGAACAGGTGATTGGAAGACTAAAGAGAGAACAGGAGAAATCCGAAGAAGGAAAGGAATGGGAAGGCAAAGGTCACCCAGAAAATTATTTTCATCAAGTGCCTTCGCTTAGGTTTCTGTTTCCTGTTATTCCAGGGGTGGAAGGAAAGGAACGTTGGGTCCTGACCTGAGTCCCTCATTTCCATCCTTCCAATGTGCAGGGTCAACAAGATTGGATCCTGCAATAAGCATTTGATAAGCCCTTGGCCATGCCAGGATTCCTGCCAAGAGAGAAAGAGAGGCAAAACCAGGGTCCCATCCAGGTGCAGACAGGGGAAACAGCAGGTTGTCTCACTGGAGAGAACCTAAGGGAAGATGGGGTAAGAATGATAATGGCTAACGTTTATCCAGCACTTATTAAGGGCCAGCCACTGTCTGAAGCGCTTTAAGAGTTTTAACTAATTTGATCCTCACCACAACCCTGGAGGCAGATGCTATGGTGATCATTCCCATCTTACAGATGAGGAAACTAAGGCAGGCAGAGGTTGGTGACTTGCCCAGGGTCACAAAGCTAGGACTAGTATCTGAGGCTGGTTTTGATCTCAGATCTTCCTGACTCCAGGCTCAGAGCTCTGGGCACTGGTGCTAAAACCTGTAAAGGAACCCATGGAAGGGGGAGTGGGTGAGAGGCTGCCAGGCATGGGGCACAGCCTAGTGCAAAGGTGTGGGAGGTGGGAGGTGTGGGAGTCTTACTGAGATGATAAAGGCTTAAATGGGCCAGTTTCTGGACAAAAGCCCTCGGGGTCAGTACTCTCCCAGGTATCAGGGCCCCCAAATGTGTTCCAAGGCCCCCTAATTTCTGGGGCCAGGCCACCGCCTATAGCCTTCTCTAGCGGGGGAGGAGTCAGAGCCAAGCTCTGGGGCAGGAGGACCCTGAGCCTCAGTTTCCCTATTTGTACAATGTACACTGTTGACTTGTACCCCACTTCCTTCTCTGAGCCTCAGTTTCCCGATCTGTAAAAGCAGAGTTTTGGTTTAATCCGCTTCTCACCCGGCCACGAGCTGTGGTCAGACTAATGTGTGCTTGGCCCTTTAAGAGCCAACTCCAAGACCCTGCCCTCCTCCACAAATGCCTCAAGGGCCTCATTGCGGCTGCGCTGCGGAGCCACCGCCCTCTCCACTTTTCCCCCTCCCCCTAGCACCCCGCCCCCTCCCAGAGCAGTCGTTTTCAGGCCTAGAACAGACACTTCCTCGGTAGGCGCGGGGAGAGCGGAGTCCTGGCACCTCTGCCCCACAGCAGGGGCCCGGAAAGTACTAAAAGCCCTGCGCGGCAGAAGCTGGGCGGGGAAGGGGCCTCTGGCGCCTGCGCAGTTGCCGGGGAAGCGCTCGCCTTCCTCGGCGAGCCCAGAAGGTGGCGCTCGTGGGGCCAGCACTTAGGCCGCGGCGTGTTGGCGCACCCCTTCCTCTTAACCGGCTCCTTTGACCAAATTTATCCTTTGGATTGGTGCGAGGCTCCAGCACAAAGTCAGCCGCGGACCCTGACCCACCCCCCACGCCATCTGCGTGCCCCGCCCGCCTGCGCACGCGTGTCCCTCAGGGCGCCCGGCCCTTCGTTGGAGTGTAAGCGCCCCGCGGCCAAGCCCCGCCTCTCTTAGCGCCGCGGCTGCGCCCGTCAGGACGCCCGGAAGCTGAGCTGCGCGAGGGCGGTGTCCAATGCCCTGCTGCCCTGGAAGCCCCGCCCCCAACCTCCGGGGAGTCTGCGCCGGGCCGTCCTTGCTAGAGCGTAGTCACGTGTGCGACGTCGGGCTGCTCCCGGGTGTTCCCGGAATTTCTCATACAATGGGGTCTCTACCCCAGAGCTGACTTACTGTGCCCCGCGCTGTTGAATTCGGTTGTCTCCCAGGCTCCCGGCCAGCCTGGTCTATGCACCCAACACCAAATGGGTCTGATGGCTGCTGCCCGAGGTCTGGGCCTGCCCTTCCCCCTTCCTCTCTATCTCTTCTCTTTCCCCCGGTATTCTAGATCTTTATTGTTTATCAGTGAATGTTCTTCCTTTACTAAGCTCCTAAAGTATCCTCTTGGTCATCTGACCAAACATAAAGTGATCTGGGTAGCACCGTCATCTTTCTTGCGTTGGCACAGCCCAACCATGGACACTGAAGATCCCTCCCGCTCTCCTCCGAGAAGGGCTTTGTCCTTGACTTTGGTGCGCTGTGGGAGACCGAGCCCCGGACATCGTATGCATTTGGTACTTACTTGGAATTGGATTTTCCTCTTACTGCATCTGTTGTTTTCCTACTATAATACAGAAATTTTTGAGGATTTCTTGTGTAACCTGAAACTTTACTGAAGCTATTAATTGCCTCTATTAATATTTGTCCATTCCCCAGGGTGTCACAAGTAAATCGTATCGTCAGCAAATGGATACTTTTAGCTCCTCTTTCCCTCTCTTTATTCCTTTAATCCCTCTCTCTAGTGATCCTCCTGTGTGGGATGGCAAGAGCCCTACTCAAACTGACTACTAAGAGGCATCTCAAAGTAGAAACAGAAAGTTCTTTATTTGGTTCTTACAAGAAGCTAGCGGTCCCTTCACCAGTTTCCTGAAGCAGGGAGGTGTCTTACAAGAGCAGATGCAGGATTATAAAGCTAAAAACCACAAAACTCCCCTGCAACTTAACCTTTAACTCTGTTGGTTAATGTTTTGAACAAGTAGTATATTCTCAGAATTTCCCTGATAACAAAGAATTGAAAAAGAAAATGAACAAACATTTCCTTTGTTGTTCAAGGGGTTTTGATAGCACAATATGATAAGGAAATGGGTTAAGCAAACAAGGGGAGAGGAGTTGCAAGAAGTTTTACACCTTTTAAGTTTAGAAACTCAGGCCTAGGGTCTGATCTACTCTGGATGAGAAGTCTTCACTTTATCCCACTCACTCCTATTGCTAACCTTTCCAGTACTATATAAAATAATAGTGGGGAGAGAGGGCATCCTTACTTCACTTCTATATTTATTTTTTTATTATTTTATTTATTTAACTTTTAACATTCATTTTCACAAAATTTTGGGTTCTAAATTTTCTCCCCATTTCTCCCCTCCCCCTAGCCCAAAATGCCAAGCTAATGCCTGTATCACCAATCTGCCCTCTCTTCTAACATCCTTCCCTTCCCTTGTCCCCATCTTTTCTTTTGTCCTGTAGGGCCACGTATAACTTTCTATACCCCATTATCTGTATTTCTTATTTCCTAGTAGCAAGAACAATACTCAACAGTTGTTTCTACAACTTTGACTTCCAACTTCTCTTCATCCCTCCCTCCCCACCTGTTAAGGCACAAGCTCAGTTCACGTGAACAGTCTCAGGTCAGGTAAAGGTGAGGGCTGAACCGCTGAATTCTCATGAGACCCCCCCAGAGAACAGCTGGGAAGTGAGGAGTGAGACACAAGTTATCTTGTTTTTCCACCTCTTCTCAGTGGGAACTTGCTGGGGAGAGCATCCCACCATTGAGGTTGGTCCATGGTCTGAGCAGGTTTTGTTAATTGGCTAAGGGGCTGAGAGCATGCTGTCCATGGGTGAACTATGCAGTTGGGAGAGCTTAACTGGGGACAGAAAAGCCTGAGAGGGGGGTCTCCTCTCTGCCTAGAAGGAGAAGGAGGCTCCCGCGGGGAAAACTCGTCCTGCATGTAGCTTGTATCCGTAATAAAGCCTACACCTCTGCTTCACTCTGGCGGTCTCTTCTCTCATATGTTTATCCAGTTGGCCTCCAAAGACCTGGAATAGGTAAGAGAACCCGGCAACCCACAGCATTAGGCTGGTCAAGTGGCGCCTCCAACAGGGACACCGCTAGAGATCCTGGGGGTAGTGGGAAACCCAAGAAGGGGCTGAATTAGAGAGGGTACCCGAACCTTCCGTTTGGAAGGGGAGAAAGAGTGAGCTTCCTGAACCCGCGGGAAAAGGGCAGGATGGGGAATCAGTTGCCAGTAATAAAGCCAGAAGAACAGGAGGTCTGGGCTAAGATACTCTACAAAGAGTGCAGGAATACAGGGGTCACTATACATCTGAACAACCTCTGAAAGTTTTGTAACAGGATATGGGAGGTAGCTCTCCATGGGTCCAGCACATGCACACTGGAGTATCAGGAGAGATATGGGGAGAGGTCGGGGAACAAGTGACCGCTTATGAAGAGCAATGTCCCGGGGAGTTGGAGGACTTAGATTTCCTGATATTCAGATTGATAAAGGGCCTGCTGAAAGGCCCCAGAGACCAAAATGGGATTGGGATGAAAACCATAGTAACAAAGCAGAAAGAGGAGAGAATCCTGGGAGCAAGATAATGAGGAAGTTAGTGAGTGCAAGGAAGAAATAGGTCCAGAGCTCCATTTAGCACATGAGAAAGGTGATGCAAGAGAGCATGCACCATGTCTTCCCTCCACCCCTTCATATCGGACACTCCATTGGTTAGACAGCCTAGGGCCACAGTTCAGTCTAGAAAAGGGGATATGAAAAGCCATAGTGGATGGAGAAGATGTAGGGACATTCCCTGTGGTAGAGATAGCAGACCCCAATGCCCCCAATGGGGTTTGGAGGGGCCACATACCCATAGAGTGGAAGAGAGTAGTAACCCTCAAAGAGGCCTGTACCAACCACGGCCCTAATTCACCCTTTGTCATACCCATGCTTGAGACTCTCAGTGGTCAGTTCATCTTGACCCCTAATGACTGGAAGAGCTTAGCCAGAGCCTGCCTTACTCCTGGACAGAATGTGATTTGGGTGTCAGAATTTTCTCAGAAGGTGAAGGATACCACCAGTGGGCTGGGGGCTCAGGCCTCCCAGGCTTATCAGCAATTGACAGGAACAGGGAAGTATGAGGCTAGAGGATATCAATTACAGTATTCAGGAGCAGACAATGTTCTGATTGCAGGAATGGCTGCCACCTGGAAGATCATAGCCTCTAAGAAAGAGAGAGAGCTTCCCATGACTAAGGTTATGCAGGGAAACACTGAGCCATTTACTAACTTTGTAGCCAGACTGCAGGAGGCAGTGGGTCGAGACATGGGAGAGCAGAGTCAAGGGACAGAGACAGCGCTAAAGACATTGTTACAGCAGAATTGTAATCATGACTGCAAAAAGGCAATGCAGGGACTGCCGAAAAATGCACCCATTGAAGAGATGATACAAAGATGTGAAAGGGTAGGGAGCCAGGTGTACATGGGCCAATTCCAAGGGGTGTGTCTGGCCGCAGCCTTAAGTAGCATCTCTCTGGAGAAAAAATATTTTTGCTGTGGAAAACTGGGACACTTCAAGAAGGACTGCAGGCAAAAGGAAGGAAAAGGGAGAGATCAGGGCCCCTACTTCTCATGTGGAAAGCCAGGTCACTTAGCTAAACAATGCAGGAAGTCGGGAAAGGGGGTGAGGGGCCCCTTGAGGGCCCCGGAAATGTGCCCTTTGGCAGAGACTCAGGATGGCCCCTTGGAAAGAGAATACAAAAGATTATGGAGCCAGAGGAAGGAACACAACACTTTTACAGCCTAGGTAAATATCAGCTTGCAGCCCATCAGTTTGTCATGATCCCCTTGAGAGACCTTGTACAGGAGGAATCCCTAATATTGCAGGATATTGCGGGATATTGCTCCTACACACCTGTAGTCATGTACACAAAAGTTTATCCCACCGGCACCACTGTACTTCCATGCTCCAGTGTGGTAGCCGAGCCAATTTATATAGACAATCAGCTTCCCATAGCTATCGCCCTTCCCTTAAAGCACTCAGTCCAAATCCAGTTACTAAGAGAAATAGGACAAAATAGACCAGAGTGTACAATCTGGCTAGATGGAATTCCCATGACCGGCCTCCTTGATACTGGAGCTGATAGGACCTGCCTTCGTGGTCGCTCAGTACCCCGATACTGGAAACTCAGAGAAAGCCAGAGACCAGTGTGGAGAGTAGGAGGGTGCCAAAATACCTTAGAGACAATGCACCCAGTGAAGTGGGAGGCAGAGGATCGCCAAGGAACCATATGGCCGTTGGTGATTCCAGGACTTAGTTTTAACATTTGGGGAAGAGACATCATGAGTTGCCTGGGGATAAGGCTATCAAATTTTTAGTAAGGGCCATTGCAGTTGCACTGGAGTCCCCACCCTTGAATTGGAAATCAGACACCCCGATTTGGGTGGAGCAATGGCCCCTGACTCCAGTAAAGCTCCAGGCGCTACAAACATTGGTTAAGGAGCAATTAGAAAAAGGGCATATAGAACCATCACAGTCACCTTGGAATGCTTCTGTGTTTGTAATAAAGAAAAAATCAGGAAAGTTCAGGTTCCTCACAGACCTAAGGAAGGTAAATCAGTGTCTCAGGCCTATGGGAGCCCCCTTCTCCTAATGCCATCCAGGATAGCTGGTCACTTATAATCATTGACATTCAGGATTGCTTTTTTTCCATCCCTTTAAACAAAGCATTGTCCCCAATTCGCTTTTACAGTGCCTCACCCCAATAATGAAGGAACTCCAAAGAGGAACTCCAAGGCATGAGTTGCAGCCCCACCAGCTGCCAATGGTATGTTAATCAAGCATTAGAAAGCCCCAGACAGCAGAACCAATGTAAAATTATCCATTATATGGATGACATCCTTATAACTGCACCACAGCTCAAGGAACTGGAAAAGTGTTTCCAAGCAGTAGAAAGGAACCTTCGAGAACTAGGATTAGTCATTGCACCTGAAAAAATACAGACAGGACCCAGTTACAAATATCTGGGATATCAAATATAGGGCACCATCATTCGGCCAGAACCCCCAAAATGGAATATAAAGATCCAAACACTCAATGATGCTCAGAAACTGGTAGGTGCTATTCAATGGATAAGATCAAAGGTGCCCATACCCCTACCTTTCATACAACCTCTTTATTCACTACTGATGGGAGACTCTGCTTTAAATTCCCCTCAAACATTGACTCCAGAAGCAGCCAAGGCCTTAGAGGCAATAAAGAAACAATTTTTAGAGTCCATCACAATCTGGTGGGACCCAGAAAAGGACATGGAGGTATCATTATCTCCACTACACCTCCCTATGCCATCATACATCAAAAGGAAAAGCCTCTAGAGTGGGTATATCTAAGTAAAACAGGAAACAGTTTACTAGATAAATGGAAATTTCTAGGATGGCTAGGACTAGAGGCAGTGAAAAGAGCTACCCACATATACCCAAAACAGCCAATTCTCTATGCTACACTCACCACCAAGGATGTTAGAAGAGTTAGCTCAGAACCACATTTCCTGGGCCACTATACTCCAGTGGCCCCAGGTGAAACCCAATTCAACTTTCCTATTCAAAGAGTTGTCACAGTGGGCCCCAGCACCAGTAAAAAGATACTCACCAAACCCAGTAGAGGGGCCTAACATTTTTACAGATGCCACAAAACATCACAAGGCATCCATTTATAATTCAGCCGCTCAAGAGGTATACATAGTTAACACACCCTATACCTCTACACCACAGAATGAGTTGGAAGCTATAGTCTTAAGCTCTCCAGATATATAATAGCATACCCATTGACATCATTACTGACAGCCAGTAAACATCCTTATTGATTTCATGGATCGCGAACTCTATCATAGATTATCAGTCCAATATCTTTTCACAGTGTAAGAGGCTCTTGACCACAATTAATAACAGAATACACCCCTTCTGTGTTTTACATGTGCACTCACATACTAATGGCGCAGGACCAATTTTTGAAGGAAATCGAATAGCAGACAATTCACTATACCTAGTACGGCACAGTACAGAACCGCAGGAAAGGGCCCAAAAAGCTCATGATAGGTTCCATTTAGCCACAGAAGCCCTTTGCAAATTGTATGCATAACTCAAGAACAAGCCAGAAAAATTGTTAAGAGTTGTCCCCAATGCATCCCATTCCACCCACCTCCAGACCAGGCTATCAATCCTCGTGGTTTGGCACCCAGTGAAATGGATGTCACCAATATCAAGGGCCAGTACATACATATGACAATTGACACGTGGTCCAGATTCCTTATGGCAACTTTGCAGTCAGGTGAATCAAGTGCTAAAGTAATTCAGCATCTTTGGCATTGTTTTTCTGTTTCAGGTCTACCTTTAGAAATAAAGACAGATAACAGTTTCGTTTACACCTCTCAAACCTTTGCACACTTCCTCCACGACCTAGGGATTCGACATGTTACAAGAATCCCCTACAATCCACAAGGCCAGGCCATAGTAGAAAGGGTCAACTTCACCATAAAGGCGATCCTCACAAAACAAAAAAGGGGAAGAGGTCACCTAACACAATCAGAGCTCAATACAGCTGTATATACACACAATTTCTTGCATTTTTCAAAAAATTCACACACTACTCCAGCTATAAGACATTTTGTGACTATTCCACAGCAATTTCCTGGAAGGAAAATGATACCCAGGCTGGAAATAAGGACACATGGGCCATGGTAAAGGACATGGCTTCAGGGAAATGGCAAGGTCCATATAATGTATTATTATGGGGTCCAGGGTATGTTTGTGTTTCCACAGGAAAAGCGGAGGCATGGATCCCCATCAGAAGGATCTGCAGGTGGGAGCCACCATCGGAGACAATGAAGACACCAGAAGCGATGGGTCCAAAGGCCCCAGAAAAGGACCATGCACCACCTGAGTCTACTGCTGACAGCTTTGACCTTGATGCTCAGAGGGGGAGCAGCACCGATCCCAACCACTGCAGTACTGGGCGCTCCTGCCGAATCCACTGTGGCTGGTCCTCGTCAAGTGGACTGACGCGTTGCCGCCTGTTATCCATCAAGGCAACTCCTCCCAATAGCTGAAGGAGGACTTTGACATCACAGATCCAGGGGGCGGAGGTGGGGGGTGACACACTTTTGCCTGAACTTCACAGGCTTGGCCATGTGGGCCCATTTTTATATCCATATGTTAAAGGTCTCCCTAACCCACTTAGCCACCAACTGCTATTCTCTCTAAGGTCACATGCACTCTGTGCAAAACAAAAAAGGGGAGATGTTAAGGCACAAGCTCAGTTTTCACGTGAACAGTCTTGGGTCAGGTAAAGGTGAGGGCTTAACTGCTGAGTTCTCATGAGGCCCCCCAGAGAACAGCTGGGAAGTGAGGAGTAAGACACAAGTTATCTTGTTTTTCCACCTCTTCTCAGTGGGAACTTGCTGGGGAGAGCATCCCACCATTGAGGTTGGTCCATGGTCTGAGCAGGTTTTGTTAATTGGCTAAGGGGCTGAGAGCACGCTGTCCATGGGTGAACTATGCAGTTGGGAGAGCTTAACTGGGGACAGAAAAGCCTGAGAGGGGGGTCTCCTCTCTGCCTAGAAGGAGAAGGAGGCTCCTGCGGGGAAAACTCGTCCTGCATGTAGCTTGTATCCGTAATAAAGCCTACACCTCTGCTTCACTCTGGCGGTCTCTTCTCTCATATGTTTATCCAGTTGGCCTCCAAAGACCTGGAATAGGTAAGAGAACCCGGCAGCCCAAGGCATTAGGCCGGTCACCCACCCATTCCCTTTGGGAAGGCAAGCAATTCAATATAGGCCATATCTGTGCAGTTTTGCAAATGACTTCCATAATAGTCATATTGTGTAAGACTAACTATATTTCCCTCCATCCTGTCCTGCCCCCCATTGCTTCTATTCTCTCGTTTGACTCTGTCCCTTCCCAAGAATGTTGACTTCAAATTGCTCCCTCCTCCCACTGCCCTCCCTTCCATCACTCCCACACCCTACTTATCCCCTTCTCCCCCACTTTCCTGTATTGTAAGATAGGTTTTCATACCAAAATAACTGTGCATTTTATTCCTTCCTTTAGTCGAATGTGATGAGTAAGTTTAGTGTTTTTTCTGTCTCCTCCCCTCTTTTTCCCTCCACTGAAAAGTCTTTTGCTTGCCTCTTTTATAAGAGATAATTTGCCCCATTCCATTTCTCCCTTTCTCCTCCCAATATTTTTCTCTCTCACCCCTTAATTTCTTTTTTTTAAGATATGATCCCACCCTATTCAATTCACTCTGTGCTCTCTGACTCTATGTGCGTGTGTGTGTGCGTGTGTGTGTGTGTGTGTGTGTGTGTGTGTAATCCTACCAACTACCCAAATACTGAAAAGTTTCAAGAGTTAGAAATATTGTCTTTTCATGTAGGAATGTAAACAGTTCACTTTTGGTAAGTCCCTTATGACTTCTCTTTACTGTTTAGCTTTTCATGCTTCTCTTCATTCTTGTGTTTGAAAGTCAAATTTTCTTTTCAGCTCTGGTCTTTTCATCAAGAATGCTTAAAAGTCCTCTATTTCCTTGAAAGACCATACTTTCCCCTGAAGCATTAAATTCAATTTTGCTGGGTAGGTGATTCTTGGTTTTAGTCCTAGTTCTTTTGACTTCTAGAATATCATATTCTAAGCCCTTCGATCCCTTAACGTAGAAGCTGCTAGATCTTGTGTTATCCTGATTGTATTTCCACAATACTTGAATTATTTCTTTCTAGCTGCTTGCAATATTTTCTCCTTGACCTGGGAACTCTGGAATTTGGCCACAATGTTCCTAGGAGTTTCTCTTTTTGGATCTCTTTCAGGTGGTGATCAATGGATTCCTTCAATACTTATTTTGCCCTCTGGTTCTAGAATCTCAGGGCAGTTTTCCTTGATAATTTCATGAAAGATGATGTCTAGGCTCTTTTTTTGATCATGGCTTTCAGGTAGTCCCATAATTTTTAAATTGTCTCTCCTGGATCTATTTTCCAGGTCAGTTGTTTTTCCAATGAGATATTTCACATCCTCTTCCATTTTTTCATTCTTTTGGTTTTGTTTTGTGATTTCTTGGTTTCTCAGAAAGTCATTAGCCTCCATCTGTTCCATTCTAATTTTGACAGAACTATTTTCTTCAGTGAGCTTTTGAACTTCCTTTTCCATTTGACTAATTCTGCTTTTTAAAGCATTCTTCTCCTCATTGACTCTTTGAACCACTTTTGTTAATTGGGTTAGTCTATTTTTCAAGGTGCTATTTTCTTCAGCATTTTTTTGGGTCTCCTTTAGCAAGATATTGACCTGCTTTTCATACTTTTCTTGCATCTCTCTCATTTTTCTTCCCAGTTTTTCCTCCACCTCTCTAACTTGATTTTCAAAATCCTTTTTGAGCTCTTCCATGGCCTGAGCCCATTGAATATTTATTTTGGATGTTTAGGATACAGAAGCCTTGACTTCTGTGTCTTTCCCTGATGGTAAGCATTGTTCTTCCTCATCTGAAAGGATGGGAGGAGGTATCTGTTCACCAAGAAAGTAACCTTCTATGGTCATACTTTTTTTTCCCTTTTTTAGGCATTTTCCCAACCAGTTACTTGACTTGTGGGTCCTTTGTCAAGAGTAGAGTATACTCTGGGAATCTGTGAGATCTCAGTTCCTCTGAGGTGGCACAATCAAGCGTGTACTGGTCTGGGCGCAGAGAGGGATTTTTATGTCCAGAATCTTAGCAATTTCCTCTCCACAGCCACCTAGCCTCCAGTTCCTCCAAGTCATCACTGAGATAAGCTGGATGGGCAGGGCCGCCATTCAGTGTGAGACAAAGACCAGCTGAGCCAGGTCCTCCACCCAGGGCTGAGGTAAGACCCAGCTTTTAAGTGCCCCCAAGGGTTTTTATGCTCCAACAAGGAGAGGTCTGTACAGGCTGCTGTGCACCCTCTGTGGCTGTTGCCTGCTGCTGGAGCTATAGAAAGACCCTTCTCCCTTGCTTGCCAGCTGATCAAACCCCTTTGCTGACCTTTGGCACCTCTGGGTTGAGGGATCTGAGGCCCCACTGCTGTGACTGGAGATTCCGCCCTGAGGTGTCCTCCTCCCAGAGTCTCCTCGCGCCACACCATGTGGCCAAGGCCTGGCTGGGCTCCGTGCTCCACTCCGCATCTGGCGCAACCAATGTTTCCGTGGCCCTTTTAGTTCACCATGGGCTGGAAATCTCCTCCACTCTGTTGTTCTCCACTTCTGCTGCTCCAGAATTTGTTGAGAGTCCCTCTCTACAGGTATTTTGTGAGCTGTGTGGGGAGACCCTATGTAAGTGTGTCTTTCTAGTCCGCCATCTTGGCTCTGTCCCCCACTTCTGTATTTATTAGAAAAGGTTCTAGTATATCCTTGTTGCATAGGATACTTACTTTGGTTTATATATGGATGCCTTTTATGATATTAAAAAAAAAGTCCCTCTATGTCTATATTTTGTAAAGGGTTTTTTTTTCCTTAGCATAAAGTTGGCTTTTTCTGCATCTATTCAGATTATTATGAGTCTGGGATGTTTGTGGTTTCATTATGATTCATTGTTTTCCTAATGTTGAACCATCCTTGCCACTTGATCAGAATGAATGATTTCTTGTATTTATCAATAGATAGATTTCTTGTGTTAGCACAGCCTGACCATGGAAACTGAATATCCCTCCCACTCTTCAGAGTGTTCTTTAATCCTCTGAAAAGGGCTTTGTCCTTGACTCTATGCTATATTTTGGTGTGCTGTGGGAGACTGAGCCCCAGACATTGTAATTTGTTTGATAGGATTTTGTGTCAGATTAATAACGATAATGGCCTTCAGTTTTCTTTCTGTGCTTTGTCTTTCCCTGGTTTAGGTATTAGGATTGTATTTGTCTCATAAAAGGATTCTGGTAGGGCTATCTCTCAAAATAATTTTCTTCTGCTGCTTCTCTACCCCACCCACCCCCTTCCTCTCTCCCCTTTCTCCATTCCTTATTATTTATTCTCTCCTGGTCACTGCCCCCTCAGATGGCTGGGCCTCTAGGAAAGGGTATCTATACATATGGTGGTCATTTATGTTAAGAAGATGTTTAAGGTTTCTTTCATTTAATATCTTTTACAATTTGCTTGGTTTTTCTCTATATGTCCTTCAGTTGGGAAAGTTACTTCAACTTGTGATTTTGCCAGTATGGGAGGAGTTTCTTTCCCTCTTTCCTCTCAGGTTCCCCAGGTAACCAGAGGCAGTAGGAGTGGCCACCAGAGGATGCCTACAACTTCTGGGAGTGAGCCTTTGTAGCAGAGAGAAGTGTCAGCTGCAGCCTGGGCAGATGGAGCTGCCCTTCAAGCTACTACTAAGGGGCAGTCAGGAGTACTCTGGGAGTGGAGAAAGAGACCCCCAGAAACCAGAAGCTGAGCTTGTCCATGAGCATGTTTCTTACCTGTATGCCTTGTTCCCATCATATTCTGTGTCTGAATCTCCCAACTCGGGACATTTTCTCCTATGTCCCCTGTACTTGGAATGCTCCCCTGGGGCCTTGGGCTCCAGGCAGGAGCACAGGACAGGGGAGCGGGCCCACACACAGTGCTTCCATTAAGGGCAGGTTTTTGCCTTCTCCAAACTAGGGTACGTTTTTCCCAAATAATAACGGCAGGAGAGTTAGGAAGGCTTCTGTTCAAGTCCTTCCCCTGACACACATGCCGACTGTATGACCATGGGAAAATCAGTCACCACCTCAGTACATCAGATGGCCTCCAAACTGCAGGGGAGCTACGGACTTGCATTGGTAGAATCAGGGATGGTAACCTTTTGAAGGATATACCTCTTCATCTTTGTCTTTGTAAAACTGCTTACAGTGCCTGACTTGTATATAAATGTTCTCCCTCCCAAGCATTTTGCCATTCCTGGCCTATAATAAGTGTTTAATCAATGCCTTGTGATTGAATAAAAAACAATGGTCACATAATAACAACTCACACTTATAGAATGATGTTGCTTTCTCCATCCTGTTCCATTTGATCGTCAAGATAACACTTTGAGATAGGTACCAGAGGTATCTTCATTTTGTGGAAGAGGAATTTGACTGACCATGCCCAAGGCCATTGGCTCAGTGAGGTGGAACTCAAACCCTGGTCTTCCTGACTTCAATCCAATTCCAAAAGCCCATGATATGGCCTTGGGCGAGGCCCTGTGACTGATAAGTGCTATCAATATGGAGACTATTCCCTTCACCAGTCTCTGACGTTGCTCTCCAATTCTGGCACCCTTCCTCTGCTTACCTTTGAGAGCCATCAATGGTGATTTGCTCCACTAGTGTGAAGTCCTCTTCCCTCTCCTCTCTGAAACAAGTCTTGGAGGGCAGCACCACCTCTCCACACCAGTTTTAAAGGCAACATTTGTTCTGGAACACCAATTCGTAGCCCTTCTGCAGTGTCTACATCTTGTTGCTTTAAGTAAAGTGGATAGAGTGCTGGGCCTAGACTTAGGAAGACCTCAGACACTTACTAGTTGTGTGACCCTGGGCAAGTCATTTAACAATTGTCTGCCTCTGTTTCCTCAGCTGTAAAGTAGTGATAATAATAATACACCTACTTCCCAGGGTGGTTGTAGGGATCAAATGAAATATTTGCAAAGTACTTAGCACGATGCATGGTACATAGTAGGCACTAAAATGTTGACTTTTGACATTCCATGGGTAGCAATAGTGCACACACACCTTTATTTGTTGCTGTCTGTGACTAGCCCATCTCCATTTCTGGTCAAGTAGCTTTTTGATGATATATTTTATGAAAATATCATTATCCTTAGCAGTATCTTCCACAGTCCTTCTGAAAGGGTCACTTGTGTTCACCTGAATCACCAGTGAATGAGCAGTAGTCATCAGGTGGATGAGGCTTAGGAGGTGTTCCCAAGAGAAGCCAGGAGACCTGGGCCAGAAGGATGGCCCAGTAACCACGTACCACGCCCCCCCCCTTCTCTGACTCTACTATAGGGAGACTTAAAGAGCCCTTCTTCTGTGGAAAAAGCCTCATCTCCACTGCTTTGCTCCAAGCATTGAGTTGTTCCTCTTCTTCCTCTTGTGTTGCATTCTTTCCGTCTTTGTCATCTTTTACTCCTCCCCAGATGTTACACAGTAGTCTGGGAAGTCCTGCTTCTGAAGTTTGTTTACCCTTACTATTGCTAGTATTATATCATCATTCCTGATGAAGTCCTACCCATACCAAGTCCAGGCTTTGAGAATTATACTCCTGTGAGCTGGATGATGATCCACTGCCCTTGTGTACCAGGGGCCTCAGTTCTCCTCAAGTTATTCTGACATGAGTCCCTGATAATTGGAGATTCCATTGGCATTCTGGGACCTCCCACCCTACAGTGCTCACTTGCTTTGCCCCAGGCCCTTCCATTTGAGAACACACTGATGCCCTTCATTTCTAAATAACACTGAAAACTAGCAAGGTTATTTCTAAAACTCTGGAAGATCATCCTTGGACCCAGGCCTAATTCCTCATCATTCCCACTGGCTCACTCCTTTCCTCCCATGTACCATCCTTATGCCCCAATAATGCACAAATTCAACCAATTTCCAACCTTCCAGATATCTCAACTTATCCACTAAATTATAGTCTGGTCAGCTGAAAAGTCATGTCCAAAACCTGCGCTTTTGCACAAACCCCCCAAGACCAACTCTTCTCAAGCCCTGCACACCTTCACTCTTTCCAAAAGCCTGATACCCAAGCTGCTCATACCTAATGACTGATCATTAGGATGAGACAGTAGTCACGGGGCAAGAAATAATAAACACACAAGCGTTACCCCTCTGCCCCTGACCTAAATGCCTAACACATTTTGAAAAACAGGTGAAAGCTTTATTAAGAAACATTTAAAATCCCTTATATTCATATGATATGATGCCTTTCAAAGCATCTCCACACATTTCAGCTTTATGGTACTTCTGGGGAAGAAGTTAGGAAAGTGCTTGTGCTCAAATGAAAGATGAGGAAACTGAGGCACAGAGAAATGACTTGCCCAAGGTGCTATAGTAAGTGACAAAGCTGACCCTTTACTCTTGGTCTGGCTCCCACACAAGGCCCCTCTGTGGTTCATATACCCCAGGAGCTGCCATTTGTAAAAGTGAGACTTCCTCTGAATAGAGTGACTTCTCTCTCAAACCAAATGGAGTTTCACTTCATGTAGCATCAAAGGGCTGGTTGGTCGCTCACTCTCTTCCCCCAGGCCCATTCTTCCACATGTCTTTGTCTGCTGCCCTTCACTCCAACACAAGCCCATGCTCCAGACCTCTTTTTTTCCTTTCCTGGTAGGGACTTTCCTCAGATCTGGTGACAGATTGGCTAGACAGAATCTGAGATAAAGATGGTAAGAGCTTACAAAAAAAATATCACCTGTAACTTTACAATTTGGGGGCAGGGGGAAAGAGAGGAGAATTCCTGCATTTGACATATTTTAACTTGAAGCAGTCAATTTCTAATGGTGAATTTCTGCAGATTTGTCCTTTGATATACTAAAATCCTTCCCTGACCCTCCTTGAATCCCATGGGAGTCAAAAAAGAGATCTTTTCTATCTTCACCCAGTCTCTAAGATTGACTGAGTGTGGTCCTTCTGAAGTGACCCTGCACCTGAGCCCTAAGGGCATGGAAGAATTGAAGAGGGTCTGGTCAGATGGAGAGGGAGAGAGAGACTAACATGCCCAGCCATGGGGTCCTCAGGATGCATCTTCACTCCTTCCATTCTTAGTAGCTAGCCACAGGAAGTCTATAGATAACTGTGACCCTGGCCTATCAACCCTAGATGTGGATAGAGAGAAATTCCAGACCCCCGTCACCTAGAAGGGTCTTGTTTCAAGCTCCCATTTATGGAACTGAAAAACAGAACAGCTGACGTTATCCTCCCTCCTTTCCCCCACCCACTCCAGTACCATATTTCTATAAAACCAAACATTACTATTTATTTGTCTTTTTCATGGATTGTTTTCTATAATGAGCATTTGAATATAATGTGTTTCTTTGTGGGGGTTGGCTTATTTTATAAATCACTGGTCTTCGTGGTCAGCGAGCTTTCTCCCAGAACACCAAGAAGCATCTGAGCATTGTGAAAAGGGCACTGGGTTTTGCTATCAGAGAGACCCCAAATGAAGCCAGCTCTGAGCCTTTCCTACTGTGTGACCTTGGGCAGGTCATAACCTCTCTGTCCCCTCCTCTCTCAGATGAGGGATTAGGATCAGAGGAAGGGCCCTTCCAGCTCTGAAGGAGTATGAGGCACAGCCTGGTGACCAGTTGTTATTCTTTTCCTCCAAGTATGGCAAAGGAGAGACTGGAACAGCATTGAACCAGGAAAAGATTTATGGAAGATAATTCAGTTTTCAGTCTAAACCAAGAGGGAGAGCTTGGAATAGACTCATCCTGGGCCATTTCCCAGGAAATAAAACCAATTTTTTTTGGAAATAAAACCAATATTTATGAAAAGCAATAAGGCACTGCACAATGTAGCTCATGGTACAGCTAAGCTGCCATAACATGAATGACTGGCTTATTGGTTTTGCCGTCTGTTTCTTGAAATCATCACACCAATGAGGCCGGCAACAGCCAAACTGCCAACTATCCCAGCTCCCATGAGAAAATCTCTGACCTGTGAACAGAGGGAAAGGCCATGGTCACTAGGGAAGTTCCCAGCCAAATGCTGCAGTCTGGCAAGCTTAGATTTGGTTCTGGGCTCCCTTGGTGAAAGTAAAGAATCCACAATTCCCAGGGCATGATGCAGGGACATTTCAGTCATACAGAGATGGAATCATTGGCATAGCAATAAACCAAACAAAACAGGCTGTGAGGGGGCAGGTACCGCTGTCCGTTTTAACCTTGTAGCTACCTACCATAACATCAAAATTCATCCATTTTTGTCAACCTACCATTCCCATCTCAACCAACCCCTAAAGGCAAGAAGCAGGGGTGATAGGCATGTGAAATTGATAGGCCACCCTTGAGGGAAAAGAAGAGGAAGGTGAGGAAGGGCTTCCTAGGGCAATAGAGATAAGATGACCTTGACAGTCAGAGGGCATCTTGTGGGGTTGGTGAAGCTTTTTTTTAATATTTTCTAAATTTTCATTATCTGTTAGTGCTTTTTTTTTAAATTTGGAGTCTTAAATTCTCTCCTTCCCTTCAGTCTCTCCCCCAGTAATCAAGAAGGCAAGTAATATGGTATCAATTATACATGTGAAATTAGGCAAAGTATTTCTGTATTAGCCATGTTACCAAAAAAGGGGGGGGCAAGAAAAATTAAAATTAAATTAAAAAGGTAAAATAAAATTATACCTTGGCTTTGTGAAGCTATGTTTTTAAATGCCATGATGAAAAATATAGAGGGTCTGGTGAAAATCAATGGCCTTTGCAGTTTCTCAAGGGCATATATAACATGGGACACATAAGGGAGCTCTCACCTACCAACATTATATTCAGAGTAATAACATTAGGAAAATCATTCATAGCCACCCTTTGGCCATGATTCATGGGTCAGTTCTGGTAGGTTAAGAGTCACAGACTAGAGGGAATCTAGGACAGATGTTGGAAACATGCTCATATCGAAATTGAAATCATCTCTCCTAAAGAAATGGGGGGAACTTAGGGATGGAAGCAGTCGCACCTTCCGCCATAGTCCTTTTCCAACCCTTTCTCCCCAGCTACTGGTGCCTCCCCCACTCAAACTGCCAATTATCTACTGTGAAAATATCTTGTACATACCCATTTATTTACATATTGTCTCTTCCATTAAAAGGTGAGATTCTTGAGGGCCAGGGACCCTGTTTTTGCTCTCCTTTTAACACAAAGCCTAGTATACAGCAAGTGCTTAATAAATGCTTAGTGGCTGACCACACTTGTTTCAGTCAAAGAAATTCCTATAGTTTTAAAGTCAGCATTTCCATTATGAAGGAGCAGGGAGGATGTCCTCAGATAGGAAAACTGAGCTTGAAGCAAGAAGGCCCATGACCCAGGGGAGGCAAACAAGTCTTCATACCCTGAGCACCCTGCTCCCTCCCATCTATAACTCCATGGAAACATCCCAAGGGGCTTTCCCTATGCCCCACCAGCCTGCTGACACACCTGGTCACTTCGAGGGATTCCATATCTCAGTTCATTCACAAAGTGCTCACAGTTCTCACTGGTCAGTTTGTAGAGGACTTCCTTCCCCACTTCCTCCAAAGCCCGCTGGACAATCTTGTTGGGTGGCAGCGGCTGGTACTTGCTGTCGTGTTTGTTATTCACCTGGTACCTGTCTCTCCCAACCACCACACAGAGCAGCTCCTTCTTCACTGTGGCTTTATCAGTTAGGGCTGACATGATGCTGGAGGCACCAGCCCCTGCATATTCACCTTTTGGAAAGAAAGAGAGAGAGGGAGGGAGGGAGGAAGGAAAGAACAGGGGAAAGAAAGACACCCCCAGGGAAGTCTTTTTTAAGCAGTCCCACCCCAAAATGGACCCAGTGGTCCCTCCAGTGCCATGGCTTTGACAATGTCATAAAGGGGAGAGTTGTGTGATGATCTAGCTGTCCCCCAAAATCAAACTTGGGATCCACCCAAGTAGCTTCAGCAACCAAATATGAACCTGTCATCTTTAAACAGAGATTCTCCTTAACAGTCATCTAATCAATCGGTTAACCTTTCAGGATCTGCCCCCTCCCCAACATATACAACCTCACAAAGCAGGGGTATTTCTTACTTGGAGGTGCCAGATGGACAACGTAACCATCACCCACATAAACAGCCCAGTGACGGTAGCATGTTCGGAAAATCTCAATCAGGTCTCCAGGTTGGGGCTCTGGCTACAAAACCACAAACCAAGGCCAGTTTAGAAGCTACATTTGGAAATGAAGAAAGCATGTTCCAAGAGGGTTGCGACACTGAAGGAAGTAGGGGTGTTGAACCTATAGAAGAGAAGGCTTAGAAAGGATGCGATATATTGGGAGCCAAGATAGCAGATTACAGGCCAGGACATAGCTGAACTCTCCCAGTATTCCCCTCCAAACACGTTTAATGTCTCAGATAAAATTTTGGGGTAACAGAGCCAACCAAAGGTCAGAGGGTGCCATTTTTCTAACCTAAGACAACTTAGGAGGTCTGCAGGGCAGGTCTGTGACACAAGAGTACCAGCAGAGAGCCTTGGAGGCAGCTGTGACAGCAGCAGCAGTTTCAGGAGCTCTCGGTCCAGAGATGGTAAGGGAGGTCAAATAACTGGTCAGAAAGATATTATAGGGGACCCTTTGCTGGCACTGAGTGAAGCTGATGCTGATAGGCAACTCTGTCACCCATCAGCACTTCTGGGTTGCAGTTCCAAGGCAGCGTACAGTGCTCGTGATTGGTCGCAAAGGAGCAGAGGCCTTGATCACAGTTCCAGGGAGCATTAGTACTTTTCGCTACAGAGGAGCAGGGATAAAGACCAGAACATATGAGGATGGCAGTGACTACACCTCTCTCAGAGTCAGCACCAAAAACTTACAGAGTCCCCTGAGCAAGCTCTGAAAACAGTAGCACAATAAAGCCTCTTCACTCCCAGAGCCCAACTTTAAAATAAAGTTCAAAGTCAAAAAAATGGGCAAACAACGAAGAAAGAACTTGACCATAAAAAAAACTACTATGGTGGGAGGGAAGATCAACACATAAACTTAGAAGTAAACAATCATGTGAAAACAGTTACAAACTAAACCTGGTTAAAAAAAAAAATGCTAATTGGACAGAAGGCCAGCAAGAATTCCTAGAAGACTTTAAAAGAGAGATGAGTCATAGAAGAGAAAATGGCGGGGGAGGAATGAGAGTAATGCAAGAAAATTATGAAAAGAGAACTAGTAAAGATTGGTAAGAGCTTTTTTTTTTAAGGCACAAAAAAATCACTAAAGAAAGGAACTCCTTAAAAAAAAATTCTTAAAAAGTAAAATAGGCCAAATAGAAGAGGAGGTACAGAAATTCACTGAACACAAGAATTCCTTAAAAATTAGAATTGAGCATGTGGAAGCTAATGACTATGAAATATCAAGAAATGATAAAGTCAAAAGGATAAAAAAAAAAAGAAAAGAAATGTGAAATATCTCATTGGAAAAACAATTAACCTGGAAAATAAATCAAGATAATTTAAGAATTGCTAGACTACTTGAAAGCCATGATCAAAAAGAGAGAGAGAGAGAGTTTAGACATCATATTTCAGGAAAATTATAAAGGAAAATTACCCTGATATTGTAGATCCAGAGGGTAAAATAGAAATTGAAAGAATCCACCAATCACCTCCTTAGAGATCCCAAAATGAAAACTTTCAGGAACATGATAGCCAAATTTCACAGCTCCTGGTCAAGGAGAAAATACTGCAAGCAGCCAGAAGGAAATAATTCAGACATCGTGGAGCTGCTTGGATTCACACAAGACTTAATGACTTCTACATTAAAACAGTGGAGGGCTTGGACTATATTATTCTAGAAGGCAAAGGAGCCAGGCTTACAACCAAAAATAACCTACCTACCAAAACTGAGTCTAATCCATCAGGGGGAAAAAGACATTTAATGAAATAGAGGAATTCCAAGCATTCCTAATGAGAAGACCAGAATTGAATAGGAAAATCTGATATTCAAACAGAAGACTCAAGAGCAGCATAAAAAGGTAAACATGAAAGAGAAGTCATGGGAAGATGATACATGAAACTCCCGAGAACTTAATCATTATTAGTGCAGCTAGGAGTCTAGACAGAGGACATGGGTGTGAGTTACATTGCAATGATCTCAAAAAAAAATGAATCAAGGAGAAAGAAGGATCTACTAGAAGGGGAAAGAGAGAGGTAGAATGGGGTAAATTATCTCATATAGAAGACGAGTGCAAAAAACAGCTTTTCTTCTAGAAGAAAAAATGGGGGACAGGCAATGTTTGAACCTCACTCTCATCTGAATTGGTTCAAAGAGGGAAGAATGTGTGTGTATGTACACACACACACAGTAGGGTATAGAAATCTATCTTACCCAATAAGTAAATAGGAGGAGAAGGAGATAAGAGAAAGAGCAGAGAGATGTTGAAAGGGAGGGCAAATTAAGAGAGTTAATATTTAGAAAAAACAGACTTTTGAGGAGGGACATGATAAAAAGAGGGAGAAGGATAAACAAGGAAATAGGATGGATAGAAATATACAGCTAAGTCATCACAACTGTGAATGTCAATGGGATGAGTTAACCCATTAAATGGATGCAGAAGACACACAGAGTTAAAATAAAGGGTTGGAGAAGAATCTATTATGCTTCAGCTAAAGTAAAAAAGGGAGGGGTAGCAATCACGATTTCAGACAAAGCAAAGGCAAAACCAGACCTAATTTAAAAAGATAATCAGGGAAACTACATTTTGATAAAAGGTAGTAAATGTCAAAAATTTTTTACAGTAAATTTCTCTGGTAAAATCCTTATTTCTCAAACATATGGAGAATTGAGTTAAATTTATAAAAACAAGAGCAATTCCCCAACTGATAAATGATCAAGGAATATGAATAGGCAGTTTTCAGAAGAAGAAATCAAAGCTATCCATAGTCATGAAAAATACTCTAAATCACTGTTGATTAGAGAAAGGCAAATTAAAAGAACGCTGAGGTACCACCTCACCTATAAGAAATGACAAATATTGAAAGAGATGAGGAAAAATAAGTACATATGTACAGATAGGCACTGTTGGTGGACTAGAAAAATAGTCCAACTATTCTGAAAAACAACCTAGAACTATCTCCAAAGGGCTATAAAATTGTGCTAACTCTTTGGCCTAGCAATACCATTACTAGTTCTGTAGCCCAAAGAGGTCAAAGAAAAAGAAAAAGGATCTATATGTACAAAAATATTTATAGCAGCTCTTTTTTGTGGTGGCAAAGATTTTGAAATTAAGGGGATGCTCTACAATTGGGAAATGAATGGCTGAATAAGTTGTAACATAGCATTGTAAAGGAGTATTGTGTTATAAGAAATGATGAAGGAGGTGGTTTCAGAAAAAAAAAAATGGTAAGACCTATATGAACTGATGCTAAGTGAAGTGAGAGGAACCAGGAAATCATTGTACATAGTAACAACAATGTTGTAATCGTAATCTGCTCAATCAATATAATGACCCAAGACAGTTCCAAAGAACTCATGATGAAAAACTGCTGAACAACTCCAGAGGGAGGACTGATGAATTCTGAGTGCAAATCAAAATTTAATTTTCTCACTTTTTTTGCTTTTTTTCCAATACAGCTAAGATGGAAATGTGTTTTGTATGATTTCACATATAAAACTGATAGAATATTGTTTGCCTTCTCAGTGGGTGGAAGAGTGATGGAAAGAAGGGAATCTGAAACTTAAAATTAAAACTTGATTTAAAAAAAAATCTAAAACTTAAAAAAAATTAACAGAAAACTAAAATTTGAAAAGAAAAGATAAATGATAAATTATTTAAAAAAGAAAATTAAAATGGACAATTTCAGAGGAAAGTGGAAAGACTTCTGTGTACTGATATAGACCAAAGTGAATGGAAGCCTGAAAAAAAAATTATACAACGATAACACTACAGAGAAATAACTTTAAGAGACTAAAATTCTGATCAATGAAAATGCGAAACTATTGAGTCCAAAAAAATAAAGATAGAACAGGGCACTCAGCAGCTGACAAAGAAGTGCTAAAATTAAAATACAGAGAGGAGGAGGAGGATGAGAAATACAACAGCTGTCTTCAAGAATTTTAAAGGTCATGGGTAAATGGAGAAATCTCTAGACTTTAGAACCAGTAGATCTGAGTTCAAATCCTGCCTCTGTACCTTTGTGTGACACTGAACAGATCACCTCCCTGGGCCACAGTTTCCTCATCTGTAAAATGAGGACTTGTAAAAATTTGAACCTGTAAAAGAAATATTTTGTAAAAGAATTTATATTCTTTCATATTAAAAAAGGAGTGTGGGAAGGTTTACTGAAGGCTGAGGCCTTTGGGGACCCCAAACCTACCACAGCCCTGGCAAGTGGCCCAGCTTCCAATCCGGCCTCCGACTTTTCCTGACTGTGTGACTCTGGCAAAGTCCCATGGAGGCTGTTACCTTGTCTGTCATGGGAAGGGGCTGGCTCTTCATCTTCCTCTGTGCAGCTGTTTAAACCCTGGAAGGCCTTGGGATCCTGGCCCTCTAAATGTTATTACCTGCCTGAACATCCCTATCTTGACCCTTTGTCCCCTCCTCATTCCAGGGCCTGATCACTGTGCTTCTCAAGGTACAATACTGAACACAAGAAACAGTTTTGCAAACCACAAAACTGCTTCTGGTCCTTATTAATCATCATAGCCTTGATAGAGATGGGGCCTCTCTCCTCCAGCTTCTGCTAAGGACAAGGCCCTGGGGCACTGAGGTCAAGGGGTCACAGGACTCAATCTGGAAGGAGCCTCAGAGGCTACCACCCCTCAACTGACAGCGAGAAAACAAGCCTAGACCAGTGATGTGGCTTAGGCAGGTTCCCTGTCTTGTCACCACGCTATCACTAATAGGTTTCAACAGCTAGAGATGAAACCAAAAAAGGGTTTCTGACTAATCAGTTATCCAGAAAATTGAATTAACCAGAATAATGCAGGGAGTGCCCTCCCTCATTAATTATCTCCAATTTGTCCTGTCTCGGTCTTGTTTGTACAAAGTCCCTTGCCTGTTGTCTCCCCATTTGACTCTGAGTTCCATGCAGTCAGGGGCCCTGGCTGTACCTTTCTTTTTCTTCACTTTCTCCTCATTGGCATAGTGTACATAAGCACTTATTTGCCTGACGGAGCATTTCTTGAGCATTTCACTTAAGGTGAATTAAAGTGAAAAATGTTGCTGCCCTAGGCTTTCAGAAAAGCCATCTCATTGACTTTGGAATGTCAACCAGGCATAGCCTTGCTTTCATTTTTCTATTTTTATCATGTCCAACTTTCTGGGAAAACTGTCTCTGATCATTCCAGAAGTAGAAAAACAGTGTAGACATGGGCAGTTATGGAAGTCATAGGGCTGGGGGGAGGAGATCCACCTTCAAAGAAGCTGGCATTTAAATCAACCCATTAGGGGAGAGTAAAGCTGATAGAAAGGAGGTCACATACCAGGACTTCCCAGTTATGGGCAACTCCCTCGGACAGCTGTCATCTGTCACCTCCCATTCTTACATCAGGGCATGTGCCCATTCTTGGCACTGGGGGTGATGCTAAAGCAGGCCAACAGAGGCAAGAGCCTTGTTACCCAGAATATGGCCCGTGCTGTGCTGTCCGCTACTTTCCCCTGGTCCAAACAGAGAGGATCCAGGGTATCACCCTTCCCCTACTGCCATGGTAATGCCTCAAAGGCCCTCCTTTGTGATCATGGGGAAAGAAATCTAAAAGTCAGACCTGGCCAGTACTAAGCAAAACTGGGAAGGAGGCAAGATTCCTCTTTGACTTTATTTTCCCTTTTGAGACATGATGCAATGCTTGCCTAATTCCTGCCAATTCCCATGGGCAGAAAATGACCCAAGCCCTCAACTGGCATCTTTCTTTGCTTCCCTCAATTAAGAAACATATCCTCTATAACTCATACAGGTTACAAACGAATCCAGAACAGAAAGAGAAACTAGTTCAACTAATTCTTAGTAAGGTATCACAACTGATGGTGACTTAAATTCTTATCCCTTTCCCAGGAATTTACTTCAGAGGCACACAGTCTTAAGTCAAAGGAATGAATCTCTAATTATGAAATTCCTCAGGATAGTGCATCCTGATATGTTTTGGCATGGAGCCCTCCCAGTTCCCTCAGATTTCCCCATGTGGGCCAAATCTACTTCACTTTTTTGGTGAGGTCCTCTGCATTACCTGCCCTCCTGCTCTGACTGCTGTCATGGCTGCTTGGGAGACTCATCTCCAGAAGATTTTGGCAGAACCCTCCTGGGCACCCAAGTTATTTCTGTCCTACATACAGTGCACTTTGCCTCCGGCAGCAGTGAGCAGTTTGCACCTCTTAGAGATGCCAACTCTGAGGGCTCTACAAGACCTCATCCTCACAAATCAGGAGAATGGGAAGAAGGAATGAGAAAACATCCTCGTTTCTTTAAATAGCAGCAGAGGCCTGTGGATGTGATGGAAAATCTGACAGCCCATACTCCAAGACCCCCCAACTCTGACATCCCATGCTGAGACCCCCCCAAATCTGACATCCTGTTCTAAGACCCAATTCTGACATTCTGTGCTCCAAGACCCCCCAGCTCTGACATCTTGTTCCAAGACCCCATAACTCTGACATCCCATGCTCTTGAGACCGCCCCAACTCTGACATCCTGTTCTAAGACCCCCTCCAACTCTGACATCCCATGCTCTGAGACCGCCCCTACTCTGACATCCTGTTCTAAGACCCCCCCCCCAACTCTGACATTCTAGCTCTGACATCCTGTGCCACTCTCCTCTGGGATTAAGCAGAACAGCCCTGGCATCTTGTATCTCAAGACCCCCTCCCCCAGCACTTCCACCACCCAACTTTTGTACCCTGTCCTGTATTCACAAAAAGGAAAGTCTTTTCTTTCTTTAAGCTTAAGTTTCAAACTAAAGCAAAACTGAAACCTGAAAGGCCTTGAAGCTCTAGGCACCAAGTGAATTGGCAAGCTCATTTAGAACAAACATTGAGCCATTTGGTGTGAGGCTCGGGGCCTCCCTGACCTGTGTTCCTCCAGATCTTGCCCCGGTGGCCGCACTCCCATTCTGTGCTCTTGCTAAAGGAAAGTTCTATTTCCCTGCTAGCGCTGTCTTTATCCAGCTCCGTTCTATGCCCCCATTGTCCTGCGACCAGCCCACAAATGAATTCCCGATACTTCCTCTGAATAATAGGCAGATTCTGTATCTTGCTGGGCAGCCAGCAGTGAGTGCCTGCCTGGTAAACAAAATGAAAAGAAAGCCTGGTCTCACGTTGCAAATGAGGCCAAAGGGCCCTCAGGAGCTGTGGCTTTAGGGTTTACTAACCCCTCTCCCCTCAAGTCCCCACCTACAAGGGCCAAGCACTAATCCTTACTGTAGTAACTTACAAACGCTTTAAAAGTACCTACTTGCATCTCTGTCCGCCCTCAGGATGCCACTTCCTTGGCCGTTGGGGGATTCCTGAGAAGAAATGGTAAGAATCTCCAGTGTCAATAACAGCAAGTAAGAATAGGAGGTCTTGGTGATGAAAGGGGAGGTGAGTGTGAGGTCCCTGAGGCCAGCGGAGCTGGAGGCTGGACCCCGCCTCTTGCTTGCCAGACGAGCCTAGGCAGGCCAGTTGTTCTCCATCCCTCCCCTCCTAGTCCCATTTGGGTGTGAGCAGAGCGATTCTTAAACCTTAATTGGACCAACATGGACCACTGAGAAGAGGAGCGTAGATACCTGGGAGGCGAGGGCTGAGGCTCCCGCCCGGCAATCGCAGCTCACTTCCGACAGCTGTCTGTCCCAGTGGGAACCTGCTGATTCCGACACATTTCCGCCAGAAAGCGCTCTCTGGACGAGAACGCCTCCCCCAACGGGTGGGGAGGCGGGGGAGCTGGGCACTGCCCTGGACCACAGGTGCCCTGTCCCACCCTTCTCCCCCTACCTTTTCCAGTCAAAGATCAATCATCTAAAGCCGCCCCTGAAGCGCCCAGAGAACACATACAAACACATCTGGAGCGCGGGGCATCCCACCTTGGCCAACCCACCTGTGTTTCCTGGGCCTTGACTGATGATCCAGCAGCGGCGAGGATGACTCCCGCAGGCAGGACGTCTGCAGGGGGCCCCTGGAGGCTGAGGTGCCCGGCGCACAGCTGTGACTGTATCAGCCCGACTCCGCCCAGACCAAAGAGCGCAGCTTCCCCAGTGAAAGCGAAACTCGCCTCGGGCCGGGCTCCCTGGTACCCTGGGAGTGGGGATGCTAGGCCAGCAAAGGGCTCTCCGGCTTGGAAACTCAGCTAGTGTGGGAATGTCCCAGCTAGACGCAGGGCTGTGGCTCCCACCCTCCCGGCCGGACGTGGGCGGGCTTGGGTCTGGGCTCGGACAGCCCACATGTCCACATGCGGACAACGATGTGTACTGACCCAAGCCTCAGCCCGGCAGGCCTGCGGTTCCAGATTCCTCGGTGACCGCAGCCCTACCCTTTTAATCTCAGCCCTTCGGAAACCGCCAGTGTAACCACCCTGACGCCCTAGCCTTTGCTTGAAAATCTCTGGCGATGGGGAGCTCTTCGCCTACAAAGGCAGCTCTTTCTACTCCTGGCCAGCTCTGAGAGAAACCGACATTGCGCTCCCCAAAGCGGTTCCAACGCTGCCCTCTGGGGCCAAATCAATGAAGTCTAATTCGCCCCGCTCCCCCCATCCCACTCCGCTCTGGCACAGCCCTTTCAGTCCTCTCCAACGGGGCCTTAGTGGACCCCATACGTTTTCTCTTTTCCAGGCTGGCTTTTCCCAGGTCCTTCAAGTGAAAGGATGAGCATGCAATCACAGGTCTACAACTGGAAAGGACTCTCCAACCTCCACATGTTACAGATGAGGGAACTGAGGCCCAGGGAGGGAAAGGGACTTGTCCTGACTAATGTTAAGTAACATTATTTCCAGATTGGATTTCATCAGATTACCACAGCCTTGTGATTTAAGAGCTATAGGCATTATTTCCATTTTATAGACGGGGAAACTGAGGCTCATTGTGATTATGTAACCTGCCCAAGGTCACACAGCTGATGTCTGAGAGAGGATTTGAACTCGCATCTCCTTGACTACAAGTACAGACATCTAACCCTAGGTCATGCTGTATCCCAGCTGATCTTCCTGTGTGGAGGTCCTCACTGCCCTCCTCTGGACAACCTGCAGCTCAGTGGTCTTTCCACATGTGCCCTGACCAGAACAGATAACACAGCCCTCTTCTTCCTAACTCCCAGACCAGGCTTCACTTAAAGCAGCCTAACACAGCATGAGCTTTCTTGGCTGCCCTATCTTATCTATCAAACTATGGGCTCATATTGAATTTGAAGTCCACTATAATCCCCTGGATCTTTTTCAAGAAAACTGGTAACTAACCAGAACTCCCTCTTCTTATACTTAGGAAGTTGACTTTTTGAACCCAAGTGGAAAATTTATATTTACCCCTAATCAGGGTCATCTAACAAGATTTAGCTCAATTTTCTAGTCTTCTTGGGATCTTTTCTGAGTGAAAATACTGAATTTGGAATAAGGGGTTCAGGGGTAAATTCCAGCTCAGCTACTTGCTACCTGTGTGACCTTGGATGTCACACCTTCCCTGGCCCTTGGTTCCCTCATTTGTAAAATAGAAAGGTTGGACTGGGTAACCTCAAAGGTTCAGCTCTGAGTCTTTATTCCTAAAAAATGAGGCTCTAGGGATCATGAGCTTGGAGAAAAGAAGGCTGAGGGGGGGCCACCTCAGGCATCTTCCAGCATGTGTCATTCTAGTGCAGAAGGCAGAGTAAGACTGGCCATCAGGGAAAATTTGGCAAGAATCTGAACTTCCCCCCAAAAGGGGATGAGATGCCTCAGGAGGTGGTGGGGATCCCTTACGGTCTCTGAGCGCAGGCTGGGCAGCAGGTTGGCTGGGCTGGATACCCAGGGACATCCTCTGAAGCTCTAGGCTACTAGCTAGCTCGCCTGGCCACCTCTGCCTCCTTGGAGGCACTGGAGTCTCAGAGGCTGCCAGTGGTGTTACCAGAGAGATAGGCTTTGAATATTGTCTCTCAAGGACTAGCCCAGCTATATTTGGCAATACTTACCCTAGGTTAGCCTCAGGTCAGTTTTCCAGGCAAAGGATCCCTCCAAGACTATCTATAAAGTGGTAGAGAGATTAGGGTATCTGTTAAAGGAAAGCCCATCCCAATAAAAGTAGCCTTCTTTGAAGGGTAGTCTTTTGCCATTTAAGGACCTCTACGTTTAAGGTAGAGGTCCTCATCCTCTCCCAGCAACATCCATCCTCACCTCCCTGCTCCGCTAGCTCTGGACAAAGGTTGTCCTGGGCACTATGCCCACCTCTGCCCCATCCCTTCCCTAGAGCTGTTCTAATCTACTACAAAGACAATAACTACACACACGTTGAAGCCTGGTCATCAGTCAAGTAGCCAGTTGGTCTTGGCAATAGAGCACTGGACTCTACAAAGGCATGAGGGTGGCACAGGAAATACCATGGACTGGGCACAGCCAATGGGCTAGTTTGACACAAATGTGTTTGAGATGGGTCAGAATCAAGTCTTAAAGGCTTTTAAATGTGAGGCGGGAGTTTGTAATTTGTGTCAGAAGCAACAGAGAGCCATAGAAGCTCCTGGAACAGCTGAGAAAAGTGATTGGCTGTGTCCTTTACAATCACCAATCCTAACACATCAGAGCTGGAAACAGCCCAGAAATGTGGGCCTGAGGACAGCCCCTATTGTTTCACACAGGGGAAACTGAGGTCAAAGGGAAGGGGTTTGCTCACACCACCTCTAGTTCCCTTTGCACCTCATCACGTTCCTCTTTCTGTTCCCAAGTCTTCCTAGAGTAGGTGCCCTAAAATGAGCCAGCAGCACACATGGATGGGCAGAACCACACATGGGGGGAGGGGGGAGTTGTGTCTTTCTCAGAATGTCACCTCTCTGTGGGCCTCTGGCTCCAGGCAAACTAAGTGTAGGATAACACAGCCACACGCTGTCTGCCAGATGAATGGATATCCAGCCCTCTGCCCTTTGCACTGGGCACAGAAACGCTCTGGAGACCTCTGCCCAGCATCTTCGTCATCCACATTTGGCAGTATCCAGAGAGCTAGTCAGAGGTAAGGGGCCATTTTTAGAGGACTATCCCACTCACTCCTCCCCAGCTTTGGGGGAGGTTAGAGTGGTTTCCATGGGCATTGCTCATTCCCCTGGAATCTCTAAGTACCTTGGGATCCTGAACCAGACCTGAAAGTTTAGAGACCAAAAATGGAGGAGAGTTCTTGGCCCTCCTACACCTTTCCACTCCAACCACCACTAAAACCCCCAAAGCCAACAGCAAGTTCAACCAAGAGGACAAAGCATGGTCTTTGGTCTTCTGTCCCCAGCTAGGTCTGAAAGGCGCACAAGTAACCCTTCTCTACAGGATCCTAAGGAACTACCCAAGGAAACTTTTGATTTCCTCTTTTTAAACAACACCCATTAGCTCAATAATGTGTCAGGTGAGGAAGAGGGCTAGGTAGGGAGGAGGAGGAGGATGGGTCATCCAAGTTTCCTAGACTAACGATCTAGAAAGGACCTAAGAAATTCCCCAATCCAAGCCCTTGATTTTACAGATGAGGAAATGTTGGCTCACTGAGAGGCCTTCCACCAAGGACAGTCACACCCCAGGGCATGCTGTCCCTTAAGTTACAGCACCTCTTTCAGGGGTCCCATTTCTTTGAGACGTCTCCAAGAGTGAAGAAAAGGCAGAATGCAGATGCAAACAGGTTGTGGTCTTTATTTCATTACAAAATCTCACAACTCTCAGTATATGATACAGAGACATGCACACTTCTGGTTAGAGTCCAGCGTATGGATGGATGGATACACACTCATCTGATTGCACTTTTCCAGGCTAACAAACTAAAAAACAGACAACCTGCTGGGTGGGAGTCCGTGTTGGATCAAAGTCCCCTGCAGCCTACGTGAGAGGTTCCCCGGTACAACAGAGGGCTGACAGGTGACCCTCAGCCTGACCAGTATCTACATCAAGAATCTTTGGGAATCAGACGAAGTGCATTCTTTGCTTTGGCACACATTGGAATCCCCACATGGACAATAAAACAGTAATCTTGGTCTGTTAAGGAAAGTTTTTCAAAGTCTATGGAGAACCCCTCAGAGCTGCCTTCAGGGCTATTGGCCCCTGCAGGGTAAGCTCCCAGGAGCCAGGTCGTAGACCTCTCCTATCCCTGACTCTATTTAGGGCCTAGAGGGACATTTTCAATGTTTGAGCAACTGGAGTAAGAGGATCCAGCTTGTATTCTAATAAATAAAACAAAACAGCAGCCCAAGTTGATTTAACCAACTTCCTAGTTCTATTCCCATCGGTCAGTGACCAGGGACAGGACCAACGAACGGCACCATGACCTCCTCCCAGTCCAGCCCAGGACACCTTGGGTGGGTGGGGTCCGCATCTCCTGAGCTGCCATCATCCACCACCAGGGACAAATTAACCCTGGTCACCACCTACTTAGATTTGGCACTAGGATATCTATTATGACCCAACCTCTCTGCTCCCCAGGCCCAAGAGGTCACTGGAATATTTCACCCTACTCTTAGCTCCCAAATGCACCCATCAGGTCAAACAAAAAGTTCCTATTTCAAAATGTCAAACTAGGAAGTTCAGTGAATGACCTTGCGGGATGTGGGGGCAGGGAGGAAGGTTCCCTTTCAAGGTGGTCATGGAGCCGGTATCTGAGGGCAGTAGCTACCACCTCAACCAGAGATTACCTCAAGAACCAACCCTCGCCTTGATGCCTGTTAGTGGCTAAACCAAGCTGTTACTTTTCTGCTGGCAGATAACTGAATGTCAGAGTACTACATATGCTACCAATTATGTTAACTCAAAAAGATTCTTTAAAAAGCTTTAAAAATTCAAGCTTGCTTCTGCCTGAATTGTCACCTTTTTGGATGTGGATGAGTGTGTATGTCCAAGAAAACAAACCCAGCCGTACCAGCCTCTTTTCAGGGCACCATTCTCCTAAGATAGCTAAAAAGCCAAGTCCTAAGCATGGCCTGCCAAAGAAACATAACGCTGCCACAAAGGGCAGCTTTTATTCACTGCTGGTTTTTCTGTTTGCTGAGAGCATTTTACTTTCTGTGAATAGAGACAAAGAAAAAAAGAGACAAGAAGCAAACACATGCAGGTCATCTTACAATGCACAAACTAAATTGGGATATCACTAGCCCCATGGCGCAGACTGACAGCCGTCAGCTCCAATCAAAATAGGTCCCACCTTGTAAGACACCATCATGAGTCCCCTCCTCCCTAAACCGTGCAGTCATTGTGGCCCTGGGTCCAGCACAACTTACTGGGCTTCCTCTTAATTTTTACACTAGAGGTGATGTCAGAATCAAAGAAAACTCTGTCTAGGAGAGATGGATTTGTACTAAAATTCCACCATCACCTCTGTAGGAAAATCGAGGCTCTGACACCCAGAACTTGCCATTTGTGCTTGATAACCTCTCAAGAGAATGTGCTGAAGGAGATGTGAGTAATAAGGCAAATAGGCCTGAACACTGAGCATATAGGCTTTCTGCTTCTGACCTGGCTGGGAAGAGACTTGAAGAGACCCTCATTAGAAACTACTGTGCCACCCTCCACATCTAGCTGGGGGAAAGCAAAAAAAGATCAGATGTAAAATAATTGAGTCCAACTCATCCTGGGGGAGACTAGATCATATACTCTGCCCAAGCTGGCCAGGTTAAGACCAAAGACTCGACAAGGAACGGCAGCACCACGGGGAAGCCAAAGACCTGATCTGCCTCAACTGTTTAATAAATGATGGTTTCTCAAGGCTCTGCACAAACACCACAGGAACTGGAGACCTTACATTTGCTTCAGGGCCTCTGGGACTGGCCTAGGGATCAGGAACCACCAATCCGGTTTTGGATGACAGTGAGAGGGAAAGCTTCTCTCCAATTCTTACAAACTACAGAAGGACAATTTACCTAAATGAGGGACCCCTGGGAAATGTGCACACATGTCAGAAGCCACTCACTTGAGATCCCTTTACTAAAAGCAGAGCTTTGAGATCCCTGATAAAGCCGGTAGACAAATTCTGAAAACAAATGGTATCCCATCTTCATGCCAACTAAATCCAAATACATGAACCAAGCTGCGAGCGGGCAAGACAGCAGTAACAGCTACCATTTGATAGGTTACTACGAAGAAAATATTACTTATAAGAAAATATACTTGGAATTAATCCTGGATTAAGCGGATACAAAACCCTGAAAGACAGGATCAAGAAATCCAGACAGGAGGACTACGTGACCAGAGACTCCATCTATCTGAACTTGACATTGAGAAGTCACATGTTTAAAACAGTATCTTGTTTTTCCAAGGTTCCCAAAATGCAATGCTCCAATTTATTTTGGAAACTTAAAACTCATGTGTAGATGAGGGTCTAAGCACACAGAGACACTTCAGAGAAAACAAAGGTTTAAAATCTGGCATAATGAAGTACAGAAACAGCCAACTGATCTGATTGAAACTACTTCCTGTCATACACATAAAACAATGCTTCACCATGTCAGCTTTGGTCCTGGAACCTATTTAAAAGGTGACTTCCTAATCTCCAAGAGAGATGGGCCAAACCAGTCTAAGTCACCAAGATCTCAATTAATTACATTCATCCATAGGCCCAGGAGGGAATTGCGGGAGTGGGGATGGTGGCGGTTGCTCGTTTGGTCCTACAGACACAATGGAATGAATCCCTGCTCAGCCTCTAACCATCAAGGCACCATGGGAAGGAAGGCAGCTCTACTAGGTAAGATTTTGCCCCCGTCCTCCAGAAAGATCTGCTCCAATGCAGCTTCCATGAGAACAAGGTTATTTTTTAAATAAAATTAAAAACCTGAAACAAAAGCTCATATTTAGAATACATGAGACACAGCTAATTTGACCAAGGCACAAGATCAAGTGACTTGTCAGGGGTCACTCAGTAAATTTCTTGATTTTGAGCTTTGTTCACTTTGTCATCTGCTGGTCCACATTCCCTCCAACATTCTAGGCTAAAAGGAAGCCACTAGTGAAAACCAGAAAGTGGAGTCACGGGCACCCAGGGCCAAGGTCCTGGCCTGCCTTTCCCCTGGGGAGGGGCCCCACCCTTCCGGAGTCTGGTTGTGACCCAAGGGGAAGATGCACACAGGAGTCTCCAGAGTCACAAGGAGCCCACTTTGAAACCCTCTTAGAGAGAAGCCTCTGCGGGCTCAGGACGCCTTTTACAAGCGGGATGAGTACTCCCAGATTTGACATGGGGCAACACAAACTGCCCATTCCATCTGCTGGTCCTCCATCCCCCCATGGAGTCCAAACTGCAAAGGCACTCTGCGGTACAAAAAGGACTTTTCAGGCTCCAGCCTCCCTCCATCCCCATAAAGTGCAAAAAAGGAAAGCAAAATAATATGAGAACAAGACAAAGGCTTGGACCTCTACCAGAAAGGAAAGAAAGGCTCCCAACAGTCCTGGAGGTGGATTTAAGCCACAGGCAAACGTCTGCTCCATTTATTACAGCATTGAATTTCGAGTCTTCCAGGATGACGTCCTACTTGCAGGCGTAGTCAGGCTGCTGTAGAAGGCCCATCACGCCGTTGTGGTGCAGCGCACTTGGGCCAGGTCCCCACTTTATTCGTATTTTTTATCCACAAAAGGTCTCCTGGACCCCGATACCCCAACAGCCTCCTGAGTGGAATTATTCATACAAGAGGTGGCCTGCAAAAGTCCATTGGTACAGCATGAATTCACAAAACACAACACAGTCAGGAGAATACAAGGTGTCTGAACCCAATTGGAGCCATCCTCAAATTCAGATAACATATCAAACCACAGCCCACCCAAGGCCATCTCTGGACTGGGGAGAGTCTGTCACTCCCTCAAGTCCCTGAAGACAGCCGACCCCAAATCAACAGGGCCACAGGCACACATGCTCAAGACCCCCCCAGACCCAAACAGGCTCAGGCACTGACTCCCATAGATAGCTGGATGCCCCGATGGCTGCAGATGCAGGGTTATCCCCAAAGAGTAGCAAGTGACAGCAGAGAAGGAAGTGCTTCATCTGTGTTGGCTTCCCCTTCACTTGGAAGTTAGAGGGAGCATATATGCATACATACACACACACACCCCACCACCCTCTCAGGCTAAAACCCAGCCAGTGGGTATCTAACAGGGCCCCAGGTCAGCTGGTTACTCTGTCAAGACTGCCAGAGTTAGTGAAGCCTGAGGCAGTGAACACCAACATGGCACCCTGGCCTTTTCTCAGAGACCTCCTGAACCCAGGAGGAGGGGCCTGGGGAGAAGCAGGGGATTCCCACTAACCCCAAAGCCACTCACTGGTGCAGACAAAAATGGCCAGGTCACCTTCACTCACTCCCTATGTCATGAGCAAGAGGAGGAACTCTGTAGGTGTGGCCCAAGTGTTAAGAAGGGAGGGGGGCTTGGTGCAGGGGACTCCACCTGAGGACAGGTCAATGGCCATTACCCCTGTCCTTCAGTTGAACCCAATGGTGACTCAAAACTAAGGAAAGCTCTTTAATGAACATCTGATGTGGCATCTGACCTTCCTAAAGCAAAACTCAAGGGAGTAAAATGACCCATAGAAATTGTGTGCCTTTACAAAGAGCAGGTTCCTAGCCTGGGGCCACATCTGTCTGTGAACAAAATAAATTACATTGTGATTTAGATATAACTGGTTTCCTTTGTAAACCCCTTGTACCTGACTCACCATTAAAAAGCCTCACACTGAGAAAATAAGGGGAAGGGGCACCACTCACCTGTTCCAGAACGAAGGCTGTGCTGGAGTCGATGGCACCTCCCAGCTCTTGGTAATGGCCGGAGTAGCGAACGTAGCCCCAGGTCAGCAGGGAGATGAGCAGTAGGCCCAGCATGCAATTGCAGAGCTGGGTTATGGTGTCAAGGCCCAGGATGCCTGCAAGGCCCGAGCTCAGGTAGAGGATGAGGATGAAGCTGAAGAGCACAGCTGGAGTGCGGAAGGAGCTGAACACATTCTTACTACGGTTGTGCTTAACGAAGTGGCTGTACAGCTCCTGGATCTCCTGCTCCAGCTCGCTCTGGTACCAAAGGCTGAAGTCCTTGCCCCCCATCTTCTTGCTCCTCTTAAACTGGTCTATGGCCTGCTTCAGGAACTCATCATGTTTCTCCTGCAGCACGTCAGATGCCAGGTAGGGCTTCTCCCCTCCGCAGACCTATGGGGAAGAGGCGAGAGCCCCTGTGAAATTAGTGCAGCCCAGGGAGATCTCGAATCTCGAACTGGGCTGTTCATGCAGATATTTGAGACAGGTCTCAGAGAGGCAGCTTCTACCTCTACCTTCAAAGCACTGACATTGAGAGGGACACCAGTAAACATGGCACCAACCTGATGAAAACAGTAACCGTCAGTGTCATATAGACAGGGCGGCTCTTATGAACACTAGTGCTCCAAATCCAGCTTATTTCTGTGAGAGCTGTAAGGATTACAACACATTTCCCCATCATGGCCCCAAGCATGATTCTCCCTGCTTTACTGATGAGGGAAACTGAGGCACCTCTGCAGAGAGTTCATACAGCCTGTCCCAGAGCTGGGAACAGCCCCAGAAGGGCTCCTTCTCCCAGACCCCACCTACCTTTTCCATGCTGCTATAGTAAAAGTCCTTGGCAGATGCCGCAGCAGCTAAATTGTTGGCTTCTGCAGTGGCCTTTTGAAAAAGGGAAAGAGAAAATGTCTAGTCTCCTTTACTCATACCATTCCACAAATAACTGCAGTTAGTTGCCTTTTTAAATTATTTTTTCAATTAATTTCTTTATTTCTTCTCTCCCTCCCACATTCCCTTCCCTCCTGAAAAAAAAGAAAAACAAAACCCACGTCACAAATATACGTAAGTCAAACAAATCCCCAAAATGGGGCTGTCCCAACCCCAGCCTCCCCCTTTGCCGATCCTCCACAGTCACGGAGGAGCAGACTCTTCAGTCCTCCAGAGCTGCTGGTCTGACAATGGCCTCCGGGTTCTGCTAGGGCCCAGGCTCTCAGGCCTTCCTTCTCCTACCCTTCCTCTTTGAGTCAGCATCAATGGTCAACTTGCGTCCCTACTAACACCTCAGGTTGCTTGCCAAGACTTGCAGTTTGCTAAGCCACCAAGCCAAGGAGCTCATGCAAAAAGCAGCCCTTTCTATATTCAGGGCTGGAGAGGGACTTTGACTGCCACATTAATGGAGGTGGAGATCTAGGCCCAGAAAGAGGACGGACGGCACTTCCTGGGAACCCAAGTGCAGGGCTCTTCCCATTACATACACCCCTGTCTCCCATTTGATGGAAACTGAGGCTCAGCTCTTTAAACTTCCACATTCTGAGAACCTCCCCCCTCCTTTGACTAAGAGTTTTTGTAAAGACAGACAGCCCTTCCCCAAATCAAGGGCACACTCTCTTTGACCTCCATTCTAACTGCCTGGCACGGATTAGCTCAGCAGTCATGGGGAAGAATGTACATTTAACACCACTGAGGCAATGTTGGGCTCCAGATTCCTTAGGCAATGTTCGGTCATTGAGGAGCCCTGAATCGGCTTTCTACTCAGTCCCTGAGCATTATCTATTGGAACAAAATCAAATTTGCAGCTTAAATAAAAGCCTGATTCATAAATGAAGCTAACTTTAATGCACAGAGAGCTTAAGGTGGGAAGCAAATAATACAGTGATTTGATAAAGCTTATCAAAAAAAGGAATATTTTTCCTTTGTACAAGTCAACAGTTTTCCAAATTACAGGTGGGGAAGGAGACTGGAAAAATCAGAACAAAGATGACTAATAAGGAACTGAAACTGAAGTACATTAGGGGTCTAATAAAAGCAGGGTGAGCAGAGGCCCCAAAAGGGACAGAATTCAAGACCATGTCACTCACGAGGGAGGATCACCAAGGTGATGAGCTACTCGTGTAACCTCATAGACTGTGACATCTGAGAATACTGGCCATGTGACCTCGACTTGAATCATGATGGAGAGACAGAAACCAGCCAAAAGGATAGTTGTGTGGATTCAGAAAGAGGCACAGGACTAACATAGGGGCTCTCATATCACCTTGGAGGCTCCAGGGTGCTGCTGAGCATTTTTAGCAATGACTTAGAGAGATGGCCCTAAGTCTTAAATCTGCAGATGACCCAAAGCCAGGAGGGATGACAAAGGCACATGCCAGGATCCCAAGTCAGGATCCAAAACAAGTGTGTTAGAAGAAACAGAAGGCCTGATTCAAGCAGTTAAGAAAATGATCTTCACCAAGATGACTCCAAAAGATTCCAAATCCAGTCAAACTACAGAGTCTGAATGTAGGTAGAAGCACACTGTTTTCTCTTTTTCTGTAGGTTTTTCCTTTGCTCTGTTTCTTCTTTCACAACATGACTAATTTTGAAAATGTTTAATATTAAAAGAAAAAGAAAATGATCCTCAAAAAGGGAGATGCTGGGGTATAAAGAAGTTCCCCTGAAGAGAACTGAAAGTCTTCATGTACAGTAAGCTCTGAGTCACTGAGAGAGGAATTCATTGTGTCCAGATGTGAAGGACGACCTCAAATGCAGCCAAATGTACAGAGGAAAATAAAGGCTTTGGGAAAAGCAGCAGTTACACTAACCACTCAACCAACCACGGGACTGTTTCTGACAGTATCCAGAGGAGGAGAAGAAAGGAAAGGCAGAGAGTGCAAAGGTCCTGCTCCTTACTACTTCCCACTCAAAAAGGTGACCAAGAGAAAACTACTAGCCACCAATGAATGTGCTCAATTTCCATCTATAGAAAATTTTCATGAGAATAAAATATATCAAACAAGATATATTTGTAATAAGCTCCTCACAGCGCCTGGCAAATAGTAAGCATAGGTGCTAATTATTATCATAATTAATCTGTACATGTCCTGGGACACCCTTGATGACAGTATCAAGAGCAAACAGGCTTTTGTGTAACATAGTACATACAAAAAATACCTGTTGACTGACTAGCATTTCACACAAAGTCCCATCTTCACCATCACATGAAAAGTCAAGAATACAGGCCCCTAGTGGGCTTGGCGTTGGCTCACAACCAAACCATTTGGTCCGGCTGGCACAATGCCCTTGAAAGGGCTCTCCATGTCAGTCATACAGGCTTCTCATCACTCCTCTCTGGGGACAGGGAGGGTCCCTGCACAGGACAATGTGCTGACTGCATCAAGCCCTAGGACACTGCATAGCCTCTTGCCCTACCACTCAAGACTATGGCCTAGGGATAAACCAAATGGACAAAGGTGACTTAACTTATGTGGTGGGTCAGAAGGGAACTTTCTCCCTCAAACAAAGGCCCACCTTTTTCAGATTGGTTTTTCAGTGTTGTTAAGGCTGCAAGGCAAGTACCCAGGCAAGTGGGCAGACTACAGCATGCCACAAACAGGGATTTAAGAAAATGAGATGAGCTCATCACATGAGAAAATGATGGATAATTCACAGCCCACCTCTGTGGTCCACTGGTACCCCTGCAATGTCTGCAGAGGATAGGAAGCTCACAAGCACGCTGGATGTTTGCCACCCCCAGTAGCAAACTTCTTGAACATCCCTCCAGACCTGGAAGCATGCTCTCCTTTTAAAGAGGGTGCCCAGGCCACCCAGGTCTCATCCCCCTCTGGACTGCACGGGACATGTTCATCCCACCTCCCTCCCCTGCTTTTCAGCTCCCTTTTATGGCCATCTTCCCCCATTCAAATCTAAGCCCCTGAAGGCAGGGAACATCTTACCATATGTATTTGTACTTGATAGATGCCAGCCCACTGACAGTGAGAAGTTGCACAAGACAGAAAGAGGAGGCATGGATCTGCAGCATCTCTGCATGGTCAGAGGGAACCACCTCAGTGACATCACAGAGCCAGGTGAACCTGCCCTCACTGCTCTGCTTGCTTCCAAGCAGGGGAGCCACACTTGAATACCAACAAGCTGGGGAGCATCCAGAGTGGCAGGACTAGGATAGGAAGAGCCATCCTAGTAGCCAGCAGAGGGCTGGATGGAACAAGGAACCACGGATGCTTAGTCTGGGCAAAGGGAAAACTGAGAAAAGAGATGAGGATGGCTAAGTGTTGGCAAGCATGTCTGGGGAGAAGAAAGCTTAGTCTCTGAGGGCAGAGCGAGGAAGAGGAAAGGGGAAAGATTCTGGCTGGAGAAACAACTCACTCCCAATGAGGGCTCCCACAAAAGGGGCTGCTTGCCTGGGGAGTGAGGGGGGCCTCTGGCTAGACAGTCTCAGGAATGGTGCTGGTGAACTCAGAAGTCAGGCTAGATGTCTCCAAGCTCCCTGCAACCCTGTGACCCCCAGTGCTGAGCCACCTTCAGCTCCGATTCCAATGTCACATATTTACAGAGACATCAGAAAATCTCAGTGGAGCATTCTGGGAAATGAACCTAAAACCAAACAACACTTAAGTCTCCCTCTCAGGGTACAGTGAAGGGAAACAAGGGTTCCTGGTTTTTAAAAGATGATGTGACTCATGTTAGCAGATGAATGGCTTACCTGAAGCATTGATTTGGGGTGAGGCAGATCTTCTCCCTGGAAAATCTTAATGTAGGCCTGGAATAGAAATAATGATATTATGCAAACACACAGCCTGTTGCAGCTGGGCACAGAATAAATAACTTTTGGACAAATGGGCCACCATCGGGGCATTTCTCATGGGAGCTGCCAGCACACCATGCATGACTTAGCGGCCCATCAGAAAGAGCAACAACATGGACATCAGCCCAAGCCAGAGACTCTGAAGATGCCTTCCCCACTCACTCACTCCCTGGCTGGCTGACTCCACAGAGTCCTAAAACTGCCTGTTCCCATGTCTGCCTTGCTGGGCTCATCTCGTGAGTCAGCACTGCCCCCTACTGGCCTCAAGCAGCCAAGCCAAGCAGGTATGCATCCCTCCAGAAGCAGAGCTCAGGAGGGAAGGACTGTCCTTACCTTAAAATACTCCAGCAGACCCCGACAGCTGACTTTGGAGCCGTTGATTTCTTTTTCCATTAACCCACTTGCATCTAACACAAACGGTATCAGTGTCTGTAATTGTTCTTTGAATTCAGGAGCGATGTCTGTCCAGGGGACCAGAGAGAAGCAATGTAAAGGATGGCCCTGACTCAGGCGTGGCACCCATAAGCAGGGACAGAGACAAGGAGACTCCATTCCACCCCCTCCCCAGCCTGACTCTTGTCTGCCTCCTCCTCCCTGCCTCAGGTACAAGACCCAAGGATCTTTGGACACAAGTTAGGGCAATTTCAAAAAGTAACAAGATAATCAAGTCTGGATCTCTGCAAAATCCTTTAGGTGACAACCAAGGTCCCAGTGACTTCTGGGACTGAGGAGACAGAAGCTCCGCCCTCAGGCTACAAGTGACCCAGGTCCCACAAGACCTCGAGAGGCAAAAGCCTCTTCAGACTCTACCAGCACAGGACCGGACTCCTTCTAACTGCTCATACAGGCAGCGTTTCATAGCAGGGCCAATAACATACAGCCTCTCCACGGGGCAGAGGGCTGCTGACCAGCATTGGGAGAGGGCATCTCCTCAACTGGACATTCCCTGCACCAGTGAAATCAATGATCCAAGCCCTAATCCTACGCTTAGAGTTTCCAAATCACTGTCCCATGAGGTAGAGGAAGGAGAGAAGGAAAAAAGGGAGGAAAGGAGAAAGAGAAAAAAGAAAGAAGGGAGAGAGGAAGGAAAGGAGGGACAGAGAAGGGAGAGGAGTAAAGGTAGGAGGGAGGGAAGGGAGAGAAAGGGAAGAGAGGGAGAGAGAGAGGGATGGGAGAGGAGGAAAGGTAGGAGGAAAGGAAGGGAGGGAGAGAGGGGAGAGGAGGAAAGGTAGGAGGGAGGAATGGAAAGAAAGGGAAGGGAGGGAGGGGGAGAGGAGGAAAGGAAGGAAGGAGAGAGGGGAGAGAAATGGAAGGGAGAGAGAGAGAAGGAGGAAAGGGGAGAGGAAAGGAAAGGGAAAGAGAGAAGGGAGAGAGGAAGGGAGGGAACAAGCATCTACTTACTAAGGACCTACTATGTGCCTGGCACTTTGTTAGGCACTATACAAACATTAGCTCATTTGGCTGTCACAATGGGCCTCAGAGGTAGGTGCTATTATGATCCCCATTTTACAGTTGAGGAAACTGAGGCAGACTGAGATGAATGATTTGCCCAGAGTTATAGAGCTAGTAACTAAGAGCTAGTACTAATACAACTATTATTCTCATCCCCATTTCCCAGTTTGAAAAAGGGGGCTTGAGCCATATGTCCAGTCATACAGCTGGAGAGTAACAGCCAGAAGGCAAGTAACTTGCAAGTCTTGACTCCAACCCAGTCCAGAGCTTCATAAGGTGGTTTGTCATTTGGGAGAACACCATAGCGCATTTTTTGCTCCCTCTGACCCCAAGGAAAACCCAAAATGTGTCATTTCCCAGATATGGGACTCCCCCCCAGGGGTCCCTTCTTTCCAGTGAGGAAGAACTGGGTGGGTCTCAGTTGGACTCAGGACTCAGGACTCAGACTTGGCCTGAGCTGGTGGGCTCAGACAGAGATCACTTTCTCCAGGGTCATCAGGCTGGGGATGCCTGGGGCCCTTTCTCAGAATCATGCTTTCAAGTTCATCCAATCCAATCCATGGAATTACAAAGTGACCACCTGACCTGTTTTTGAAGCGCACAAGCCCCCTGCTAGTCTAACGCTCTCCTTTTCCAAGGCAGGCTGGGCCTGCCAAGGCTGCATAATTTAGCCAGGCCACATAGTGAAGAGACAGGACAGAAGGAACAGACCTAAGCCTGAGGCCTCCCAACTAAGTGGTGCTATGATCAAACAAGTAGAAATAGCTCGAGGAGACGGTCTGTGAAATTTGGACAGAAAAAGTTACATCTATACACAAACCTAAACTAAAATCTAGCATTTCCTTTAATTATGAAACCATGACTCTAAGTAGGGGTTCCCTGGACAGCCCAAGACATCTGTGTTCCAAAACAGGAAGATGGCCATTTCCATGCACATACTGACACACAGGAAGCATTCTTATCTACTTATGAAAATTTATGTTCAATAGATTAGATTACTGGAGGGGAGGAGTGTCTATACAATTGATACGACCCTATCTGCCTCCAGACACTGTTTTTGTAAAACCTGGGCCAACAAACCTTGATTCTAAATTACCACATCACCAGCTCCTGACCTCTCCTGAGCAAAAGAGCTGCCAGCAAGGTGGAAAGCTTCCTCCAGTGGACAAACGGAGGACAAAGGTCACTCTAGCAAACTTATTTTTTCTGACTACATTCAGATCCCTTCGTAGACAAGTCTTCAAAATGAGAATGCTCGCTGGCCAAGGGAGCCAGGCCTGTCTCTTCCACCGAGCAGAAAACAGCAGCCTGCTCCATACTGAAATGCAATGCATTGCCATCACTCAACATTGCTAACAGGATCACAAAGAAAGTTAGGTCAGTCTTACAGGTGGATAAACTGAGACACAACGATGCCCTTGGGTCCAAAACAAGATCCTAGAGCCAAAAGAGAAGCAGTGTCCTCTATTGTACCCTCTCTTCTGTCCCCCAGGATCCTGATGCACTTGGTGAACATGGCCTGCTCCATCCTGGGCCCTTTTTATCTCATTGTTGGGGAGCATCCCCATTGGAAAGACCCTGAGAACGCTATCTTCACCCTTTCACAGCAAGGGATCCAGTGGCCCTGACTGAGACGCCCCAGGCCCTAGTGGGAGGCCAGAGGAAAGCCAGCAGGGGCTCCTTCCTTCAGTGACATTTCCTGCCCATTTGTCCTTTTCTTCAGCACAAACCTCTCAACTTTCCATCAAAGGTCGAACTTGTGGCCACTTGGAGCCCTGGATGCGGTAGGAGGAAGCAGGTGACGTTGGTGAAGCACGAGCGAATGTGATTTCGGACGTTCTGGATTTCCTCATGCTGCTGCTTCTTCACCTGCCAACAAAGACCAAAAAAGCCGGAACTCATCGAATGGATGAGACCATGTGAAGCCAAGGCCTTGAGGATCCTGGGAGCCATGAGGAAAGCCCACGCCACAAGATTCTGGGATGACCGAAGAACCACAAGGCAGAACCTTCAAAGTAAGGAGGCTGCTTTGGCCCATGAGCTAATAAAAGAACAGCTTACAAACAATAGCAGCTCTTGCCTAATACTTGGTGAGAAAGGGAAAAAGCAGGCTTGGGGCCCTGACAAGCTGCTAAACCAGTTAGCACCTGTGACAGAGGCTCTGGAGGGCCGGCTGAACCTGCTGATCGCTCTCACCACCAAGTTTTTAAATGACAATGGCAATCCACATTCTGACTAGTCTCAACCTGGCCCAGGCTGAGTGCCACCAAAACCCACACAGGTGGCAGCTGAAAAAGCGTACAGGGTAATTCTGTTATCTACGTTCCCCTGTCAATAATCTTCAGAGGCAAGAGACCTACAGCTAGATGGACCCCTTCTACAGCTCCCTCTGCCACCCCCCACCAAGGGTTACCTGTAATCGCTTCTCCAGGAATGCCATTCCCCCATGAAGTCCATAGCTATACTCATAAGGAAAGCTCCAGTCTCGAATCAAAAACATCAGCATCTATTTAGGGAGAGAAGCAGTAGGGGGGTCACACATAGCCTTGTATAAAATAAACTTGGTGGCTCAGTAGAAAAAGGAAGACTCTGAGATGCTGTGGGAACTGGGGCAAGTCACTGAACCTCCGTCTGCCTCAGTTTCCTCATGTGTAAAATGGGACTCATTATAGCAACTACCTCCTAAGGTGACTGTGAAGAACTAATGATGTAATATCTGTGAAGTGTGAATCACAGTACCTAACACGTAGTAGGTACTACAGAAATGTTAGCTATTGCTATAGCCCCTCTTCCAAACAGTACCGCAAACCCTTCTCCTTTGAAGAGAAGGCAGGCGTAACCCTGACATGGCTCCAGGATTGCCCTGTTCTGTGAATCCTGAGGAAAGAATCGGTTTAGTTCGGATGCCTGAGACTCTCTGCCCAGGGCAGGAGGCGCACAGGTGCCAGGCCCTGTGGGTCACTTTTGCTCCCCTGCTCAGTAAGAACCCAAGGAAGGGAGCCAGGAGGCAGGGCATGGAGGTGCAGCAGGGTGAAGGGTGACAAACCACCCACCCAAAGCCCAGGCACCTCCAGCCCTTCAGACAGCAGGCCCCACAGGGCAACAGGCTCACTGTCAAGACTTCTGGTCACTCTCTCCTCAGAACACGACAGCAGGTGAGGCAGGGGGCTGGCCAAGGACAGGAAGCATAAAGCAAGAACTGGCTGAAGTCAGCCCAGCAGGAGCAGTGTACAGAGGGAAGGACCATACCTGGAAGGGCTTCAGGGAAATTTCATCTATTGCCAGGCGACCATATTCCGTGAACAGCTTTAAGAAAGAAACACACATAACAGGTGAAAAAACAGCAGGGAAAGGGTCTCTCTGGTGGGCGGTCATCCTTTGGCCCAACATGCAACTTGAACTAGGCCCAGGCTGCGTGTCTACCCTCAGGCCCCAGCGTTCAGAACAGGGCCTGGCACACAGTAGGGACTTCATCACTACTAGCTAACTGGTGACCAGGACCAAGAACTGCTCCCACACAATTAGAGAAGTCACAGTTTTGGGACCAATGTTCACAAAGTGAGCAACCAATGCTCCCAGTTTGGTACAGGGGAAGGGAGAGAAACAAGAATCTACAAGACATACAAGTCAATGACCTTCCTCTGCGACTACACGGAGGTGGGGGGGTGGGGTGCTGGCCTGGACCCCAAGAAGGAGGAGTTGAGAGCCCCATGTCCAGAAGTTCTGTCACCTCTAGTAATGGAGAAAGAATGCAAAGGACAGAGAGAAGAGACCAGGCCCTGGGCCAGCACCAGGGACAGAGACAGAAACAAGAGGGGAACTCCTTAAAAAGATATGTAATAAAGATATGCGAGGTGGGGGATGGGGAGGGAGGTATCATGGAAAGAAATGAGACATTCTGAGAGAAAGTGAGGAGGGAACACCTTCTCAACACAGGCACAGCCTAGGCAAAGGCCTGGAGACAGGAGACAGTTTGTCACATGAGAAAATGGCAACCAGTCATCCTGGCTGGCACACAGAGTGCTGGAAAGACAGGGCGAGTCAGGTGAGCCAGAACTGTCTGGGGAACAGGGGCAGGTTTGCTCGTCCTCGTCCACAACTTGGCCCATAACTGAGGGGTTTCCCCCAGCCCAGCCCCCAGTGTCCGTCATCCTATTTCTATGCCAGCCGGTGTCTCCATCTCAGTCTCAGGGCTGCACCACCACCTGCACCCTGGTCGTTTCTAGGAGGACCTCTGGAGAGGATGCCCCCATCCCCACGCTCTCTCCAGAGCCGGACGCTGCCTCGGCCTCCCTTCCCTGCTCCCCCTATGTGGCCTTCGAGGCATCTCCAGCCTCACACTCACACAACTTCCTCTCGCCAAGGGCTGCCAACACCCTCCTCACCTTTGGTCTGTCCTTGCTCTAGCTCATCCCATGCATGGGATTTTCCTTCAGAGATCTGACCATGTGCCTGCCTCCCTCACTCATTCAAGCCTCCCTCTTGCCTGTAGAAAACATCACCTATTCTACTTCACTCCTACAGCCCTTCCTCCGCTGGTCCCAACCTGCCCATCCAGCCTCAGCGGACATCACTCCCTCCCACCTGCATCCAACCAATCTGGGCTCCTCTCAGTTCTTCCCACTGATACTTCCTCCCACCTCCACACCTTTGCCCTGGCCATCCCCCATGCCTGGAATGCACAACTGCCTTTCCTGACCTCTGACCCCCATCCCAAACAACTTGTCTTTAACTGCTCAGCAGACATCTATATTTATTCACTGCATGTTCAGTCAAAGACATTTCTATGCATATTTGTTTTGTCTGACAGAATGTGAATTCCTTGCAACAAAAGATTGTTTCCTTCTTTGTACTTCTGTCCCCAGTGCCTGGCATACAGCAGGTGCTTAATAAACCAACGGGTCTGGACTGATCATGTGGAGGAAAGAGTTGAGGCAGGAGGGACCTGGCCAGGAGATGATGAGACCTGAGGAGGAGACTGGGAGACCTGTGGAGTCTGAGATGCCTATGGGCCATCCAGCCTGAAACGGCCATGAGCCTGTACCTGATTCCCATCTGCCAAAGGACAATGTGACAGAACTATGATGATGGCTTCCTCTGGCTTGGGCTCAGGCTCCCCAAAGGCTCCTCTCCAGAGCCTCCAGCACTCTAGCAGATCTCAGGTGCTGGTTCCCATAGCCCAACCCAGACCAGTCCAGCATGTGGCCCCTTCTCTGTGCTCTCTCGGAGAACTCATCCAGTCTCACAGCTGCCACCGCCCCCCTTACAGACACTGACCCTCAATATCTATTCTCTAGGCCCATCCTCTGTCACGTTTGGCATCCAAGATGTGGATGTCCCAAGGGCAACTCAAATACAGCCTAATTTAGTCTAAAATTCAGTCAGTCATCATCTCCCCCAAGCCTGATCTTCCTCCTGACTTCTCTATTTGTTACTGGGGTCAACATCCTAGGAAATCTCAGGCACTCTGAGAAAGGCACAGCATTGGAGGGCTGGAAGGGACCTCAGCCACCTCCAGTCCAGCTAATGGCCAAAAGGAATCCTGACAAATGACCAGTCACAACTATCCTGTCCCTGCCCAGTGTCATCTTCTTCAGGCTTTATGTGCCCACTTCCTCCCACCACTGGTCATATGATGTACTCCAGGCCCTTTCATGCCCTCACCTAGCTATTTTCCTTAAACTGTGACTTTCAAACTCAGTTCACTCATATAGGGAAGGCTTAAGAAAGACAGAGAACAGAGGGACCCTGGTGACCCAAACCTGACACTGACACAGACTGAGAGCCTGAGGTCCACTAGAACCCCCAGGTCTTTTTCATACAACAGACTGCCTAGCTGCACCTCCCCCACCATAGACTTACAGAGCCCAGGGGTAAGTGACCTTTATCCCTACTGATCCCATCTTATTGGATTCAGCTCCATGTGCCAGCCTGGGCTTTCATCTGGGAAATTCATTCTCACTCCCACTCTGGAGCATTTGGGAATTTGGTGAATATTTCATCTGAGTCTTTATCCAAGCCATTAGCAATGTTACAAGGCCTAGGGGGATGAGCCGGTCCACATGGTGACTCACCCAAGATCTCATATCATGGGAAAGTTGGCCCTGAATGAAGACCCCAAGTCCATCTCTCCAATCATCTCTGAACCCAGACAATGACATTATCATTTGGTCTACATTTCTCTACCTCTTCCACAAGAACTAGATGCTGCTAAAAATCTATGCCAAACACATTCCTACCATTCCTCTTATCTGCTACTTTCACAACCCCATCAAAAAAAGAAATAAAGTTAATATAACATCACCTGTTCTTGAGGAAGTGATCTCTGCTGGTTCTAAGGAACCTCCCACCTCCTTCACTAGGTGTTCACCAACTGACTCTTCATTTTCCATTCTGGAATGTTCTCAAAAGCGAAAGTTGAGCTCCTGTCTTAGTTTACACCCTCTGCTCTCCCTGGCTTGTGTGGAACTCAGGAAGTGGGCAGCACTTTGCCCTAGAAGCAACGCAGCTCCTCTCTGACACCTCGCCCTCTTTCCCAGAACCTCAATGGGCCGAGCCACCACAGCTGCCAGTTCTCTCAGACCATGTGGGTCCAGTGGGTTGTCATGCAGGGGAGTCTCTAGGTAGGGGCCTATGAGCCCTTCTCCACAAAGAGCAGAGCCCCAAGGAAGGATGGACTCTGAGATCATCCTGAACTGTCCACTCATATCAGTGAACTATTTACTCACTTTGATAACCCTAACTAGGAGCCCTGGAGACTAGAGAGCCAGGTTATCTGTATTATCACATTTCTGGGACAAGAAGTAAAGCTCAAGGAACTCTCAGGTTACTACCACCCCCCACTTCCCAAACAACCTGCCCTTTCCTCAAGGAGCATATAACTAGTAGAGGAAATGGGACAAGTCAAAGAAAAGACAGCCTCAGCCTAAAGTCTACAAGCACTTAGGAATGACACCCAAATTCTGTTAAAAACTACTGCCCACCATAGAGAAATCCACTATGAACCTTCCTGGACATCATGTGCCCTATGTGCCAAGCAGAAGGCAAACCTCCATGAAGCAGCATCTAAGGAAGAAGCAAAGTCATTTCCAGGAGAGATGAGCCTTAAGACACACAAATTTCTGCCAAGAGGAATATGGTTCTGGGGACGATAAAGATTGTATCAAACCATGGCCAGGAATTCTGAAGGTGCAAGCAGCTGGAGGCAGAGGTCTAGGTCCATGAAGGAGAAGGGTGGGGGATAAAGAGGAGGAAGAGGACAAGACTGATCACGGACTAGATGTAGGAGAGCAGTCTCCAAAATGAGCCCAGCCACGGGAAAGCAGGAAGAGAAAGGTGCCACCAAGGACTCTAGAGATATGGGAAAGGAGCATGGGGGGGGGATGCTCAGTGAGGCTGCTCAGATGTTTCCTGAAGAGACTCCAAGTGAAAAAGCCCAAAATATGGGGCCTAGGTGGGACCTTCTTACACCCCTGAACCTTACATAGAAAAATATCCTCTTAAGATTGTTTAAAAAGAGATTGTGACAATCCCCCAGCAAAAACTTTATGAGCCATTGTTACCTGTAACTGCTGCAGGTCATCCTCTTGAATGTTCTGGGACAAGTTATAAATCTGTAACAAAAGCAATTTTCAGATTAACACCATCCTGACAAGAATCATTAATCTGAGCCAGCCTAGGGTAGCTTCCTGGAGTGGAGGCGCACCAAGAATAATGGCTTGCTCATTTCTCTGTGTCCAAGACTGGCTCACAACATGACAGCAGTGCAGCCTCTCTTCAGCAAATCCTTCCTCAATGCCTCTCACCTAGAGATCAGGGAAGGCAGATTTCCTTAGGAAGACAAGAAGGCACCGAATGCCCAGCCTTTCCCAAAGACCCAAGGGACAGGAGTTCCAGGAACTCTGATGGGCATCAGTCTCATTCACCAATATCCCAAGGAATGTTCCCTTTTCTCTATAAATCAAGCCAACCTACCTGGATAGAGCTTGTCATGGTACTGAGGGCAAATATGGTGGCACAGTCCCTCACCGTTGACTGGCTGTCAAATGCACCTTGAGTATCCATCAAAATCACGGCCACCTGAACAAGGAAAAATGCCAAGAGAACACTGAGAAAGGAAAGTACAAGGTTCAAGAAGCTACTTTGAAACAAGACAACTATCCTACAAAGAGACCTAGTGAACGAACCTTCCAGGTGCTTCTAGAAGAGGCAGAGCCCAACTGCTCATCTAGTCTGACCACAGCATTCCTGCAGAAGGTCCAGTCCTCTCTGACTCGCTGCCCAAGGGCGGCTTGAGAAAGAAAGCACGTGGAGCAACATGGAGGAAAGGGGCAGCTGCCGAAAGCGCCAGATCCAGCCCAGCCATCAGAGAGGCGGCAGAAGGCCTAGTGCCGAGGCCCTGAGCACACCAAACGCAGCCATTCCCGTCTTCTGAGCAGACTCAGAGGCAGAACTCTTATTTTGCTTGGATAGGAAACCAAGAATGTTCATTTAATTTCTCTTAATCCTACAAATTTTTTGGAATACACAGTAACAATACACTACACATATATAACTGTATTTGTTAAAGGCAGATAGCTATTTGCAGCACTACCTTCATCTTCCTCATTTTTAGGGTTTTCCAGGTAGTGTTACTCCTCTTTCTAATAACTACATCATTTTACACAAGTGGCATTACAGGGCACCACAAAGAAACTCCACAGTGGAACGGAAAAGGCTGGGTAGCAGGAGGCCCCGGCCTGAGTCACTCCAGGTGACCTGGGCCTGACAACAGCAATCACAACTTCACAAAACATCAGTGAAAACTAGGAACATGCATGTGGAAGCCAGAGCTCACAACCCATAGAAAAGTCTGCATATTAACAACAGCAGGACAAAGGAAGGCAGGGTCCAGGATGGGAAAGGTGAGGTAAAGGTGGAAAAGGGACAAAAGTCCTCTGGAAGGGGAGGAGCAGGGCAGCCAAAGCTGGGTTTTGAAGACAGAAGAGCCTCCTAATCTACGGGGCTCCCAGTGCACAAATACTTTCTCAGCCCAGCGCACACTGAATGGCGGTGCTGCACAGGGAGGTTAGCTTGGGAGGCAAACCATACATTATGTCAGCACGGGGTTGGCTTCATCCTTGACACATTCAGGGTCTTCTGCATGCTACCTTTCTTCCGGAGCATCTGTGTGCCCATCAAATCACTCTCCCTCCTTTCTTCCATTTTTACCATGAGAAGGGGTTGACCATACATTCTGTAGGGTCTCTCTCAGTTCAGACTCTCAGATTTATCACTTTTCTCATCCACATTTTCAGATTCAGTATGAATAAGGACAGTGGGTGAAAAAACAAAGAGGTTTCTGCTTGCCTTTCTAAAGTCAGGATCAACTAGGGATGATAACTCTTGATAAAGTGTATTACCAGGAGGGAAACAAAATACAGAATGACACATAGGAATCTGCTTTGCTGGATTATGCTTATCTCTAATGAAGTTTTCATTTTCTTTTCATTTGTTTAATTGACCGAGAGAGAGAGAGAGAGAGAGAGAGAGAGAGAGAGAGAGAGAGAGAGAGAGAGAGAAAGAGGTGGGAGGGACTGAGAGTAGAGAATGCTTGATGATTAATTATATATTAAAAACTGAATTACTATGAATCATTAAACTATGGCATATTGATATAACAGAATAATACAGGGCCATTTAAAATGATAAATAAGTAACATGAAGAAATCTGCAAAGACTAGTATGAAGTAATCCAAATAAAAACAGTATACACTAATTGGCTGGAAAAAAGCAAAAATGTAAACACAGATAGAAAAAAATGTGAACAAGCAGAGAACAGAAGAGTATATAGAGGGACAGGTTAAAAGCAAAAATTCATCTTTGATAGCTGAAAAGGTTTATTTTGCTTTAAAGTTAAGAAGATACTACATCAAGATAAAAATCTTTCAAACTGTATGCTAATACAAAAAGAGATTTTGGGTAAATTAATTTTACACAATGATCACAAAGGCAAAGTTCTTCATGTGTTTGGAGGCGTCCCTCCCCCTTTACCTTTTTTCCACCAGGCTTCTCCATGATGAAAACTTCACTCCAGATTTGAATTCCAGTGGTTTCAGGGTCAGAACCGCCTCGCCATGAAAATCCTGTCAGTGGTTCATCTTCATCACCCAACCAATGCGGATGGTTGCCTTCTTTCTGCAAGATGAGAAATAAATCTCCTTTAAATAAAAGAGCAGGAAAACAAGGTGCTGACTGAGGCACTGAGACACCAAGGGATTCCGGCCCACCTGGTTATACAGGTAGCGAAGCAAGAAGTCCAGAAAGAAAGACTTGCCCTTGCGGAAGGCTCCAGCTACTGACACCACTACCACATCAAGGTCCTTGACTTGGTCTTGCAGGAGGACACTGGCCAAGGCCTTCTCATCCAGCTCAAAAGAATGCTGATCTTTGTTCACCACGACAATCTGTACAGGGCCGGGTGCCTGGGACTCCATGATGTCACCACCTGCAAGAATGAGCAGATAGCAAGTGCCATGAGGGAGCCCACACCTGACATTGCTAGGGCAACATGGCGTCTGGGCAAGAGCACAATGCTGGGCCCTTCCAGGGGGAGGAGTCAGCCTCCATTTCCTGGAGCCAAAGGGCTGTAATGACCAGCAGTGGTGCTCAGCATTTAAATACCAAGAACTCGGGGCTCTGGCTCCATGGGACCTTGGTCCATCTACCAGAGCATGCCTAGTGATGTGTGAAGATCAGAAGCACAGGCTAGGCATCCCAACCCCCAAGATTCAGCCAGGACTCCTGGGGGCAGGGCCACACCAACAAACTGGGAAGGAGATAACCTCCTAGCTCCTTCACCAGCGGCTGGAACACAACCAAGGAGGCAGAGCAGAACAACCAGCAGGGATGGATCATTTCCTGGGTCAGACCATCAAGAAGCATGTCTCTTTTTCCACACTGGCATCACCATAATAGAAAAGAAGAGACCTGCCCACATCACATGAGGCCCAAGCATCTGTTCTCCCTCAGGCAGGCGATGGGAGAGCCTTGCCCTAAAATTGTGGATAAGTGGTACAGTTTCTGAATTCCTGCAAGGGGGATCCTTACATGCCTTTACTCATCAGAGCCTTCCAGAATCTCCAAGAGGGAGGGACTTATAAAATAGATGAGGAAACCACAAGTAATGCCCATTGTCCTACAGCTAGCAGGTGACAGAGGCTTAAATTGAACATAGGTGCCTCCTAATTCCCTTCCCCCCACTCCCCACTGGAACTGCTGACCAGCCCCTGGCTTTATTTAAGCTGTGGCCATGCAGCCTAATGAGGACATGTAAGTAAGTCCCTTGAGCAAGCCTTAGGTCTTCCTGATGGCAGGTATCAGTCACTATAATCACTGCCTCACCCACTCACCTCAGTGTGGGTGCTAACTTCCAGGCTTACCTAGAAAATCTCTTACAAAGTAAGTGGACTCTGCCAGGGGGCACACCAGCCCAAAGAGCACCTGGTTGCAAAGGTCACCTGTGCCTAAGCACAAGAACATGGCCTCAAAGAAGCAAGCAGCATCTAATGATCATTAGTCAACCAACAGGAAGTCCCTACTGTGCTGGCCCAAGAATTCCTTGTAATGCGCCCAGATTCCTTTCGGGACGCATTACAAGGATTGGCTTAGAAGACAACCTTCTAGCCCTCCAAAACCTTAAATGGCAATTGCCAACTTTCTGGTGGTTACTTGCAAAGTAATGACTCTGGTCACATGGGAGCTGCTTGGGATTGGAAGACTGTTGCCAGGCCTCCCAACTGCCAGCAAGGCAGCACTATTAAGGCCTGGGCCACACCTGGCACTGACCATGCTAACAAAGGACTGCAAAAACAAGATCATTTTAACAGGAGAGACAACATGCAAAGGTGTGCGTGCACAACAGGGTGAAGAAGGGCACACCCAGGCATAGAGGGTAATGGCAGAGCCAAGGCACTAGCAGTGGGGAGGGCAGGAGCAGGAAAGGCTTCTTAGAGAAGGTAGGATTTAATCTTAGGCTCGAAGGAAGCCAGACACACCAGAAGACCATGCGTCCCAGGGGCCTCATGGAAGAAGGAGAGCACATGGCGGGATTGGGGTGGGGGCGGGAGCACCAGGAGATGGTAGGGCTCATGGGCAAGGCCAAGACTGCTGGATTTTAGAGTACAGGGAGGGGAGTCAAGATTAATTTTTAAAGATTAAGAAGCCCACAAAGGCAGAAAGGAGCCAGAGGATTTTTTAATTTGCTCCTGAGGGGCTCCAGGGAGCCACTGGAGTCTCTTAAGTTGACCCTCTATCATCCCCACTCTCCCTCATCTTCAGTCTTGCCCTGACCACTGGCCACTAACGATCCCTAAAAACATGCCTGTGTCTCTCTCTTCCTCACTTGATCCTCCTACCCATTCCATCAATTCTCCTCTTCTTGGCTGATCTGTAGACAGCCCAGCACAATCTTGGCCTCTACTAACTTCCTGTAGAAAGTCTATCCATCTTGGCCTCTACTTCTTCTCCTCTCATGCCCTGAAGCTTTCTCGCTCATCACTCAACTGAAACTGCTCTGTCTGAAGTCACCAACTATCTCATTCCAAAAAAAATTAAAAATTTCTTTTGATCAGGAAAAAATCTGTCTCCTCTGCCTCTCATCCCATCCCTCCCCTAATTAAGAATGAAAAGCATAACTCCATACACACGGAGTCCAACAAATTTCTGCACATTCTACAATGAGTGGCAGAAGGTGGACAGCATGCTTCAGGGCAGCTCCTCCAGAGCAGGGGCTGATAGTTCCCAAATCTTTCCAAGTTCATTTATCTTTACAATGTTGATGTTACAGAAATCATTTCCCTAGTTCTACTCACTTTACTTTGCATCAGGCAATTCTTCTCAGGTTTCTCTTATCATTTCTTACAGCACAACAGAGTTATCACATGCCCTAAACCTTGTTCAGGCATCCCCCAAAATCCATGGTACCCCCTCAGATTCCCACTCTTTGATATCTCAAAAAGTTATAAATATATTTCTACATTCTTAAGAGTTTGAATTCCTCCTTCTAATTTTCTTCTCTCCTTTCCCTCCTGTTATCTATTCTTCCCGATTCTGACCAGTTCAGAGGAGAGTCCCGTCTACCTCATCCTGGTTTATGTATCTACTTGTATACCCTCATTATGGGAGATAGTCTCCCTAACCTTCCGTCCTCTTCCCCTCTTTCCTAACCCTAAATTCTTCTCGAAAGCTCAAGACAAAAGAGAACTACTACCAGGCTTCGTCTGACTGGACTCCCTCTGAGGTCAGGTGATGATAGGGTTCAGAGGGGGACACACACATCATCTCCCCATACTGAACAGAAGCAGTTTCACTTATATGTGGTAAAGGTCCAGCCCTTTACCAATGTTTGTCATATTTAACTTTTTATGTTTAATTCTTGTGCTTGAACTTCAAAGCTTCTACACAGCTCTGGTCTTTTCATGAAGAATGCTTGCAAGTCCTCTATTCAATAAAGAACCAGTTTTCTCCCTAGAATTGATCCTTAGTTTTGCTGGGTAAATTATTCTTGGCTGTAAACCTATATCTCTGCCTCCCAAAATAATCATATTCCAAGTTCTTTCATGCTTTCTAGTGGCGGCTGCTAAATCCTGTGTGATCCTGACTGGCTCCTCGCTACTTCCATTCTTTCTTTCTAGCAGCTGCAGTATTTCTTCTTTGGCCTGGAAGCTCTGATTGTGGCTATAATGTTCCTGGGAGTTTTCCTTTGGGAGTTTCATTTCAGGAGGTGACTAGGAGATTCTTTTCACTTCCATTTTGTTTAATGGTTCTTGGAGATCTGGGCAGTTTACTTTTAAGATTTCTTAAAATGTGATTCCTGAGCTCTAGAACTCGTGAGTGGGCAACAAAGCTGCCAGCTGTCACCTGTTCCCACCGAGGTGCTCCTTTTGCTCCAGGTCACAACCAATGTTATAGGTAGCGAGCTCCTGGCCAAGACCCCCTTCCCTAGTGTCTACAGAGTTTTCTGTCTGTCTCCTTCTGCAGACCTGGCCCAGAAAAATGACATACTGTGACTTTTTCTTGGCTTTCTCCATCAGGAGTTTGGAGGCGCTGGGGGGAGCTCACTATACTTTCTACTAGTTTGCCCTCTTGGCTTCACCCTCCCTCCATGACCTCTCAATGACCTCTTCTCAGTCTTCTTCCTTCTTGGCCTCGTTTCAGCCTCTGACATGACTGATCACCCTCTTTTCCTCAACTCTCCCTTCTCTCCAGGTTTCTTGAACTTATCCCCTGGTTCTCTTGCCTGTGTGATGCCTTTTCAGCCTCCTTTACTGTACCTTCATCCAGGCCATGCCTGTTAAGTGAGGCTGACCCAGGCTCCTTTCCTCAGCTCCCATGGGTTCAGCTATCATCTTTACACTCATGATTCTGATATTTACTCATCTAGCCCTAACCCTCTCCTACCCTCCAATCTCCCATCTCCAACCACCTTCTGAACATCCTAACCGCATGTCCTCTAGACACACCCAAAACAGAGCTCAGTCTTTCTCCAAAGCCTGCTCCCTTCCTGACTTCATCATTACAACTGGGAGCCTCACCATCCTTCCACTCACCCAGGCTGGCAACCTAGGGCCATCCTCCATTCCTCCCCTCCCTCACCTCTCCCATTCCCCTTCTATTGCCATGTCTTGTCGATTTTACCTTTGCAACCTCTCTCATATACAGCTACTTCTCTTCTGACCCTACTCTCAACCACCTCACAGCCTGGACTACTGCAACACGCTGACCTTGGTCTCTGTGACACAAGTCCTTCCCTGCTCCAGGGGATCTCCCTAAAACCTAGGTGACCACACCTCCCTACTCAACCATTTCTAAGTCCCTGTAACCTCCAGGGTCAGGCTCACATTTGGTATTTCAAGCCTTTAGTATCTGGGCCCCTTCTCACCTTTCCAGGCTTCTTATATCTCACTCTTCTCCACATAACTATAATTCAGTGACACTGGTCCCCTTGCTGGTCCTTGCCTCCACACTGAATGCATTTTCACTGTCTCTCAGGCCTGGAATGTCCTTACTCATCCATTGCCTCTTACTTCTGGATGTCTTCTGGTCTCAGCTAACATCCTACATTCTATAAGAAGCCTCATCCTGGTCCCCTGTAATTCTAGGTGAACTAGGTGACCTCCAGTTTACCCTGTATGTATGTATGCTGTTTGTCTCCCCATTTGACTGTGAGCTCCTTAAAGCAAGGCCTCTGTACTAACCTTTCTTCGTATTCCCAGAGTTAGTACAAGGCCTGGCCTGGAATAAGGGAAGAATAATTGCTTGTTAACTAGCTGATAAGTCACTGAACTTCCCTGCCTCAGTTTCCCCAACACTAAAATGAGGGGGCAGAGAGCAGACAGCTTTTGTGCCCATGATGAGCCTGGGAGTCCAGGTCCTCCGACCACCGAATCCAACACCCCATCCACTTCCCCTGCTGCAAACCAAGGAATAAGCTCTCTGTTAGGGCAAAGCAGTATCTCAGCCTGATATTGTCATTAGCCTCTGGCTTTTCAGATCCTAAAAAAAAAAAATTATTCCTAATCGAATTTAAAGAAATTGCTTTGATATTGTTAATGTATTCAAATGAAAAAGAATACAAACTGTGCTGTTATACTGTCGTTGTTGGAAAGGCAAATACTGGGAGTAGACACGCCTGCTGAATCCTGGCCCGCTTTGTCAGTTGGTCCTACAAGAAAGCAAAACACTGGGACTTAAATGGCAAGAAATCAGGCATAGTGAAAAGCATCTGCAAAAGCTCAAAAAATCCAAACTATCTGCAGGACCTGAAAGAGTTATTCGTGCATAAGGAAAAAAACAGGTGAACCACAGACAACTGGAAATGGTCTTTTTGCTGAATTCATTCAGGCCTGGAGACTGAGTCCAGGTATGCCATTCAGGGTCATGGTGCCATGGATCACCCCTAATATGATCAGAATTAAATCACTCGCTGGCCTTTTGAAACAACTTCTGTAAAGTTTCTCATTTCAAGATCCTAAGAGCTAATGAACACAAACCAAGGGAACCCATGACTGCATCACGGTTAGTGTGTGGGTGTGGGTGTGGGTGTGTGTGTGGGGGGGGGGGGGGGGGTTATGAGTCAAGATTTTCCATTCTTTTTAAAATACTGCATTTTTTGAGAGGCAAAGGAAACACATCCAACCATACATACACACACACCCCATTGGCATGCCATGTTCCTGCTAACAACCTTTAAACATCAGCCAAAAACAGAGTTACAGGATTCAGCCTAGGAACTGAGAGGCTAATCCAAATTCAAAGCAGTTTACGAATTGTCTTTTGAAATAGCATATCTGCTGTTGGCCTATGTATTCATAGTTACACATATATTTTTAAGTGATTCCAGTAAAAACAAAGCACTACAGGAAAACCTCAAGAAATCAGAATGGTTGGGGAAAAATGAGTGTTTCAGAAAATGAAGGGTTAGCAGAACATCCTTTTTTTTCAATTCCTGCTGAAAATCTTTCTAAAAGGCAGTAGCCTTTCTTGCCTTCACATGACAATGAGAACCAAACTGCTCTTTCTCTGGTGACTGAGAACTTTGTAAGGTCTTCCTTAAGATCAATTATGACTATGCAAAGGAGAAAGTCGGTAGCATATAAGCACAGGAATCTGGACTGCTAGTCCTAGGTCGGCCACAAACTTATGGACTGACTCTGGACTGCCATCCCCTTCATGAGATTTTTGATTCTTTAGCTATAAAGTGATGGGGTCTGATGAAATGTCTGAGACCTTCCAATTCCAGAGAGAAAGGAGAGTTAGGCTGGAAACACAAACCCCCAGAAGTACTCAGGGTTTTGAGAAGAAAAATGAATGTCTGGCTGCTTGTTTCCATTTCATCCATTTGTTTCTTAAATGTGTCGGGGCGGGGAGGAGAGAGAGAATGCCCATGAATTTAAGGCTTTGCTTAGTTAATGAAGGCTTTTCCACATGCTGTTTGAGTGGTTACTCTTTCAGCCACAAAAAACTAAAGAGCCAAGACTTTGGGGTCCAGATACTTGGTCTTCAAGTCCCAGATCTGGCATTTATCAATTGTGTGGATCTGGACAAGTCGTTTAGCCTGATCGGGCCAATACAATAAGAATGACAATACTACCTAAATTAATATACTTATCCAGTGCTGTACCAGTCAACCTCCCAAAAGAATATTTTATAGGACTAGAAAAAATAATCACCAAACTCATATGGAGTAACAATAAGTTAAGAATCTCAAAAGTAATAATGAAAAAAGCATGGCGGGGGTGGGGAGGAGAGGGGAAAGGAGACTACCATACCAGATCTCAAATATATTGCAAAGCAGTAATCATTAAAATGAGCCGAGTATAAGTGAAAGAGAGAGAGAAGGATCAGTGGAACGAATTAAGTACACCACACAAAGAAAAACACAAAGAGATACCTTGTGTTTGATAAACCCCAAAGACTTGTCACTATTTGACCAAAAGTACTGAGAAAACTGGAGAGCAGCATGGCAGAAACTAGTTTTAGACCAGCACTCATACCACATACCAACACAGGCTCCAGATAAAGACATGAACTAAGAAATAAAAAGTCACATCATAAATAAGTTAGAAGAGCAAGAAAGAAATGAACTTTCTGATCTACGGAAGGAAGAAGACTTCCTGACTAGCAAAGTGATGGAGAAGACTGCCCAAAATAAACTGGACATAAAATATACACATTATTTTTAATGCACAAAGTTAATATAAATATTAAAAGGGAAACAGGTAACAGAAAAAATCATTGCCAGAAGTTTCTGCTAAAGGTCTCATTGAAGATATATGAGAAACCAATGTAAATTATTAGACTAAGAGCCACTCCCCAATCAATAAATAACCAAAGGCTATGAACCAGCAGTTTTCAAAGGAAGAAATTCATATATCAACAATCAAATGAAAAAAATACTTTTAATCACTAACCAGAGAAATACAAATTAAAGCAACTTTGAGGTTCCTATGAGATAGGTAAAAGAGTAAGTGATCCATGTTACAGGGGTTGCAGGAAAACAGGTAAACTAGTATACTGCTTATGAAGTGATCCAGGCATTCAGGGAAGCAACTGTGAAATTCTTGCATGACAGCCAAAAATTGAAAACTTGGGAGTATCCTATTAAGGAATGGCTAAGCATATTGTGGGGTATGAGTATAATGGAATATTACTGCATCATAAGAAATAATGAAATGGACAATTTCAGAAGAAACCTGAAAGTTCTCTATAAATTGATGCAGAAGGATGTGAACAGAACTAGAACAAGGACAATGCTGTAGGAGAAAAATAACTTTGAAAAACTTCACAACTTTTATCAGTAAAACCAGTATTCCAAGAGCATAAAGTTGAAACATACCACTCACTTCCTGAGAGAGAGTGACAAATAGACTAGAGAGACACAAAGAGAGAGAGGGAGACAGAAAGTAAGACAAAGAAAGGGAGAGAGACCGAGAGAAAGAAAGTGATACATGTTCAGACACGGCTAGCGTGGGAACTTGTCTAACTACGTAGATGTGTTAAAGGGAACTTTTTCAGTTTTTTTATTATGTTCGTTTTTAAACTTACTCAATAGGGAGTGGGGCAGTAAGAGAGACAAGTGAATTTTGAAAATACCTATTACCTGAAAAGTAAAAATGATAAGTTTCTTTTTAGAAAAGGAAGTACCTTAGCCATTCTAAATCTCAGTTTGACTGCACCTCATAATGCTGTCATAAGGAAAGTGCCTTTTAAACTCTGGGCCACAGACAGGAGAATTCTCAGTACCATTCCCAGCATTGTGTGCACACTGCCCTGCATGACGCACATTTATTCTTATTGTACTTCAGGAGTTAAAAATAACAAAGACAGAAATGAAAACAGTTCCTGTCCTCAAGATGCTCACATTCTATCAAGAAGACACGGACATACATGAGGTCCTTGGCTGGAGGCAGCCTGAGCAGCTCAGATGGTCCAGAAAGGCTTTGTGTGCACAGTGACTCTTGAGCGGTCATATGAGATTCCCAGAGGCAGAGCAACACCTTCTTTTCTTCCAGGAATGTTTTAGCTCACATAAAACAAAGGCAATAGGTCTAATGTGGGCTGGCACACCCAGCAGCCAAGGCGTGGACAAGCAAAGGCAAGGAAATGGAATGGAAAAGCATTCACTGACTGTATACTACGTGCCTCACACTGAGGATACAGAGAACAAACTTGGCCTTCTGGGAGCTCTCCTTGTACTTCCAAAAGGATAAGGTGAGAATGGAGTAGGTTCCAGGCATGAGGCATGGCCTACCAGCCCATGAGCAAGAAAAAGAGTGCCACAGGTGAAAAGACAGATGCTTGGCTACGCCATAAAGTCCATAAAGAGGAGTGACCAATAAGAACCTGGTCGAAGCCAGGCTGGGAAGGATTTCAGATGTCAAATACATGAATTTATTCTCGAAAATACAGTGTCAGGAATGTGGTCACATGCTCTAAGAAAATCAAGTTGGCATCTCTACAGAGGATGGACTGACTCGGAAAGAAAACTGAGGTAGGGACGTGAGTCAGCGAAGACTGGAACCAAAGCATAATCGTTTTGGAGGTGGAAGCCACAAGGGCTGGCTCTCTGAGAAGGCAGCAGGCTTTGATATGAACACAGGCAAGGTCACAAAGGAAATGCGTCTGGGAGAGAAAGGGAGAGATGAGGGTTATGGAGTCCTGTTCTGGACAGTTTGGATCTGAGGTGCTCATAGAACATAGAGCAGGTCAGACCAGGCTAGAGCTCAGGAAATCTTGAGCTAGAGAGACAGCTCTGGAAACCTTCTGTAGAGACAACTGAATCCATTAGTGACAATTGCAACAAATATATTTTGGAAGTGCTTTGGTAACTCAAAAATTTGCATGGAGCAGCACCATCTCTAATCACAGCTACTTCTGAGATCTGCACAGTACCTGGCACATCACAGGCAGTTACTAAAGGTTTGCTAACTGAAAGGAAAATCAACAGACCTAGAGAGACCTGGGCTCCAACCTTGGCTCTGCTCTGAACTACCTAACGCGTTACCTTGGCCACGTCTCCAGGCTTAGGCTTACTCCTCTGTAAAAGGATGAAACCAGACACAATTTCAAAAGTCCTTCCAGTTCTCATCCTGTGATCCCTAGAATTTATAAAGCATGTCACAAAACGTAGACCTTTTCAAGTTCCAAATCCACTACTGTGTGCTGATGGTAGGACGTTAGCATCTAACAAACTGAAAAGGTCAGAAGTTCTTTCCTTAACTTCTGGGAGGTGTCCTTAGATTTCAAAGGAAAGTTCCCAAATGGAGCCAAGCAACCTGGCTTAGGGGCAGGAGAGCTGCCTCAAGGGCACATGAGCTGGGTTCAAGTGGAAGGATGACACAGTGACTGTGGGAGCCTTCCAAGTCCCCAAAGAGTTCTGTGCTCCCTCTCCAGATTCTGGGCAGAAGAGCTACAGATCCGCACCTATGGGAAATCCCAAAATGAAATCACAGTCGGAATTTGGTTTCAAAAGCCCATTTGTTAATATGAGGATAGAGTGAATGTTTTAAGAATGATCTGGAACACTTTAAGAACATATCTCATAAAGGATATAAATCCTTTACACGTATAAATCCTGCCATAATATATTTGCTCTGTACCAGTGTGCAGAACAGCAAATCACTCCCTCTGATCCTACAGTTTCTAGAAAGTCCACGTAGAGCATCTCAAATGTATAGCAATGTTTGATTTTTTGTATCATCCATCATCCTTTCCACCAAAGGAAAGACCCAACGCATAAGGTTTCTACCAGGATACAATGTTTCTAAAACAGGATCCTTACTCTAGAGCTGGAAGGGATCTCCGAGGTCACTTAGTCCAACCCCCTTAGTTTACAGCTGAGGAAACTTAGGCCCAGGGAGGCTGACTCCACAGCTGGTGCTCTCTCTATGCTAAAAATGTATTTAAACAACTGTTTGATATGTTGGTTTTGTTTTGTTTTGTTTTTCAAGAATCTGCCCTAGTCTAATTCTTCTAAAATAATACTAGCTAACTTTGACAGGATGCTTTACAAAATGCTTTCTCAGTTTGATCCCAGAAGGCTGTATGAGGTTACAGTGTCAGATATGAAAACAGTCATAAACAGAAATGCCAAGTGAGGAAGTTTCCTTTCCTAGGGTGTCATGTTAACAACGAGAACTTTAAGAGCCATCCATCACAAGACAAAGCCGTTTTCATAAAACAAAGTGTAAGTGTGGGAATCCTGGAATTCTAAGGGAGAAGGACCAAATAATTTCATTGGTGTGAAGCCCTTCCAGATGAGAAAAAACTCAGCTGATGCAATTAGTTCCTTCTCTGTAATTTAAGAATCTCCAAGAGCTTCCCAGAGCAGGGGTGGGGAACCTGCAGCCTCAAGGCCACATGTGGCCCTTCAAGTCCTTGGTTTTGAACTATTTGAATGAGTCCAAGTTTTACAGAACAAATCCTTTTATTAAGGGAATTTGTTCTCTGAAGTTTGGATTTAGTCAAATGGCCAAACTTGAGGGCCTTGAGGCCACAGATTCCCCAGAGCACCAAGATAAGGTCATACAGCCAAGATGTGTCAGTCAGAACTTGAACGCAGCTCTTCATCGCTGCACTAACCCTCTATCCACTACAGCAGAGGCCTGGGCCTGAGGCACAGCTGCCAAACCAGAACAAAATTTAATTGGGAAATAGTTAACAAAATAAATGAAAATTCAATAAAGCACAGATGATGTTAACATGTGGCTTGCTAAGTCAATTTGTAGACAGGTAGTCTGGTCTGGTAGCCCCCTTTTGGATGGAGTCTGACACCACTATCCGTACCATGCCATACCATACCATATTGTACAGTACCATACTGTACCATATCATACAGTACCATGCCATACCATACTATACTATACCATACCATACTATGTCCTTTTGGGACTTTCCCCCCCATTATCATATATGTGAAAGAAAAGGCAGTATAGCACTTGGAGTCCAGAATATCTGGGCTCAAATCTCACCTATTACAGACAGTGGACCAGAGATCTGCGCAAATGACTTAACCTCTCAGGGCCTCAGGCACTTCTCTAAAATCACAGACTGAGAACATAGCTAAAATTCTGAAACAGATTTGTAAAACTGCAGTTCTTCCTTTTATTATTTCATCCATTAAAAGTGACTCCTTAAAAAAGGCCTCTCCTAGTGGAAGCAGGAGGCCTGCCCTGGGGCCCCCACTTAGTGTTTTCTCCTCCTTTCCACTACAGTTTCAATACAACTCCTCAAACCAGAGGGACTTGAACTTTATTGGCTTTGGAGAAGTTTTCCCACCTAGACTCCTTACTTGTCTTTTAAGTCTAGAAAGTTCACAAATAGAACCTGTAGAAACTTCCAAATGTTACAATGAAAAAGCGGGGAGGGGGGAGTGTCAGTACTTCAATGACTGTCCTTTTGCTCTCTTTTCAAAAAAAAAAAGGAAATGTACTCAAAAACTTTGGAAAACGTTCTCCAACTGAATTTCATATTCTTTCGGTCAGCTAAAAAAAAAAAACAAAAAAACCTGATAGAACACCAAATTCCCTACTACACTTTTGGTTTCAGTCCCTTGAGGCGAAAAGATCCAGGTTAAAAATAATTTAAGTTTCACCATTCCCAGGGCAGGTTTCATAAAAGTAGAGTAACAGCTAGCAATCAGACTCCAGGTGGCAGGACCACAGCTGTCATGAAAAAGGGCCTCAGTTCAATGTTCCTGCCAGGCAAGGGGAGCCTTGCCCTAGGTGACACACAGGTTGGTACCAGATGGCAGGGCCTGGTTTTCAAAGGGCCTGCATTCCAAACTCTGTCCTCTTTCCTAAGAGGAATTCTGCCTGTAATGACTAGCCCGGGGCCTTCAGCATCTCCCCCTCTCCATCCTTCCACCCTAATATGGCCAAAAGCATCTGCTTCAAACTTTCTAGTCCAATGGGGTGGAAAAGTCTACAAAGGAAGGAGGACCTTTAACGGGGATCAACTCACTACCGTGCTCCTGGTGCCCAAGGGTGGGGCAAACAGGATTGATAGAAATCAAGTTCAGACGGGAAACTTCAACTCCAACCCACCCCAAAGAGGGCAGTCTCCTGGTCACCAGGCGGGGGGCACAGGGGAAGAATGCCCCATTCCCCACGCTCTGCGCAGGGGGCACAGGGGAGGGACGCCCTCACCCTACTGCTCCGGGGCACAAGCAGGAACTCGCGGAGAAATGGAGGGGGTGGAGAGAAAGACCCTGAAAAAACCCACCTACACGGTAAAAGACCCTCCCACCCAGCCCAACACCAAAGCAGGGGAGGAGCCACGCACCAAACTTACGAACGGAGCCAGCTCGGTCAACCCCCTCATTTTACACGAGGGGAAACTGAGGCCCAAGAAGGGGAAGGACCCCCAAAGGCCAACTAGTCTCGGCTCTTCAACAGAAGGGTAAACTGAGGCCCGGGAAGGGGTCTGACCGGAGGACCTGGTCTAACGACCTCATTATACAGACGGGGAAACTGAGGCCGGGACGGCCTGGAGACCACCGGGTCTAAGCCCCTCCCTTTACGGAAGAGAAGCTGAGGGGCACAGAGGGCCGGGGCCCCAAGTCCACTCAGTCCTGCGGCCTCATTTTACAGGGGCGGAAACTGAGGAAGGGCCCGGGGCTCGGGGGGCGCGGGGTTACCTGTGCTCTCCCCGCTTTCTGATGAGGCCGCCGCCGCCGTTCCCAGAAAAGAAAACATGGAGCCGCCTCCTCATCAGCCCGGGCGGCAGGGGGAGGGCGGGCCGGGCCGGGCCGGGCCTGAGGGCGGGCGGCCGAGAGGGCGGGCAGGCGGAGCTGGGCGGGAAATGGGCGGGGACTCGGCCCCGAGAAGAAACGGGCTGCGCACGCGCACCCGGGCCGGGCCGGCGGCGAGGCCCGTGCACAGCCCCGCCCACCGAAGCCTCCTGGGAAACGTAGTACCACTCTGGCGCTCACCTAGGCTCTGAGGCGCCGAAGAAACCACAACTCCCAGCAGTCCATGCGGAATCTCGGCTGCAAGGAAGGAAAGCTCGACTCTCCGCGGCTCAGCCACCCACAGAACCATAACTCCCAGCAGGCCAAGCGGCGACGCAGGCGCTCAGCGGGTGCCCTGCCTGGGCGCTTCCTGCGGACTGGACCGCGTGTCCGGTGCCTCGTGTCCAAAGCGGCACGTACGAGGGTCCAGGCCTGTGCCAGGGAAAGGCTGCTGCTGCAAAGCTCAAAATTTAAAAAAGCAGGCCTTGCCCTCCAGCGGCATCCACTCTAGTGGGGATACATAGGCCACGTAATCAGATCCCCTCGCCTTAGTGTGGCACTAAACCACGACTCCCAGCAGGCCAAGTGGAGGGTGGGGGAGGGGGAAAGTGGGGGCCTAGAGCTATCACAGGCTTGAGAGATCAGCCTATCCAGGCCATGTAACCAGCTCCCCTCGCCTTAGTGTGGCACTAAACTACGACTCCCAGCAGGCCAAGTGGAGGGTGGGGGAGGGGGAAAGTGGGGGCCTAGAGCTATGCCAGGCTTGAGAGATCAGCCTGTCCAGACCATGCTGTTGGTTCTGAGACCTGGAGAGGGAAACAATAATGACACCCAAAGGGGTTAACAAGGATTATTTTGTAGTTGAGGCCCAAGGAGATTCAGTGTCCACAACCAGCAAAGGGCAGAGAAGGCCTTCTACTGCTAAATCTGGGGCTCTCTGCACTAGAACCAAGCTTCATCCAAACCCTTCATTTTACAAACGAGTAAACTGAGGCCCAGAGAAGTGCCCAAGATCACAAGGGTGAAAGTTGGCAGAGCCAAGCACAAGCCCCAGCTGAACTTAAATTCACTGCCTTGGGCTCAGTGACCTACAGTACTTGGTCAGAGTCAATGAGCGTTTACCAAGGGCATAGTAATGTGCCAGGAACCCAGGCCATCTGTATTCAATAACATTTAATTTGAAAGCATTGACAGAGTACCTACTGTAATCAAACCTAGAACCAGCAATCAAAAAAAAAAAATAATGAAAACAATCACATTCTACCTGAGAGAGTTTCAGTCCTGAAACACTCTCAGGCCACAGAAAAAGACTGTCCTTCTGTACTGGTTTCTGATCTCCATCACCACCAACTGTCTGTGTAACCTTGGGCAAGTCCCTTTTCTTCCCCAGACCTCTGTTCTCCGGTAAAATGAGGGGTGAGACTAGATGATCTCTAAGGACCCTTCCCATTGTTGCTGTATTTTCAAAATTGCATGGATCCCACGGAGGAGGAAGAGGATGTTATTGAACTGTGAAGCCTCTGAGCACTTAGGACCAGACCTGAGGCACAAGCCTTTGGGCCAATCACTCACCCCAGTCACCACAGAGCCCTGTCTGGGGCTCAGGTTCCTCCTGAAGGGATTACATTTAGTGACTTCCTAAAGTGCAATGGAGAAACCACAGAGTCCACACACACACACACACACACACACACACTCTCCCCTCTTGACTACTTTCTTTCAGGGTCCACCCAAGAAGTTCATCATATTTTATTCCAGAGGCCCCAGAGAAATGAGCCCAAGGAATTGGGTGGAAATGCAAGACCCAGGAACAAACATAGAGCTGAAAGGCACCTAGTCCACTTCCTTCATTTTACAGGAAACAGTGAGGCCCAGACAAGGGGTGGGCTTTGAACCTCTGCCTCCGATTCCAAGAGTCTGTGCCCAAATGCTGGTTCTTGTTCATCCACTCGGTGAGCACAGGGCCTCTTCCTTATCTAAACTGAATCCCAGTCAGGACTCAGCACAAGGCTGTGTATACAGTAATTACTCAATAAATACTTGTTTGCTGAGTGATTTTGTTCAGTCCATGGTGGCTCGGAGTGGTTTTTTCAAAAGACAAGTAGAGTCAGGAGAGACCTGGGTTTGAGTTCTAATCATGCCCCTGGGCAGCATCAATGGGCTTGGGCAATGGCTTCTTCCTCGTTGAAATGGGTTCAGATAAGAGCTGAATAAGCTGCTTCAAGTGACTGTCATGAGGAAAAACACTTTACTCACTTTATTAGTGTGAATTCTTATTATTCTGGTGAGTATTGAGGTCACAGGAGACTATAATAATAGCCGATGCCTAGAATTCTTTAAATACATCATCGCATTCAATATTGGCAGCAGCCCTGTGGTGCAGGAGACGCAAGTATTCCTGGTCCCATTTTACGGAGGTGAACGCTAAAATTCTGAAATACCAAATGACTCAGCCTTTGTCACCCTGCCTGTAAGGGCCAGAGGCAACATTTGAACCCAGGTTTCTCCTGGCTCTGTCATCCTGCCTGCCATGATGTACATATACATGCTATGAAGCAGTGTGGAGAGCATAATGCAATATAACATAAAAGACAATGGCAAGCGTTTATCATGAGAACTGGCATTTTTATAACCCTTTAAACTTTGCAATGGGCAGCTAGGGGGCAGCAGACACAGCGCACCGAGCCCTGGACTGGGAATAGGGAAGATTCATCTCCCTGAGTTCAAACGCGGCCCGAGACACTTCCTAACTGTGTGACAGCTTCGTCCTGTTGGCCTCAATCTCCCTATCTGTGAAATGAGCTGGAGAAGGAAATGACCAACCACTCCAGCATCCCTGCCAAGAAATGGCATGATACAAAGCCGGCCATGACTGAACAAAAATAAAAGCTTGCAGTGTAGTTTAGCAATATTATCTCAGTTGATCCTGCAAACTGCTGCTTGAGAAAGGAATGACTGACGCTATCATTCCCATTTTACAGATGAGGAATCTGAGACACAAACAGGGTCAGTGACCTGCCCAGGGTCTCTCGCAAGAGCCATGTCTAGAACTGTTGACCATGAATCAATCTGTCCACAAGCACTGATCACCATCTATGTGCCTACCATGTGCCAGGCACCACCAAGGTCCTGAAGACATCAAGACCAAAAGGAACCCATTCCTTCCCTCCAGGAGCTTCATGCCTGGCCAGGAGGCAATGGGTCTATACTGAGGAGGATACAAAACACACACCAAAGACAAACCAGGAGGTTGGAGGAGAGGAGGCGAAAGTGGACGCCAGAGAGGAGGCCGGGGAGGAGGCTGGGGAGGAGGAGGAAGATGGGGAGGAGGCTGGGTAAGGGGAAGAGGATGGGGAGGAGGACGGGGAGGAGGACAGGGAGGAGGCTATGGTCCTCCTTTTCTTGCCTGCGAAATCTCGTAACAGAATCCTCCTTAGACCCACAGGCTTCCAACCTTGGAGATCCTCCACTCCAGCCCCCACTGTAAAGGAGAGGCCTTCCCAGAGGGAAGAGTTTTAGGAGTCATAAATGGCAGGGATGGGAAGGTTCAGAAGTTGGCAGAAGAAATACCTGGGTGTGGACCCAGAAGGAACTCCTGCTTTCCATGCCACTGACCCTGCCCTCTCTGCTGGGCTGCTCTGAAACTCACACAAATACATACATACACACATAAATGCACACACACTCACATATACATATGCTCACATATCTGCCCTCATACACATACCCACACCCACGAATATGGATATATGTTCATATATATACACACTCACACAGATACACACATATATACATGCATGCACACACAAATACATACATATATACATACATGCACATACTCATATATACATATGCTCACATATCTGCCCTCACATACTCACAAAAATATATACATACATACACACACTCACACATGCTCACACATCTGACCACACACTCTCTCACATACTCTTACATACATATCTTCCCATATACAGTCACATATTACACACAACACATTCTCATAAACACTCATACACACAATCTCATATACATTTACACACTCCCACACATACACACAGTCAGAAGCAGCACACAGTCCATTACGGTGGTGGTAGTGGTTGTGGCTGCACAACCCAGAAACAGGCTGTTTAGAAGCAGCTGCCTGAGCAGCTGGAATGTGCCCAGGCAGGGGTGGAGAAGGCACAGGGCACAAGTAAACATCCCTCTGACCTCCCCCCCACCCCCCAGCCACAAGGGAGTGTTCAGGAGCACAGGGTCCTTTACTGTCCCATTAACCTTTCCTCCACTAAAGGCCTCCTCCCATGACTCATTGTGATTTGTGGGAGACCAGGGGTTCCATAGGCAGTGCCAGCAGAACTCAAGCTGTGGCAAGTCCTAGCAAACTAGCAAACTGGAAGGACTCCAGTCTGGGCCTGCTGCTAGACTGTGGGTCTGATGTGGAAGGCCCAGCCTTGAGAATTTCACTTGCCAACTTCAAGGCTTTGAAGGGTGATTGCACAGAAGGGTGGGAGAATTGGGGGAGTGGGGAGCATAACAACCCTGAATAACTGCCTGGTAAGCCATGGGGGGTGGGTTTTGCCCCAGCAGGGGACAGAACATACCATAGATCAACTAATCTAGTCAATCAGCCAGCACTTATTAAGCAGCTAGGAGCACAAAAGTTCTTGTTCAGTTGTTTTCTCAGTTGTATCTGTTTGTGACCCCGTTTTGGGTTTTCTTGGCAAAGATACTGGAGTGGTTTACCACTTCCTCCTCCAGCTCATTTTACAGGTGAGGAAACTGAGGCCAATGGGTAAAGCCATGTGCCCAGGGTCACACAGCTAGGAAGGGTCTGAGGCTGGATTTGAACTCAGGTCTTCCTGACTTCAGGCTGAGCTATCAGCCTAGAGCACCACCTAGCTTCAAGGGTCTAGAAAACCTAAATCAGAATCTGGCCTGGGACACTTCCTAGCTGTTTGAGCCTGGGCAAGTCCCTGAAACTATCTCAGCCTCAATTTCCTCAACTGCAAAATGGGAATCATAAGAGCACCTGCTTTCCAGGCTTACTGTGAGGCTCAAAGGAGAAAAGTTTCCAAGAAGCTGGGCACACAGTAGGCACTACAGAAACGCTTGGCACGTAGTAGGCACCATAGAAATGTGTATCCTCTTCCTTTCCTTTTCCTTCCCTGGGCCATGTGCCATGCTGAGTTCTAGGACTATAAGACAAAAGCAGAAGCTGAGGCCACTGAGGAATTTCCATCCCAAGGCTCTCTGTGCTGCCCAGCTCCAGTCGGACTCCTTTACTCAGTAAACTGGTCACAGAATCAAAAGGGTGTTTTGTTGTTTTGAGTTTGAAAGGCCCCTGAGAAAGATCTTTTAATCCAGCTTTCCTCCTTATTTGTGACCAGGCCTGGAGAGTTTGGGTCACACTGGTAGTACCCATTCGAAACAAGGTTTGAACCAAAGCCTGTGAATCCAGATTCCATTCCACCGTACCACTGGTTCCTCAGTGCCAGAGAAAGAGGAGTTTTCTCCCCTCTCCACTCCTTTTCTTGCAAACTGGAAAATTGGGACAACAATCCTGGTGCAAAGTGTATGGCCTGGCCACTGTCCAGGTTGGTGTTTACAACAGCCTGGAGACTGTGGAGTTGTGGACTCTAAGCCCCAGCCCTCACCCCTGGGTCTCCTTGGGCACTGGTTAACTTCCTTCTCCCCTGTAAAATGAAAATAATGGGAGCGGAGCCTCTTTGTTGTCTTAAAACCAAGGCAAGGAACGTTTTCCAATATCAGCCTTTTAAAGTTGGGACTGGTTTAGGAAGAAGACTGGAGGGGTAAGCTTTGCACAGATTAGACATTCAAAAGATACTCATTAATAAATAGCCAATAAAGAGCCAATGGTAGACAATTAATAGTCATTAATAAATGAATGGAACTATGGGAAATCCTTCAGCAAGAAATTAAATGGTGGTAGACATTTAAGTAGGGGCAACTGGGTAGACAGAACTCCCTGAGTTCATATCTGGCCTCAGACACTTACTAGCTGTGTGATTCTGGGCAAGTCACTTCACCTGTTTGCCTTAGTTTCCTCCCCTGTAAAATGAGAAGGAAACGGCAAAAGCCTTCCAGTATCTTTGCCAAGAAAACCCCAAATGGGGCCATGGAGAGTCAAGTCACTTAAGTAGATAGCAAGGGTTACAGAATTACAAGATGAACGAGACCTTTGAAGCCTTTTTACTATCCTCAACTCCCCCATGTACCCCACCCCTACTGTAACTCACACACATTCTTATCTCACCTCAGTGCCTTTGCAAAGACTGTGTTTAGGGGTGAGTCAGAGCCAGAGATCGTTAAATTCATCGTCAACGCTGGCCCCTCAGAATTCAGCCCGGATTTATTGTTTTGTTGATTGTCCAGACTTAAGAAAGTGAAGGAGAGAATGTTACTAAAGCCCATTAAGCCCCCGAGTGTTTGAGTCCTTTGCTCCTATCTGAGAGGGGGTGGTTAAACATTTCCCAACATCCCCTTGGATTGGCCAGGTCCCTTGCCCGGAATGTTTGTTCTTCCCATTGTCTTCTCCACAAACATCAACATCACGTACTATGCTCTTATTTATAAGTCAATAAGCATTTATTAGGTGCCTACTATGTGCCAGGGGTACAAAGAAAGGTGAAAACTGTCCCTGCTTTCCAGGAGCTTCCAGTCTAATGGGGAGGCAACCTATCAACCACATACAAACAAGACACAGACAGAAAAAATTGGAAGTATTCACCAGAGGGAAAGCTCTGGCATTAAGAGGGACCAGGAAAGGCTTCTCATAAAAGACAGGACTTTAGCTAGGTTTGAAAGAAAACAAGAGACAGACATGATGAGGGAGAGCATTCCAGACTTGGGGCATGGCCAGCGCAAATGCCTGGAATTCAGAAATGAAGTGCATTGTGTAAAGAACTAGGAGGATCATAGAGTGCGGAAGTTGAGATGGGAGGAGAAATACAATGTAAGAAGACCCCTGGAGGGGTCCAGGTTTTAAAAGGTTTTGAAGGCCCAACACAGGGGTCCTGGAGGTAATAGGGAGCCATTGGAGTTTACTGAATGTGGAGAAGGATGGTATGGTCAGTGGACAGGGAGAGATTGAAAACAAGTGAGGGCGCAATCTGCTGGAAGAGGTGGATTGGAATGGGATCCCATATGCAAGTAGACATGGAATTCCCCTCCCCTTAATATAAGCCCTTTGAGCACTGTTTTGTTTTTGGGCCCCTAGTTCTTAGCACAGAGTATTTATTAAGTGCTTGCTGAATTCAATGAAATTGAAGTCAATTCATTTTACAGAGATCTGGAGACAAGGAACTTGCCCAAGGCTAAACAGGTAGGTATGAGGGACCAGACCCTGTGAATACTAAGGTCACTTAGCCTTTTTGAGACTCAAATGCCTTTCCTACAAAATGAGGGTGTCTGAAAAAAGGGAAAGGATAAATGTTGGAGACCGTGGAAAAACAGGCATCACTAGTGCACCATTCATAGGGCTGGGAGTTAGACCACCAGAGTGAGCACATTCTGCCAGCTCCCACTGTCACTTGGCTACAAGATGCTGCCTTAGGATATGCCTTGTACCTCACGATCCAGACAGTCTTGAGAACTCGAGAGAATACAGCCCGAGGCTGGTCTTTGGGGCTCACCCTGAAAGCTCAATTTCTCCCTTTGGCTTGCTATGCACCAATCAGAACTTACTCTGGGAACTCTCCAAATGTAATGTGTAACTGGCCTCTTCTGACCATCTCTAGAAGTATACACTCAGAGGCCTTCTGGAAACATCAGTAGGTTCCAAAGACAGAATGAGTCATCATTTGGGTCATGGAGGGATGCTATACTGCCTGGCTACTTCTGACCATAGTAAGAAGCCCCCTCCTGTCCTGCCAGCACTCCCTTCCAAATGACCAATTCTTGCTGGAATTTCCATTTGGACTTGACTGAACATGTTCCAGAGAGAAAAGTCATGCTGGTTAAATTCAGGTATGTTTTTGGATGGGGGGAGGGAAGAACTCCCCTAACCAACTGTCTTTTCATTCTTTTGTTGCTTTGAAGACAGTAACTATGTTCTGCTTCCCTAGCTCACTTACAGTCTCTAGCATAGCCCTTCATTATACATGAGGTGCTTTAAGAAATACTGAGTTGGTTTTAATACATATCAGTTAAAAGGAAGAACAGGGGAAAAAAAGGAAATTACCTGGTGGAAATAAAGATTAAAAACAACCTATTTGTCTTTAATTCTTTAAAAAGTTAGCATTTCACTACCTAGCAGTGCTAGATCTCAAACTATATTACAAAGTGTAATAATGAAAGTTATCCAGTACTGGCTAAGAAACAGAGTAGTGGATCCATGGAATAGATTCACCTTATACAGTAATATATGACAAGTCCACATTATGTAGTAATAAATGACTATAGTAATCCAGTGTTTGATAAACCCAAAAAAGACCGAAGCTCTGCAGGCAAGATCTTACTACCTGACAAAAATTACTAGGAAAACTGGAAAGCAGTTTGGCCAAAACTAAGCACAAAGCAGTATCTCAGGCCATATGCCAAAATAAGGTCAAAGTAGATAAATGATTTCGACATAAAGGGAGATTTCATAAGTAAATTAGGGGATATGGAAAAAGTTACCTGTCAGATCTATGGATAAGGGAGAAGTTTGTGAACAAACAGGAAATAGAAAGGAAAATGTGAAGTAAAATGGATAATTTTGATTACATGAAATTACACAACAAAATGAATGCAGTCAAAATTAAGAGGAAAGCAGTAAACTGGGAAAAAAATTTACAGTAAGTTTCTCTGATAAAGGCCTAATCTGTCAAACGGTAGGGAGTTAAGCCAAATGTAGAAAAATAAGAGCCATTCCCCCATTGATAAAGAAAAAGGACATGAACATGCAGTTTTCAAAAGAAGAAATCAAAGCTATCAAAAGTCAAATAAAAGGTGCTAAATCACTATTGATTAGATAAATGCAAATTAAAATAATTATGACGCACCAACGCACAACATTCAGGAATGACAAAATGTTGGACGAGGGACAATAGGTACATTGATTAACTGCTGGTGGAGTAGTGAACTATTCTAATCATTCTGGATAACAACCTGGAACTAAGTCCAGAGGCTATCAAACTAAGCATGCCTTTTGACCCAGCAATACCACTACTAGGTCTGTATCTCCAAGAGATCAAAGGAAAAGGATCTGTATGTACAAAAATATTTATAGCAACTTTTTTTGTGGTGGTAAAGAATTGGAAATTGAGGGAAGGTCCATCAATTGGAGAATGGCTGAACAAGTTGTGATATACGATTATGACTGGAGTACTAACATGCTATAAGAAATGATTAAAAGGATGGTTTTGGAAAAACCTAGCAAGACTTTTATGAACTGATGCAAAGTAAGCAGAATATTGTTATGATCAACTGTAAAAGACTTAGCTACTCTGACGATATCAATGATCCAAGCCAATTCCAAAGGACCCATGATGAAAAATGCTATCCACCTCCAGAGAGAGAACTGAGAAACTCTTAAGTACAGATTAAAGCATATTTTTCACTTTTTCTTTCTTTTTTGGGGGAGAGGGGAGGAGTGTGAGCGTGTGTGTGTGTGTGTGTGTGTGTGTGTGTGTTTTCTTTCGCAACATGGTTAATGTGGAAATATGTGTCGGCTGGTTTCACACATATAATTACTATCATACTGTTTTGTCTTCTCAAGGGGTAGGGGAAGAGCAGGAGGAAGAGAGAGAATTTAGAACCAAAACTTTAAGGAATGAATGTTAAAAATATAAATGGGAAACATTTAATGAAATAAATAAAAATATTTTTAAAAAATATTTTTAAAAGTTAGTTTCTCTGCCCCTTAATTACTACTGTGGGGCAGCTAGGAGGTCCAGTAGATAGAGCACCAATGCAGGAGTCAGGAGGACCTGAGTTCAAATCTCACCTCAGACACTTGACACTCACTAGCTGTGTGACCTTGGGCAAGTCACTTAACCTCAATTGCCTCATCCTAGGTCATCTCCAGTTATCCTGATGAATATCTGATCACTGGATTCAGATGGCTGGAGGGGAAGTGAGACCAGTGACCTTGCACAGCCTTCTCTCATTCAAAACAAAGTCAAGTGCAAGTCATGTCATTATTTCTCTGATGGCATGGTCTTCCGCAACGAAGGACGATCACACACATGCTTGCTACTCTAGGGTGTGAAAAAATAATAGTAGCAATAACTGACAAATCCTTTACATTTATTACCTCCTTTGACCCTCTCAAAAAATGCTGTGAGGAGGTGTCCACTCAGGTGCTAACAGATGAGGAAAACTGATAAGCTTCTTAGGTAGGTTTGAACCCAGACTTTGCCGATCCCAATCTAGCATTACAAGAGGCTGGAAGTCAGCTCTTTCTGCCTGCCTTGTGTTTGGTGGCTGGCCCTGGTTGCCAGGTTTCAGCTGCCTACCGCTCATTGCCTGAGCTATCAGAATAAGTCTTTTCTTTCTCTTGCCCCACCTGTCAGTTAAGCATTGATGTGAATGGATGATATCAGGCCTTAAGCAAAACTGCCAGCAAGGCCTGTACTGCCCTGGGTCATTTGAAGGGCTGTCTCGGCATGGGTCATGGCTTCCGATCCCCGCAGAAGATGCTCCCTGTAGGCCTTGGCCCAGGCACTGTCTTTTGTTCCTGGCTTTTCTGCAGCGACCACCCTTGTCTGGGTTTTCTCTGACCTCTGAGGCTGTTGTCAAGGGCGGGCTCCAGTAGGCTCCTTCCATTGGTCTAACCTCTCTTCCCCTGACTGGCTCACCCTCCTCCCATAGCTGGCATCTTTTCAGGAAGCCAGCGTGTGGCTTCGGCTGTGACTGCACTGCCATTACTGACCAGTCTCAGGAGAAACAAATTTCATCGGCTGACTTTCAGCCATTCCATGGTAAGCAGGGGCTGGCTTTTAAAGGAAACTGATTTTTCCCAACATTTGAACCCTCAAAGGGTGTTTGGCCAGCCCCCAGGGTGGGAGTCGGCACAATGGACCCATGAGCAGGCCAGCTGCTCCCAAAGGCAGTATTGGATAGAGGGATGAATCGTAAGACCCCAGAACTGGAAGGGATGGCAGGGGACCTTCCCAGTCCTACCTGACCAAAAAATACGGACAAGTGGTCAACTAGATTCTGTTCAAAAGCCTCTTGTGAAGAGACATGTCCCTCCCCTCCCCCAAAATATTCAGACACATACACAACCCATTCCACTTTGGCACCTCTCTGCTGACCTGCCAAAATGTTTGCTAGAAAAGGCTCCTTTTGGCATTTCCCTAAAGTTCACTGTGCCCAGTCTGTGCCCCTGGGCCTCGTCCCCCGATGCCCCCCTTCCCTTCAGGTGACCTGTGTCACCACTGGGTCTGAGGACCCAGGCCCCTTTCCGCCCCAAATCTCGGTGCCTCCGGTTTCTTCGTGGCAGATTTCCTTCTTGGGGGGAGGAGGGCAGGTACAGGCCTGGGTGGTGGGCTGAGATGGGTCCGTGGTCGGTGTCTCACCAAACACTGGCCAGGCCCTCGAGGAGGATGACCGCTAACACTCAGATGGGCCTCCAGGCCCGCTGTGACAACGGCCCCCCGACAATCTCGAAGGCCTCGCCCCAGCTCCAAGGCCGGGGAGGGGGAGATGGCGGGGACCAGCATCTGGGCCTGGCACGGCTGGGCGCCCGAGGAACTGCCCTTCTGGGGGGGGCGCGGGAAGGACCGACCGCAAACGCGTGCACCTGCATTCAGCCCGAGGGCTGGACGCTGCGGGACTCTCCCCCAGCCCCGGGACACGTGCTCCCCAGAGTCCGGACTGCGCCTGGGGGCGGGGCTCCAGGGCCGGCACCGCCTCCGCCCCTCGCCCGCTCCGCAGGAGGAGAGGGAGGGCTGCGGAGGCGCGCGAGCGCGCCGGGGGGAGGGGGGTGTCTGCGCCTGCGCATTGGCTCCGCTGCGGGCTCGGCGCGGCCGCCGCCCACCTCCTCCCGCCGGGCTCGGGGCCGCAGTGCGCCTGCGCGTCCTCTCCGGCGCGCGCCCGACCTCGGCGCCCCTCCCCCGCTCCTCCTGAGCCCGGCAGCCCGGCAGGCAAGCAGTCAGTCGGTCGGTCGGTCGGTGGCTCAGACGCTCGCCGTCCGCCCTCGGAGCCGGAGCTGCTGCTCGCCGCGCCGTCGTCCCAGTCCTTGTCCTCTCGCCTCGCCTCTGCCCTTCCCGCCTCCCATCGGCGAGGCCATGGCGGAGCCGTCGGCGGCCACCCAGTCCCCGTCCATCTCGTCGTCGTCGTCCGGGGGCGATGCCGCCGGGGCCGCGGCGGGCGGCGGGGGAAGCCCCGGGACCTGCCCGGGCCTGGGGGGCAAGAGCTGCGCCTCGTCCTGTGCGGGTGAGGAGGGGGAGGGGCGGCGAGAAGCGGCGGAGGGGGAGGGGCGGCCCCGCGGGGCGGCGGCGAGGTGGGGGAGGGGCGAGGCCGGGGTCCTGGGGCTGCGGAGGAGGAAGCCGCAGGTGGTTACCCCAGCCGAGCCGATGGCTTTATCCCGAGCGTGGGGGTGGAGGTGGAGCCGGGGCCCTGGGGTGGGGCCGTGGGAAAACATGGTCAGGGGGAGGGAAAACAGTGGGGAGAGAACGCGGGGGAGGGGGAGGGCGACACCCCGCCCCCGCTCTCCCCATCCCCCACAGCGGAGGATGGGAAGGCCCTGGGGTGGGGGCGGCACGTTGAGGAGCGAAGGCGGGGCGGGTGTATCCGCAGTGGGGGCTGGGCAGCCCTCCTCGAGGGGACACGGACCTAGGAAAAGCCTCAGCCCTTCCTTTGCCTGGCTCAGATCTCCAGAATGAGGGGGGGCAGGTGATTGGAGGGTGAAGGAGGAAGGGTCCGTGCCCCGCCAGGACTCGTGGGGCCGTCTGCACCGATTAAGCACCTACTGTGTGCGCGGGGCCCTGGGAGATGGCGAATGAGGCGGGGGAAGGGTAGGACTTGGATTGCGGGGAGCCCCCACTTGCTTGCGGCCGCGGAACAAAGCGGGGCGGCCCTAGCCCCCCGCGCTCCGCAGGCGGGGCAGGGGGAGCCGGCCGGGATCTGCACTGCGGATCCCCGTCGGAGGGCTCCGTCCTTGTGTCTGCGGCTTGACCTTGGGGGCTGCGCCCCGGCCGCGTGGTCGGGGGCTCCCCGGGGGGCCTGTTTCGTGGAAGCTGGACAGGCGGCTGATGGCGAACAAGTGTTTCTCCAGGCTTTTCTCTCCCTTCCAAATTCTAAAGGCGAGGCAGTGCCATTACTAAGCAACTCGGTTTATGGGAGGGACGTTTATTCCACGCCCTTAGCAACTTGGGGTTTTTGAGAATGTCTGCCTCCTTCCATCCTTTGATTTTCTAATGTATACATACCGTTTAATTTCTATTTCGTTTTGTGATTTAGATCAGGGGTGTCAAACACAAATAGAAAGAGAGGGCCACTAATCCATAATATGGAGCTTTGCCAGCCCCTTTGTTTTAAGATATGTTGTTATCTGTGTTTTATTTATTTTGTTAAATAATTACCAGTTACATTTTAAAGTGATTTGGGCTTCGCTCTCCTGTGTTTGACACCTCTGATCTAGACCCTTGTTCTGGGAATTCAACCTTTGTGCCTTATGGTTATGGAAGTATTGGCTAGAGGAAGCACTAAAATTTAATTCTAAAATTTGCATTTTTTGCATAAATTATGAAATCACTTCCTTCTGTTGCTGTCTGTTTTTGAAAAAACTGTCCATCTTTATTCATAGGGATATGTTGAAATGATTTTGTTACGTAGGGCAGCTGAGTGCAGCCTGAGTTAAACTGTCTAGTGACAGCTAATATTTTCATCCTTATTTTTGGTGTCATTTGCATTAGCCACAGTTTTTTTCATTTATTGGACTATTCACTGCCGACGGTGATATAACTGGTTTTCTCTGAAGAAAATTTTTATTCACCTTCATTTCCAACTGAACCTTTCCCTTGTCCCCTTAGAACAAAGAAGATAGCTCCTTGAAACTAACCAGCATATCATCTGAGTCTTGACAGTAGAGATAGAACATTCCATACCCATAGTCCCCCTCTCCTGCAGAGAAGGGGAGGAGCTACATTTTTTGTCCATTCTTCAGGCCTGAACGTGGTCACTAAAATTACACAGTGTTTAGCTTAATTATTTTCCTTTCCACAGAATACATTATCTTTTGAGCTAGGTTTGCATCGCATCTTCATGATACGGTTAAATGCCACATCAGTTTTTCTAGAGTTAATACTACTAATTGTGTGGGTACATATGTCCATAGGCGTATATATCCTAAATGTACTTGTATTTTGTAACGATAAAGGAAATTAGTCATAGGTAATGGGTATGGTCCTGGCTCATTTTTGTGTTAACTCACATTATAATTTTAAAGCTTTCTTATCTTTATTTCTGGAAAAGTCAGCCCCAGTTTTCTCATTTAAAATAAAGGGCTTGTTATGCATATCATCTCTATCATCTCTAAAGTTCCCTCCATTTCTTATTTGATGTGGTAATTTTTTTCTTAACACAATAAATGATATCTTAATATTTATGTGAGCACAGAAACTCACAACTTTTAAAGGAAGAAACTTGTTTGGAAGCCTTTTGTAATTCATATAATCAACAGTTGCCTAGCTTGTTTTTTTTTAACTGCCTATTTCTTCCTGTATATGTCACTAAGCTATTTTATCCTAATTTTCCTTGTGTCAGATTTGGAGACTCTTAGATGGTAGATAGGCACTGTCATTGCTCACACATCTTCAAAAATGAAGATTTTGTTTTGCATGTCTTCAACACTTGTTATCAAATACCAAGGTGGAAAGACCCAAATGTCTCCTTTGTACAGTACAGTTTCTGTGAGCCTTCTGCATGCAACATCTCTATTTTTAGGTCCTTCACTGAATACAAAAGCTGCATATAAAGATACTCCAGTGTGTAGTCACCAGTTCATTACTGAAGCTTCCTTGTTGCAAAATGGTTTCCACAGCTCTAATAGTAGCAATCAGCCTTCTGCTTGCATAAAAATAAGATGAAGTTGGTTATTCCCAGCCTTAATTTTAAATACTTTTTGTTCTAATTTTAATGAGTTTGTGAAGTCTAAGGCATGTGTCATAGTAGTATCCTTAAGGCAGTAATACCATGCCAAGCTATTTAAAGGTGTTTTTCTTAAATCCTTGTCATTTTCTGTGCTGCTTTTCCTTGTTACTACTTTTGTGACTTTCCTGGAAATTAAACCAGCCAAGAAAGCCTAGATGGACTTGTTTGCATAGCTTTCTTTTAAAGAGTGATGCAATCAGCTTCCATCAAGGAATTGAGAGAATCAAGAATTCAAGGCAAGAAAGTCTTTGTGGAATAATGCAGTCAGCAGTTTTCTAACTTGGTTGGTCTGTCCAATGCTTTGGCAACTGCAAAACTTTGGGCAAGTTGACCCTTAAGGCACTATTTACTCCTGTAAAATGTGAGAATGGAATTGAAGTGATCTCTAAAATGCCTTACAGGCTTGAGATTCTATGGATTTTTAAACTTTTGGAAATAGCAAGAAATCCTGTGATGGAGGAACTAGGAAACTTGGATTCCCTTTCTAGCATTTTTATATGACCAAATACTGATGTAGCATAGGAGCAAGAGGCAGGAGACTCTTAAGTTAGGACTGAGACTAGTAATCATGTGACCTTGGGCAAGAGCTTTTGTGTAAGCTCTGGGTTTGTAATTTCTTCTTTTGTGAGCTGAAGTGGTATTTTGCTCTGGCTGCCTCATGGACTTCTGAGGATCAACTGAGATAGTGTATCAGCAAGCTTGGTATAAAGTGGAAAGTACAGGAGATGAAGGAGGTCAGGTTAAATGGTGACTTCCCAGATTCCTGCCTTTTAAGGAAGAAATAAGTGTTAATGTTGGAATTGAAGGGAAAGGTACTCATCTTTTTTAAATGAATACTAAGTCCAGGGATTTTATATAATAGTTGCTTGTGCTAATCCAAATATAGTTCAGGATCTGTTTAGTATAAATTAAAATACATTCCCTTCATTTTATGAATGAAGAAATATGAAATTTCTTGTGAAGTTCTATAACTTGTCATAGTTGAGAGTTTATATTCTCATAAATGAAGTGCCAGAATAAACTCTGGTATTTTCCTCTAAAAAAAACCATCTTGGACAGTTTAGTAGTGAAACAAAACTAGAAGCACAGAATCCTAGTGTTAGAAGGGGTCTTGGAGCCATGTATGTGGCTTTCATAGCCCGGCCCCTTCCTACCTTTCCAGTCTTCTTATACTTTATTCCTTAATGTCTTTTCTGTGATCAGCCACACTGGGCTTCTTGCTGTTCCTTCGTTTCCTAATCCATGTCTTTTTGTTGGTTGATTAACGACTTTTTGCTGGTGCTTGAATATACCTCCTCTACCTCAGCTGCAAAGCTTGGCTTGAAACCCACCTTATACTAGAAACTGTCCTGTCCTCTCCTTCGCTCTCTCGCTCCAGCTCCATGTTAGCTTTCGTTTCCACTCCATAGCTTGTATCTTCAGAGTTGTTTCCATGTTATTTCCTTCATGGTAATGTGAGCTTCTTGAGGGCAGGAACCCTTTTTTGGGTCATCAGGGTTTAGCAGAGTACATCTCACACACAGTGCTTATTAACAAATGCTTCTTGACTGATCAGTGCCTGGATAAGAACCTTTCCACTTTCGGTTTAATTCTCTTTGGTGGTAACTCCCACTGGTTCCCCTTGAGTGGGCTTTTTGAAAGTATGTTCACACTCCCAGTAGGCCATTTAAATATGTTTAAATTTGCTACCTAAATATTAGAGTTGTTTCAAAAAATCTTTGAGTACTTGAAAATTGTTTTTTCACTGTATTACGATGTATGAAGAATTTTACCCATGAAATAGTGAAAGTTTATTATGGCAAAAGTTCCATGTGGAACACAGATGGAGGTCAGCAGTGCAGGCCTGATTGCTTTGTGCCCTTTGTGTTGGATAGGAACAGAAGTGGTGATCACAGACTTTGCCCTTTGTGCAAGGGGATCTTTTCCTTCTGCTAATAAGCCAGATTAGTTGGTTGTTCTAACATGACCATTCTATCCACATCTTAACCCTGAGAGAAGGAAGGAAGGACTGGAGCTGTGTTCTCATAGAGTTGGCATTATTGATGCTCAGTTTATTTCCTGCAGTATTTTCACTGTAAGTGTTGCCATGATACATAGTGATTGTCCTTAAATATGGAAACTCCCATCAATAGACAGGAGTAAAGAAAACAGCAGGTGAGGTGGTTCTAGACAATGGACTGTCCAATCATCCAAAGTTGGAGAGCCTGCTTCCCAGTCCTGAACATATGAAGACAAGAAGGAAACAATTCCCGCCCTCAAGTAGCTTAGGTTTTACTGGGGGAAAACCAAGTGGACTTAGGTAAGTGGGTGCATGTTATCTGCAGAATTACAGGCCTCCTAATGAGGTGTAGAAGGAGAGATGGCTTTGTGTGGCATGTATGATCTTGCTGTGTGACCGTCCCCAAGTCACCTAACTTCTTTGTGCTCTTTAGGTAATTCTCTAAGAATAAATTGCAAAAAAGGTGCTAGGCTGCATTGGTACAAGGATTTTCTTCACCTTCTGTAAATGAAATTCTAGTCCCCAATCTGACATATTTGGAGTAAATACAAAGTAATGTTTTTGCATAGATTCTGCTAGTGTGATCATTCTGTCCCTATCCATCTCTCCTTCCCCAAGGTCCTTTCAATGTAATTTTCATCTATAGATATAATTTACAAATAATAGCCATTCTGAAAAGCAACCTAGTAGATAGGAAAATAAGTGCAACTAGTTTACTCCGAGTTGTAGTCTTTAAAGATTCCTAGTATTTTTCCCCTTCCAAAGATATTTTATTTTCCTGCCAAGAACTTTAAAAAATTTTTCATTTGTCTTTAGAATTTTAAGAGGAGTTTGGAAAACAGAATTGTGACTAGCATTTGTTTTATTAGGTGTATTTTGCCAATTTTGAAAAAAAAGCATGTCAGCTTTATTAAAATAGCCATCTGTGTGTACATTTCAAACATGTAGGTAGAAGAGCAGTAACCTAATGATTCAAGTAAGGAAAACCTGAGTTTAAATTCTGCCTCTCATACTTAAGTAGCTGTGTGATTATGGACGAATTGTAACCTCTCTTAAGCTTGTTTCCTCCTCTGTCAGATGGAAATAATTAAACTAATAGCTAGCATGTATATAGTGCTTTAAAGTTTGCAAAACACTTTGCAAACATTATCTCATTTGATAAAAAGTTAGCCTAAATCATCAACTTGAAATTTCTTAACATTGAGGAGTATTATCATTTTGTTGATTAGATAGATGGGAGAGTATGAAATAGAAGGGGATTGAAAACAGTTCAGAGTCACCTGGGTGAGTTCACTGGAGACATTGATACCTGGAAATTCAGAATATTAGTTATTGACAAAGGTGGGATTGAGGTATTCAAGCAAATGAAAGTCAGGAAAGCTCACTAAGTTTGTTATTTGAATACTTCCTTTTATCAGAAAATAATTTGGAGTCTTACAAGGATAATTTAATGGCTTTTGGGGGGAGAGAGTACAAGTTCAAGATAACCACATCTGTCTTTATATTACTTTGGAGTTGTAGGTTATTTTCCACTGATGACCTTATTTAATCTGTAAGATAACAAGTTGCACCAGTTGGCCACTAAGGCTCCTTCCAGATCAAAATATTATGCTCATAAATAAAATTCTAGGTAACTTCCTATACAGTTTTATTTAGAAGTAAGTTTGACTCCCTCCTCACCCCATTTTTTGCATGCATATATTACTATATTTTGTTATCAACATTCACATTAATTGAAGATTCTAACACAATTTAAAATTTATATACTTAATTTCATTCATGTATTCCAAGCTGGAGGGGGACCTAAAAGTTCTAGGCCAGCCTCATTTTACAAATGAAGAAACTAAGGCCCAGAAAGTTTGTTACTGTAATGAAAGATTGGTCTTCTCCAGTGGGCAAAGTTCCTACATCTGACAAAGAGCCAAGATACATTTAACTTGCTTTTCCTGGTTGGGGAAGATAGAAGGGCATAAATTTTGTCCTGTTTAAACTTTAATAGTCCAAATTCTTGCAGGCTAAGGAGGGTGTTCTGCAGAATCCTGTTTGCTTCGTTACACTTTCTAACGTTAATTCTTTTTCATGAAGGGTTTGCCTTGTTCTTTCTCTTATATTTACTTTACATTGTCCTCAGCACGGAAGAACTCAAAATACTTCCCAACTCCTGGTAGGATAGCCATGGGGAGGGCTGAGCAGAGGAGGCCACTAACAAAGAGGCCATGAGGCCAGGAACTGAAAGGAGTGAGGAGCGCAGCCTGGGGTGTGTTCTTCTACCCTGAGGAGCAACCTGGAGTGCTCTGTTTTTTGATGCCTCTGGGGTGTTACCTTATCGCCGGTCCGGCACACTAGCTCAGAGGTTTTCAAAGTGGAGTTCATATCAGTGTTCATAATAATACAAAAATGTTTTAATTTCTGATACAGTAAATATTAGTAGATATAATCCACATTTCAAAAGATCTCTGGGATCCTCAGTCTCTGAGATTCTAAAGGAGCCACCCTTAAGACTAACAAGTTTTAGAGCCACGGCACCAGCTAAGACAAATGTCATGGCTGCCACAGCAGAGCTGGGGTTGGAGGGCGAGGGGACAAGGAGCATGCTTTTCAGAGTTAAGTGTTTTACTGAAATTCCAAAACTGTACTTGGAATCTTTTGGCGTTGATGTTTCTACGGGACAGCTTCCACTTAATTGGTGTTTGCCGATTTTGTAATGAAGGTCGTTGTCCCAGGTGGAAATTCACGATGGGCTTGAAAGATGATAAAAATGACAGAATAAAACTGTTCTGGAACCTGCCAAAAGTACAATTCTTTTTCAAAAGAATTGAACAAAACAAACATTTTTGGACTTGGCCGCTTACAGATTTGTTTTGCTTGATTGTGTTTTTTTACTTTTTCCCTTCTGTTTTTAAAAGAATTCAAGGTATTAGTAGTAGTAATAGAGGCGCAAAAAAAAAAAAAAAAGAAAAGGAGGGTCATTGGAACCTTTTAAAAAGTCTACATAAAGAAGTCCAGAAAAGTAGGACAGTTTTGAAGGTAATGAATTGAATTAATGCTTTAAAAAGAAAGATAAGTAATAATAGATGGAAATTTATGGTTTCATTTACGGTATTCATTGTGTTGTACCTTATATGTGAAAATGGCTTTTTTATGTGTCTAAGTTGAGGTGTTGTTTTTTTTATTGAAAATCATTGAACATAGAGTGACATTGTGGTTATGAAGTGGAAAATAGCTAGCATTTGTCCACGCAACAGATTTGTGTCTCTTTAGGTAATAGGTTCATAATTCCATTTTGAATTTATGCATGACCAGTTTTGCAGTTTAATATTAGAGAGGCTGTAACTTTTCATTTCTATATTCATTAGTAATTAGTTATACTCTTAGCAGTATCAGAGTGTGAAGCTTTGTGTAGAGGAATTCTTTTTTAAAGAAAGCCAGATTAAGGAAAAATGTTGAGAAATGGTTGCAATTAGGAGTTGATCAGAGTAATCTACCTCCTGTAGTAATGGAAATGGAACATAAATTCCACTGAAGTTGAATAGCGTAGTGTCTATTTTTAAGCTTTTCATTTAAACTTTAATCCTTTAAATGTGGACTAAATTATCTAAATTGGGTAATTTACTTGAACCAGTCCTTTGAGGATCTACTACCTTCAAAGCACTGGGGTGGATCTCTGATAAGGACGAGTTAAGAGAATTAATCACCTGCTTTTTACTGGAAATAGATCTTCCAGATAAGTGATTAAGTGACAACTGACCTGCCTAAAACTTTAAGAGAATGCTTTGGATTTTGGTTATTTATTGCTGCATATTGTTCTATCATTTCACAGATGCTGTAAGTCTGACTGATTCACTTGAATACTGTTTTTATGACAAGACGTTACAGTTTGACTGAGATTTATGCTGGATTTAGACAAGAATTTGAGTCTCAAAGCCACCATTGAGTCCAGCTTGATAAACCGATTGTCCTTATGGAATGAAGTCTGAAGGTGACAGTGAGATCTCTTACACTGTGCATCTGTTAATAGATGCCTATACAGTCTTAATGCAAATTATGACTGATTGTCTTTGCTCTCTATCAATAGATATGCTGTGCATCATTAATGGTCCCATGTTAAAAATTTTCCACCAAAATGGAGTGTTAAGTGGGGGGGAAAAAAGGAAAAACAGCTGGTGAAAGACAGCTAGGATCTCATTCCTTTACACCAGCCTACTTTAATTTTTGGCATTGAATTTGCAGTTTGGTTTTTCTGGTTTGTTCAGATTTCAAACATTAGTTATCAGAGATTTCAAGGTGAAGGTAAATGCATATAGGAGTGAGATCATCTGGAAACATTAAAGAAATAGGTAAATAAGCTTATTAAAGAATAAAGGAAAAGGGATATTTGTGGTAATAAATAGAGTGTTGGTTTTCTCTTTAGAATTAGAACAGGTGTGTCTTTAGAATTCCTACTTGCAGACACCAAGTCACTTTGGGGTTGCAGAGGAGAGAGTGCTGGGCTTTTGACATGACTTCATGTCCTGCCTCACACACTTGCTATGTGACCTGAGCAAGTCAACTTAATCTCTGGCATGAGGATACTAACAGCTTCTGTACCGGGGTTATTGTGAGGATTAAAGGAGAAAAGGTAAAAAATTTTAAGATTATATAAATATTAACTACTACTACTAATAATAGTAATACATGATTTTCCAAAGTTGTGGCACCACTTCACATAAAAGGGGGAAAGATACTATTTTATCTTCATGCTTATTTTGATCAATTTTACTTGTATGTAATATAAAGTTTATTTACTGAATTCTGTCTGGGTGTTTATGGATCGATGTATATTTATTCTTGGGAATTTTATAATTATTGCCTATAGGCATATCACTTAGAAAAGTGTTACTTAAATTTTAAGTATTTTTATTCTCTGTGGTTAAGATGAATGTTCAAAAGTGAAAAAAATGCTATAACTATACAGATTAGTCGATTTGGAGAACTATCATTTTAAAAGGTGAAGATTGCATTTGGATCCCTTATTCTTGATAAGTATTTGGTAACTAGGAAAGGACACAATAACTTGCAAATTGCTCACATCAATAAATTACTCTTAAGATGCACTTATAAATATTTTTAAATTTAATTTTTCTTGAGTTAACTAAAATATTTCTTTCCCTCCCACCTCCAAGGAAAACAAGACAGCAAATAGACAGGAAAAATAAATTTCTGAATTGGCCATGTCCAAAATATTTTTGTTTCATTCTGCACCCTTAGCTACTCACCTATTAGGTACTTGAAAGCTTACTCTAGGAAAAATTTAAGTAATTGTCTTTTTCCCCACAAATAACAGTGAAATGTAGTGTAGGGAAAAGGCATGGGATTTGACATAATGATGGTGTTTGAATCTTGACTTTGTTCCTCACTTAGCTGTCAGTCCCTTTTCAGTTCTGAGCCTCCATTTCCTGGTCAGAGGAATTAGACTAGGTGATTCCTAACGTTCCTTCCAGCTCTAAATCTACGAATGCTATGATTGAGGTTATTCTTACAGAAAAGGTACTCACTCCTCTTGCCAACTCTTTAGTGGTAAGAATGTATTCAGCAGAACAGTTGATGTGACCCAGTTGCAGAGGTCCTTAAATGTTGAAATCAAATTTTGCTGTCAGGTGAGTGGAAATCTAGCAGTGAAGCTGGTTTTTTCTTCTAAAAGAGAATGATAGTGGCATTACTAAATCTGACTGGCAGAAAAGTTTTAAAAATTCCTGTGTGAGGTTGTCAAATTCTCATCCTATATATTTTCTTTCAGATTCCTTTGTTTCTTCCTCTCAGCCTGTATCTCTATTTTCGACCTCACAAGGCAAGTCTGTAATTTTCTTGTGCATTAATGAAAGAAAAATGTTCAGAAAGAGGCTGTAACTGGGAGTATAAGGCACAAGGTTCTTATTGTCCGTCCCTCCCACCCTCTCCATCCTTTAAGCCCCAAATTAGTAGCGAATCAGTTCATTGTGTGTATATTCAGCAGCTGTTTGCTCGTGATTCTCTGGAAGCATTCACTAGGCAAGTAAAATTTACTTTTTAAGTGTCAGCCCCAAGAAGCAAAATTGACTTTGCCCACTAAAATTTAGGACAGTTAAAAGTATCTTTTGGAGGAGCAGGAGCTGGGCATCAACTCCAGAATGTGATATCTGCATAATTCAGGATATTGACTAGCAGTATATAACTCTTGGGACACTTGGTATTTGGAAGAAAGTTTGTAATCTTGCCTCCACTGCCTATACAGAAAGCACCTGTCAGCCTGCTGTGAAATGTCGTAGCTTGGGTGTCTCTCCTGATTGGCCCTGGAGTAAGTCACTTGGCTTTCTGGCAAGCAGTACTTATCCTAGTGATTGTTGCGACTTTTCTTTTGAAATCTGGCATCTAACTGGGAAGGGAATTGGGAGTGTGGTTAATTTCATGTTTGGGGAGTTGAAGGGTGGGAAAAATGCGGAGGCAGAAACAGTAGCCTTTGCTCATTTGTCCTGTTAAATAAACGATGCTTCCTTGGTGCTGTTGCTGCAGGCACCAAATGTAGGCCAGGGGAAAACCCTCATTTCTAAAAAAGTGTAATTAAATTCTCTCTGAAATAGCCTCAGGCCACTTAAAGAGTTTTCTTTGTGGCTACTGGGTCGTAGTTGGAATTACCTATGTTGAAAGTTACACCAATTCTTTAGGGAGGCTCTCCTTAAATGGGACAGAACTGAATGAGCATAGAACTTCAGATGAGTGAATGAACATAAAATTTTTTACCTATTTAATCTTTATTATAAAAACTGTGGTAGACAGAATTGTGTATACCATGGGTGAAATCACATACCCTGAAACTCAACTGTACATAAGTCTTAGATTACATCTGTGCTACACATTGTAAAAGGACTTCACTGTATTTGAATTCTGGTATTAGGCCAGATTGTTAAATTCTCTAAAGGAAAGAACACAGTGGTGGGGGGAAAATCTCCAAAACTTTCTGTATTCTGTGTTCAGTTTTTATTTTAGAAAATCCATTATTAATGGCCATTTTCATACTGGAAAGGAATACCTTTTATCTTAAACTGACTACATACTCAGTGAATATTTCCAGAAACAAATTGCATAGAATTTAATCATTCTAGACACACATTTGAACAACAGTAATGTATTCTAATAGACTGGAAAAGGAAAAGGATTTTTCTAATCTAAAATTTATTTATAGGTGGTTTCAGTTTCAAAAAGTTGATTAGAATTCTAGAATAATTTGAAACCTGAAGAACAACTCCTTCCCCCCTTTATTTTTTTGGTAGCAAAGCCATTTTTGGAAAGGAAAAGTAGGTTCAGGATAGTGTTACAGGAAAAATAAACAGGACTGTTATCTTGAAAGAACTAAAAGTGTCAGATGTCATAAGGCATTCCAAACCCCAGCCCCTTTTAATAGCACTTTTTTTCTTAGTGAAAAATATCTAGATGGAAAAGTTTTCCCAAATAGTGCTACCCAATAGTGCTACCCAGCTGTGTTTGTGGAAGAAATTAAACTGACCTGCAAATCTTACTGATCCGCCAATGGTAGACATTAGGAATTTGGCTTGTTTCTGGGGTTCTGTACTCATTGGAGCCTGGTTAGGAATACCCCATAACAAATGAATTGGCAGATTCCACTTTCCTTCAGTGAAATAACAGAAGAGGAAAAAAAAACCAGGAACATTCTGTTTGGTTTGAATAAATTGTATTTAAGGAATACAGTTAAGGAATAAGAATTTTAACTGCTTTGGGTAGAGGCAAACATTACATAAAGATATATATATATATATATATATATATATATATATATATATATATATATATATATATAGTAACCTATCAACGCCTGTAAATTCTAGGATGCTAAGGTACATGGAAGCTAATGAGCAGATTCTAAAGAGCATATGAATTCTTTAGAGAGTACCTTTGTGTTTGTTTTCTTAAATAGATTGAATAAAACTTCTTAAACTCTTTTTCTTGGAGCAGTAACAAGCTTAAAACTAGCCCCCAAAGAGTTCCAGATTAGTAGTACACAAGCCCTTCGGTGACTTCAGGCAGTGAGGTGTTCAGTATTACCTTCTGCATAGGACAGAAGCCTTCAGCTTGAATGTAAAGAGATAACAGGAAGACATTAAGTGTCACTAGTTTAGGCTGAGGGAGGACTAGCAGAATTTGGAATCTAAATTACAGGATTTTGAAAGGAAAGTTCAAGTCTGCTAGTAACCAAGCAGGTTGTCTTGGTCCTTGAGGCAGTGTCAGCTATACAGCTGTAGGAACTAGCAAAGCTGAAAACTGCCCTAAGACTTTGGAAGTACTTTGTAGAGAGAAATATATTTCTGTGAATAGTTTCTTCTTAAACAGTTTGTTTCTTAAGAAAGTTAAGTTAGTCCCTTGTAAGTCTCACTAAACAGATACTTTTTAGTTATAGAAAGATAAGCTTCAGTTCAGTCCTGGTGAATTCCAAGTTAGTGAAATACAAATTGATATTTTACTATGCCAAAAGTGGTTGTTATTACTCAAGTGACTACAGCCCACTTTGAGGTCCAGCTCTGCAAGGGCAGGTAAGGGCTCCCCATTTAGGCAGGGAGCCGCTGAGACCCAGTTAGTCACCAGCTTGCTGCTCACGGTCACACTGCTTTTTCCTCTCCTTTTTCATGTTTACTGATAGTTCTTTTTTAAAAGTGAGCGACACTTCTGCTGTTAACTTGTTAGCCTGGGGCAGTGGAAGAAGTAGCTGGTTAACCATGTCATCACTAAATTGACTGTTAGAGAAATATTTTAAAGAGGTACTGCGTCAAGCATAAACACCAGTCAGTACATGATTATCTTCTTCAAACCACAGTGAATATTTTTTACTAAAAAGAGATGCAGGAGAAAATACCACAAGACTTTTTTCTTTAGAAAGCATTGCAGAAAATGTTTGGGGCTGGGTGAACAGACAGATTTTTAAAATCCTGCCGTGAAGTATGGGAAACATATTTGCTTCCTTAGATGCTTGTATTCAGTCTGGCCAGTGCAATACTGTATAGGCATCTGGAATAGGAAGTAACAATACTGATAATTATGGGACGAGCATTTGAGGAGGAAAAAATGAGCCAGTTACAGCCTTTTTAAATTTAAAAAATTTTAAAAAGTCAAACATTTTTCTTTGTACAAAAGAACCTTTTTTTTTGTTTTGGGTCTAGCTTATCTGCGAAGTGTCTGCTGGCTAACTTTCTATTTTGATGCTATGGCTGAAAGTTGCTGATACCTTTTGCACGTTTTTCAACTTTGAAGCTATCTTTCCCTCTTGTAAATTTTTGTTAATAATAAAAAAAAAATTCATGTGTAGGAAAACCTATGCCTGAATATTTTTTCAAGCTAAACTTGTGTATATGTGTGCACATTTTTGTATGTCTGTGTATGGCAATGACAAAGTAGTTGATCAAGTTCTACTGAAACGGTACTCTATATTGCCCATTCCATTCATTTGTGGTAGGTTAACTAATTCATTATAACCTATATTTAGCTAGATTGTAACTTGTTCCCAGGTTTACAGTGCTATGTTGTAGAGACAGTAAATATTCATGTACAGAAGTTGTGTCATTTTCAATAGAAAAAGGTGAAGTGTATTTTTTATACTTGACCTTTTCAAATGGCCTAACTTAGGACCTTTTCATAAGGTTTTTTCACAAGTTGCTTCCCCTCCCCCCAAATAAATACATTAGCGTTTTCTACATTTTGAGGTGAGGAGAGGTTTGTAGGAATAGAAGGGAGAGTTGAAAAATAGGTTATCTTAAATGTTTGCTATCTTTTCATATTTCAAAATTTTAGGGGAAAAAATTTCTGAGTTTGATTTGCATTTTTTTTACATTACATATTTACTAATCAACAATGGAAACCAAGGCAGTATTTGTCATTTTGTGGTGATAGTCTTCTTGCAGACCAGAAACTTAAAGTATAGCTTCTAATTGAATTCTTTTATTTTTACCTTAAATGTTGTTATTTAAAACTATTGAAGGTTTTTTTGCTCAACTGACAAAATTTGGAACATAATCATATTCACTGTATTCTCAGTCTAAAGCCCTTGTTTGCCATGTGTAAGTGGGTAGGGATTTTTATTAACATTCATGCCTCTTGAAAAAAAGAATTCCAGCCAAATGGACTATACTTAAAAAAAATAGAATGTTTTTAGAGTTAATTTTAACAATATTTGACAGTTTCTTTCCTGCCTGGTTCCTGAGTGAGGTAGCTGTTTCTCTGAGATTAGATGTAAACCAGAGTTGTTTGCATCAAGTAACCTTAACATTAGTGCTTCTTCATAGTGCATATTTTGGAAGCTGTAGTAAACTTACGTTTTCATGATTCTCATAATATTACCATCTAGTCTTGGGCAACAGTGCTGTCATCACTAAATGAGATGTTCTTTGCTTATAGGAATTGTGCTTACTGGTCCTATCGGAAAGTTGAAAGGTTTATTAAATTCTCTACTAATTTGTACTACTTTCACAAAATCACAAAAAAATTTAATTTCAGCATTGCTTTGTATTTTTTTAATTAGTCAAGTCTGTTAGTACTTTTCACATTGCCAAATAATTTACTCTTTATAACTGCTGGCACAATCCTGTGCTGAAATTTCAAATAGGAGGATAAAAATGAAAAGCAAAAAAAAAAAACAAACCCAAAAGGAAATACTTTTTTCCTTCATAAATACATTAACCAAACTAAATCAAAGTCTTCTAATCTTATTGGTACCAAGGAGGCGACGCTAGATTCTGAAAACTATTCTCATAGTATAAGGGTAGGCAGGCCTTAGCCAAACTAGAGCCTGACTGACTTGTCATCTGAGGATCACTCTAGATCAACCAGCAGACAATTACACAAAAATATTTTTGCCCACAGCAACTGATGGACCACTTACTTAAGTCTCACTGGAATTACTCTCTTTGTGCCTTAGAGATTGTGTATCCGTTGAAGAAAAGGAAGGCTAAGTTAATTGAAAGAAGTATGAGGGCTAATAAAAACAATTTTTAATCAGTAGGGTAGGGTAGGGGTTAGCTTTTGCAAAAAAAATAAAATAAAACAATTGTATTTAATATTTAAAGCAGAACACTGTGTTAAAGATTATTTCAAGTCAGGTATTGCTTTATCCAGTATGGTATTTTGTGGCATTGATAGTCAATGAATGTTAAATACACTCTTATCAAGCAAGCATGTGTTAAGTATGTACTGCATGCCAGATTGACTTGTAATGGCCATATTTAGTAGGTTTTTCTCTTTAGCACCATTTCCCTTATGATTGGTCATTTCAGTGAATTTGAGGTAAAGGTTTGTGTTAATTACACATGTTAAAGTTAGGACTTAGTTTAGTTCTTACTCTGAAAACACAAACCAGATTTTAAAAGTTTCCCTAAACATTATTACCAACTTGATTTTTATATCCATTTCTTTATGAAATGATATGCTTCAGACTTTTGAGAATTTTAGCCATTGCCAATATGAGTAAAAAACATTTATTGCTTATCTTGCTGTAAAGATTTCCAATTTAAGATTTAGGAGTTAAGGGAAACAAACTTAAATAATATTCTTGTTGTCCAGAAATTCATAACCTAATAGATGTGCAGACTAAGTGGAAGGATGGTACTCAGAATTCCCCTTCCTTTAAGAAAGGAATTACCAATCTGTTTTCTCCCAGCCTAAAACTATATAGCCATTTTTTAAAACCCAGTTTACTAAAGTTATTATTGCCATAACTTGTAGTAATGAAAACTGTTTATAAGCTTTATTGTGGTATAATATTGGAACTTATCTGTGTAAGTTTAGTTCATCTCAGGCTTAAAATGCTTATGCTGCATTCTGGCAGAGGTATACTTTGTTTGGCTTTTGGGTTTTTTTTTTAATTCATTAGTACTGAGTATATAGACTATAATTGGGCTAAACAATTTTTATCCTTATTGCACAGATTTTGTACCACTAAGTTTTAACAATTTATTTTTTCTCTGACCTCATTATGATACTGTAGTCTACTCGTAGATCCCATTACAACAAGGTTAATAGGAATATCTTATCAGTGGAATTTCATGACTTTTTGATGGAATTTGGATAGTTTTTCTTTATTTCTAAGTGTGAAAATTAAGTCTGTAGGTTGAGATGAAGGCAGTATTTAGGATTCTCACTTGTTGCTATGTAGTAGGTTTGTAGGTGACTTATTATTATTTTCACGTACAAAAGAGAATGAAAATGGAATTGTTGACATCTGACGAAAGATGCTTTGGGAGGCTAATGTTGTGGAATTTGCCATGGCAGCCCTAGGCAAGTTGTGAAGGAAAGTGAACTTTATTTAGCAGTTTCCTACTTTAAGTGCCTCTGCTAAAAGCCCCTCCAATTTTAAGCTCACCTGATGTGTTATTTGTGCTCCCTGATTTTAGAACTGGAGTTTTCCTTCTGTCCCTCTCCAGACCAAGTCTGTTTGTTCTAGGGCCTCTACTGGTTCTGAAATTGGAAAATAATCTCTTAAAAATATCAATAAACATTTATTATGAGGTACCTTGCACTGTGCTAATAATAGCACTTGGTGATGCAAAGACAAAACAAAATTGGCTGTGACTTTTGGGAATTTGTATCCTAAGGGAAAGATAGAAAGTAGATTTGAGATACTCTTAGAGGTGTTAATGGCTAATTAGGCTATATTTGCATAGTAAAAGATGACTTCTGACAATTGGTTTTGCTTCTGTCGAAAGAAATCCAAATAGTTGAAATATATGAACTGGAGGTTTTTTCAAGACCCTTCAAATTGCAACCTATAAGCAATTATCTGAGTATAAGAGCATCCTAGGACAGAACCTTCTTGGCTATTAACACATAAGAGAGGACTAGCTCTGTGACCCTCTGTAGTTCAGAGGGAAGACTAGCCTTGGCAAGGCTAACCATTCTTGTCAAGACTGGGTCAGATTAGAACAGGGGATTTTATTTTTTAAAATGTCATATCATTTTTAGTGATACCTTTTCTTTTTCATATCATCTTCATTTCCAAATTCTAGCCATCTTTTATAACAGATTTTTTAAAGAGAAAAAGCAATGCATCAACATGCTGCATCTGAGAACCTGGGCAACGTTGCCTTTTCATATCTGTCACCTCTACAGTAAAAGTAAGGAAATGCTTAAAGTTGGTCATCAGAATTATGCAGCAAAGAAGAGCAAATTTATAATGAAATAAGACTGTGTTTTAAATTGTTCAATTTACATATCTTAAATTTTTCCTCTCCCATCTACTCCCAACTGAGAAAGAACAAAAGTCCTCAACACTTTGTGTTACCATGTTGTTAAAACTGCAGTGTTGTTATAGTTTGTGCTGTCCCTGTTAATGTTTCTGCAAAGAGAGTACCTGCCTTCCAAAACCTTCCCAGTGCTTTGCCCGTTGAATTCTTAGCATGAAATGGCTTCCTGATCATGCGTGCTTTGTAGAAGTGTGGTCGTTGTTTTGTTGCCCACATTTATACACATATGTGCATATACATATGTAAATTTAGAATGGAAAGCATGCCGCTTTGCCTGCCTAGCTCATGAATATTGTACTCTGTAAACATTTTTCTTTTCCAAATCCTGGCTTTGGAGGGATTGCTCTCCTGCTCTGAGAAGGGCACATTGGAAATCATGACTTCTTTTCTTTTATCTTCTGAAAATCGTAACACTGACATGATACTGCATGAAGAAAGGGACCAGATATTAGACATCCAGCCTGTTTTGTCAAAAGAAGAAGAAGACAGTTTTGCTGATACTGCTAATAAAAAGATGGAGAGGCTTCATGGATCCAGTGGAGATTCTTCGATTGAAGTTCCAGCTGTTGGGCTCCTTAACCCAGAAGCAGAAGTACACAGTGATAGTCGATCCATTCCAGCCAGTGTTCCTGAAGACCCTGCCATTATGAAGAAGAGTGGTCCAACTGAGCATCATCTAAGTAAAGACCAGGGGTCAAAGAACCAGAGTGAGGCACTTGCTAGGGACAGCGAAGCTGCTTCAGATGCTGGTGTCAAGTTCACTTTGCCAAAAGGCCAGAAACTAAATATTGAACAATCTGAGGCAGAAGGCTGCGGTAACCATTCTTTGTCGCCATCCGAAATTTCTGGTGTTGAAAAAGATTCTCCTGAATCTCCATTTGAAGTCATTATTGACAAAGCAACATTTGACCAAGAGTTTAAAGACTCCTACAGGGAAAGCATTAGTGAACTTGGTAGCTGGGCGATGCATGCTGACCCAGAAATAACTACGGATAATTCACGGGACGATAGCAGAATATTCTCACTGAGAAACCAAGAGGAAAGGCATTCCCCAGCCTCCGCCCTGCTCACCAGACAGTTTTCACGAACTTCTGCTGCCCTAGAAGAGGTATCTAGGTGTGTAAGTGATATGCATAACTTCACCAATGAAGTATTGACTTGGGATTTAATTTCCCAAGTAAAACAACCAGAAAAGTCTTCTGAAAACATTGCTCAAGGGTCACGGTTAGATGGAAATGAATATGTTTCAGACATTCCAGTGTCACATCCTAAAATATGTGCTCATCAAAACATTCAGAAAATCCCCATACATTCCATTCATGAGAATGGTCCTAGTGCTGAATCAGGAACTTCTGTTTATGAAAAAGAGGGAACACTTGACTGTGTTGACTCTACAAAGAAGGGCTGTGTTGAAGGTATGGGAGAGAGTGTGCTGAAAGGAAGTGGCACACTTATCAGATTACCAGAGTCTAAGGGTGGAAAATGTGCATCATCAGGCCTTGAGGGGATTACTGAAAAGGCAGTTTCACCTGATGACCCTCTGAAGGTTGAACTACAGGGGCAGAGTTCTGTGCTAGTAGAAATGATGGAAGCTGATAGTTCTGGTGAATCTGATGATACTATCATTGAAGATATTACTACAGATATGTCATTTGAAATTGATAAACGAGACTCTGAGAAGCCTTTATGCCAAGCTACTGGTGGTGTCACAATTCAGGCAGAGAAACCTGTTTCTGTTCAGAGCACTATAATAGTAGCAGATGGAAGGGAAATCAAAGATAAATACAGTCAGGGTGTTGGCAGTGAGACACATGAGGTCTTAGGAGAGTCTGTTGATGTCTTTGAAACCTTACAAGTTCAGCCAGATGTTCATGGAGAAAGTCTAGTTAGGGAAATTTCATGTCCAGAGGTAATTGCCACTGATTCCACAACAAAATACATGAAGCTGTCGGGTAATTTGGATGAAATCCTTCCTCTAAAACCTGTTAAAACTGAGCAGCAGCTCAAGCTTTCTCCAGGAGACACTTCAAGAGCGTTAAGAGGAGACTCCATGAGGGAGAACAAAAGTGATGACTCCCCAGAAGACCTTACAACACTTTCAGAAACCCAAACAAACAAAGTGTTAGCTGATGTAAATGCCTTTGAAGCAGCACTAGAAAAGGACACAAATTTGAAAACAGCCTTTCCTCTGGGATATGCTAACAACAAATACATTGTACCAAACCAGAGTACTGGTAGCAATCAACTCCAGAATGATTTTCTCAATCAGAGCACTCCAGTAGCATCTCTTGATTTAGAACAGGAGCAGCTTACAATTAAGGCCCTTAAAGAATTATGTGGGAGACATGATGAAAAGATAAATCCTTCAGAAGAGTGTGTGAAAGCTTCCATTGAAGAAAATTTCATACGAACCTCAGAAGATTTGGTCACCTCAACATTTACTCCAGTATCATCTCACCCAGAGAGATTACATGATATCCTGAGAGATCAAGATGTCAAGACTGTCTCTGACCTTGACTCTGGAATTCCCCAAGAAGCTACTGAAGTAGAAATGATGTCCAGCCTTAGCAAGACTGAACAGGTTAATGAGCATTTCCTAACAAGACTTCTCACGCACTTCTCAGGTAACCCTTTACATTAGAAATACAACATGTAATGAATTTTCCTATCCTGATTAGTGATCAAATTATAATTTTTCCTAATCTATAAACCATGCTAATAAAATTGCCCTTTAAAAAAAAGTGATAGAAAAGAAGGTAGGTCAAGCCTTGTTGTAGTGGCTTGACTTGGTTTCTCTCTGTTTTTGCCATTTCCACAAGCAGACTCCTAAAAAGGAGCTTTCTTGTCACAAAAATTGACACTCCAAGAGATTTATATGTAATCTTTCTATTCTTGTATAAATAAGTGACTGACCTCAGAGCTCCAGAATATTAAAATCATTAAGCCTTTATCCCTTTATGTGACTCCTGGACAATCACTATTTTGTTGACAGTTCTTAATGTGGGGATTTCACATGAGACTTGTGAAATGAATTGAGGAACAAAAGTGAAGGCAGTCCTGTTGGGAAAGAATCTAAATGGAACTTTTAATTAATCTGGGCCTGCACCACAGAGGAATGTCACATCCTGAAAGTAGGCAACTTTGTGGGAGCCCTCTCGTGGATAACACAGAGAGAGAATTCCTGCTCTGAGGTCAGGGGCTATTTCTCTTGGCTTATTGTATCCCCAGTGCTTAGCACAGTGTTTGATTAATCAGCACATCAATGCTTTTTTTGACAAATTGATTGTGACTGGTATGGATGTTGAGGCATCAGCTTTTTGACCGTTTTGTTTTATTTTGGTTTTTTTTTTTCAAGAAATTTTGTAGTGAAGGGGAGGGAAATGGGGGATGGATGGTATGCCACACTACCTTACCTCTGTACACAAAAAACTATAATTCAAGGTAGAAAGCAAATGTAAGGTCAGAGATACCAGCGAAGTGTTGTGGGAGTTACTTCTTATTGTAGGGATCCCAGGAGGCTTCTTGGAAATGGTGGCATTTGAGTTAGACTATAAAGCATAAAAATTGGATAGGTGGAATTGAGAGAAAAGAGAACTTTTTCAGCCAGAAGGTGCTAACAGTATCTTAGGGTATAGAGTTAGAAAAGAACTTAGACATGTCTCTCCTAACCCCCACATTTAAAAAGTTACTGACATTTTTTTTCATCATTGTCATTTCAGAACACTGCTTTCCATTCCTCAGGAAGCCTTCCTTGTGATAAAGAATGAAAAGGAAACGAGGAGAAGAAAACAATTCAGCAAAAATAGTCACTACAGTGATCCATGCCCATTGTCCCCCTACCTCTGCAAAGAGGAAAAGACCTCTCTAGAGCCAAATTTGGTTATTGTAATTATAAATTAAATTTTCAGCCCACTTATGTAATTCATGAGGAAACTGAGGCCCACTGCAGAGATTTGATCAGGCCAACACAGGTGGCCAGCCCTCATTGCTTCCTTTTGTTAGAGACAAGAAAGCTTATGCATATATTATTTTGCTGGTTCATAGAATTCTTGAAGGAAGGTCCTGGCAAATAGCTCAAGATAGGTTGCAAATCTTTGACAAGCTCAGGAGTTTGAACTTATTCTTTAGGTAGTGGGGAGTTAGTCACAATTTTTGAGCAGGGCCTTGATGTCAGAATTGTGTTCCAGGAAGATTGATATGATTATAGTGTGCAGGATGGATTAGAAAGGAACAGACCAGAGGCAAGAAGGTCAACTTTTGAAGGCTTTTGCAGTAATTTAGTCTTGAGATGAAGACTTTGATGAGACAGGAATTGGGAATGGAGGGAAAACAATGTAAAAGGCAGTACGAAATAAACTGTACCGTAACAGGACCTTAATGTTGAATAGACTTCGGAGATCAAGGAGAGTCAAAGATGACTTCAGGGTTTTGAGCTTGGATGGCCTTTTGTCTTCCCTTTAGCACGTGAGAAAATAAATAAAGTAAGGTCATTGAAGCATTTTTTTAAATGCACAGAAGAAAGACCAGAAAGAATATTAGACAAGACAACTTTGAAAGCTACATGTTGAATTTATTTTTTTTTTGTGGTATATAGGTAGGTTTATTTTTTTTTTCAAATAAAAGCAAGTTATACATAATAGAGATCCACAATTTGATCTCTTTTTTATTCTGTGTACATAGAAATTCCCACTTTATTTGGTGTTAAAAGTTCAGAATAAACAATATTTAGATAAAAAGACATTTTAAGTTACTTTCATATAACTTAGTTGGCAAACGATGAGCATTGAACTGAGTAATTCCTGCCTGCTGTCTCACAAACTAAAACAAAGATGCTGTTGCTGTTTTCTAGTGGTTAAACCAAATTATATCAGGTTCTTATCTTCAGTACTGTACTAGCTCCTTCTTTAATGATGTAATAGTAAAATCATGATCTAGAACTCTGATTTCTAATTCTAGCTCTCCCTTATTCTTGGCTTCCCCTTAGACAAAACAACTTTACTATTATGCTTCCCACTGCATTCTTGGTTGAAGTGATCACAGGGTTGTTTGGGTAAAACCCTGTAACAGACTATGGTGATTCCCACTGACACTTTTTTTCTGAGCTTGGCCCAATCACTGAGCCTCGACAGACTTTGGTTGGACTCGATGTTTTCTCAGGTCTCTTCCAGTTGCAGATGTAGGAGCCTGCGGACAGCTTGTGGTTTTGGAATTGTAATTTGCTTTAGAAAAGAGCTATAAGCGGCAGGTTCTTATATAATTCTGTGAGTTTCTTCTAATATAAAAGCGCCATACATTGTATGCCAACCTAAACATTCAGATTCTAAAAATGACATTTTAGTCTGTTTATTCCCTTAGGAGTAAACTCTAACTTGGACCAGCAACACAAGTAATGCAATTAAATTGTTGTAATGGATACTTTTTTCATGCCCTATATGGGTGGTGACATGAGTGACAAGAAAGAGAATGTTGAGAGGAAGGGAACATTTCATGAGGAGAATAAAATACAGGAGAAAACAAGATAGGTTAGGAAGGAGATGAAGTTCTCCAAGGATAGCTTTAACTTCCTCAGTAACAAAAAAGGAAGCAAGATAATTTGCTGAGTATGTTGGAGAGTGGGTTTTAGAACTTGAAGAGAGAGTGAAACAGCTGCTGGTGAGGAGTGTGATACAGTCAAAATTGCTCTGTTCTCCACAGGTGAGGGTCAAGGTGAGGCAAGCACATCTTTGTGACTTCCTAGTTTGGTGTGGGAGGAGGGGCAGTGAAGTCAAACATTTCAGTCCCTATTATGATGCGTGAAGTGGCCTGTGACTGATGTAGTAGGGCAGGAATAGCAGTAATCAATCCAGGCTTTTTGCCAGGCTCTGTGCACTAGGTGCTGATGATACAAAGACAAAAACAATTCCTGCATTCCAGCAGGTTACATTTGGGAACCTAGGAAAACAGCACACATGTAAGCAAATAGAACTGGTTGAAGATGCCTGAGGTGGGGGCAAGAGGAGAAATAGAGAATGGCTCTGAATGTGGAACCTTGACATAAACAGGAAAGTTAAAAGGAGAGACGTTATGTTCTGGATTGAGCATGTTTAGCTTGAGGTGCATGTGGCATTGTGGACCTAGAGATCATGAGGGCTGTCATCTTCATAGACCTGTGGGGGCTGCTGGAGAGAGGTTATAGAGAGAAATCAATGAGGACCCAGGGTAGAAAGAAGAAAGGAGAGAAATTCATGAGTGAAGGACAAGGCCTTGTTGAAATGGTTTAACTGTAGGTTCAAAGTGAAAGGGCAAAGAAGTAAAGCTTTATACTCAGATACTAGACAGAGACAAAAGTTCAAAGAACTCAAGTGTATGGGGTTTTAAAAGCAGATTGAGAGGGAATGAGGCAATGGGAAGAGAATTGGAAGTTCCAGAGGGGCATCTTGGAAGTCAAAGACTTTCAGGTGAGAGAGATCTCAAAAGTGACCTCATCCTAGCTTTCCATCATCGGCAACCAAGATGGAGAAGTCCAAGTCCATTGATGTGTATGAGAATCGTCATTAATTTGAGTGTGAAATCACCAAGGATGATGGCATGAAAAATAGCAAAAGTTAGGTATCATTGAGGAAGGAGAGACTGATGCAATGTGGAGTTTTTTATAAATCATCTTATATATTATCTTTAGGGTTGCTAAGAATTGTTTTTAAAATGTCAGTGACTGTCATTTTTTCAGAGAAATTGCTAAGGTGTGAAGACTTACTCTTGAATTTCATGCATTTTTCTCACAGTAAACAAATAGTTATGGGGGAAGTGATTGAAAAGAGAATGTCCAGTTCTTTACAAGTGACCCCTGGCACTTCCTCCTTTGAGGCTATGGAAACATTTTGATCACATCTGTTCACATATTTAAGAGTAGCTCAAGCCTTGTAGGAAATGCAGGATCTTAGTGGCTGGGCTTCGAGCCTCTGCCAGTCTCCTGACAAACCTTTCCTCTCCTAAAAAATCCTCAGTTGCTTACAGCCTCTCTGCTGTCAACTTTAGTATCCCTGCTTTTTGTTAAGCTAATATTTCACTGGAAGCGAGGCTTCATGTGGAAGGGGGAGTACCGTGTCTTCTACAAACCACGTTTCACCCTTACTCTAAAACACTATTTGGAACTCAGGCTAATCTTTCCAATCTCCTTGATAAATGCCACCTCAAATTTCTGATGATTTCCACTTAGTTTGCCCTTACTGAGATTCTCTTTTCCCCCGTTTTAACTGGAAAGAAAGCTGTCACAATAGTGTGAAGTCACAAAATAATTAAAATATATTTAAAATGTAAAAATTTTAATACTTTACTACTTTGTTGGATTCTGTGGCTATGAACTTGTTTCTTTGTGCATTTACTGCAGTGGTGCTGATCGTAGACTGCGGCCTCCTGTGAATTCTCTGCAGTGGCATCCACTGTGTGTATGTAGCCGTGAGGAGTTGTGGGATGGGGCTTTTGCCTTGTCCGTACTGACTTTTTTTTTCTGTTTTACATTTATAGGCTATCTTTTAAATTACTTCTTTTACTTAAGTTGTCACTGATAATATACTATACTCACATCTACCCCTACTGCCTTTCAGGCAGCCTATAGTTTGGTTCTTTGGGCATCATGATAGTCCATGCTTTGTGGCCATGCAGCATCACTGGAAGAACTTGGGGGTTTATTTTTGTTCTTATATGTTGACCATTTCAGTCCAACTGGCCTTCTATATCTTCTCTGTAGAGGACATTCCATTTTCTGTTTCTGTGTCTTTGTGCAAGTGGACCCCATAGCAGGAATGCCCTCCCTTTCACTTTCTTGGCTTCCTTCACAAACCCATTCAGGTGCCACCTTCTGCTTTTTACATAACCTTATCCCTTATCTCGCTCTGTGACTGGCGTGCAGAAAGCTTACAGGCCTGTACATTTGAGGAGTTTTCTATAGTTAAAAAAGTCAAGGCATTTGTTTCTTATGGAAATCTTAGGTTTTAGACCTAATGTCTTCTTCCATCTAAATTATCCCATATGTTGAATTCCTTGGAGAAAAACCATTGCCTAAAACAGGTAAGAATAGGGGTAACTGGACAGCAGGAAGGGGGGGTGTGTGTTTGTGTCCATTAAATTGCCATTCTGGATTGTAGTTTAAAGTTTGTATTACTTGATCCTTTAGCTAGGCAAGTCTGCAGTTTCTCATTCATTTCTGTATTTACCCCTCAGTTCTGTTGTGTGTGAGGTAGTCAATGATACTTTGTTTTCTGTGTATTATAAATCTGAGTTTGAGTGCGGAGGAGGAGGCAGGGTTGTTCTAATGGAGGAAAAACTATTTTTTTTTCTGAGTCTGAAGGAAATGCTGTCTTGAAAAGGTTCCCACAAATTTTTGGGCTGTTGCCAGACTTGTCCGTAGAAAGAGAGCATGCGTGTCCATATTTCACAGTAACAGCGTTGTCCTCTTTGTCAATGCTGCTTCTGTGCCATTTTGAGGTTGATTTATTTGACTGAACAAATCTATAGCAAAGCAGATTGTTAAACCCATTTTGCCACCCACAAAAATTGAAATAAAATTGAAAATATCATCTGATCAAAGTAATTCTTTTTACTTACAACTTGAAAATGGTTAGGCTAAACTCTGTAAAAGCTGGCAAGACAAGAATTTGTATAAAAGTTCCTGCTTTTTTCTTTAAATGGGTCATAAAATGATTTAACTGTCTTGTCCATCTTCATTTTATATCAGCATAGATTTCCTTCAAGAATGCCAGTCGTATTAGAATATAATGATGGCCCCTAAACAGATATCTCTGTAAGGAAGGAAAGAACTAGTGGGTGATAGTTAGGAGTTTGGGTTTTTTTTTTGTTTTGTTTTGTTTTGTTTTGAAGAAAAATTATAGCATGCTACTAAAACTGATATTCTACTCAGCCTTACTCTTTTTCTCATAAACATTTGAATTACTCTAGCCCTCATACAGACTTTGGAAAGCTGGACTGCTCATGAAAGTGACTGAAACAGGCAGTTTATCAAGGGATCTCTCCTAGGGGCAGCAGTTAAAAGGTGATGGGCTAATTTATGGAACTTAATACGCATTGGTCTTTATTAATAAGCATTGCTCAGAATGTCATTGTCCTTGGCCTAACTTTTCAATTAAATACTAAATAGTAATTGTTTCTTTTTTACCCAGGAATTCTGAAGGTCTTCTCCTAGTCTGATTTTTTTGTTTGTTTAAAAGGGCCATTCCTTAAGCACCGACTTAGAGAAGCCTATTCATCGAATGGGTGTATCTCACTCAAAGTGAGAATGCTATAGGACATTATCTTGAAAGGGCCGGGGTCTCCCATTGCCTCTTGGGCCCTCTTCAGTCCTGATGAATATCAGACCGCTGGACCCAGGTGGCTCCGGAGAAGAAAGTGAGGGTGGTGACCTTGCCCAGCCTTCCCTCACCCAGATCAAAGTCAACTGCAAGTCATGTCATCATGTTGATGTCACGGTCCTCTCTGAGAACAAAGGGCAAGCACAACAACTTTTCAGTTGCTGGCCCCTTTTAGTGTAAATGGGGTACTGCAGGAAGCCTGGAGAAGTAATGTATAGAAATAAAAAGTAGATTTAATCTTTTGTCAGAAATTTTATTAACTGGTAATAAGAACATTGAAGAGATGTTCGTGCAGGTCTCTCAAAGTGTAATTTTTGTTTGCTCACCCATCTATATGTCTGAAATAATGAAAAGGTCTTTACTAATCAGTTACTATATACATAGCTCTATGCTGGGTGCTGAGAATACAAGGAGACCCCTGGAGACTGGCCCTGTTTAACAGGGAAGGTGACAATTGTAGGCTCCGTCGTCAAGTCGGGTTCTGCTGTTAAAAGGTTAGGTAAGACCAAGGACGCCAAATTGAATGAAGGGCATCTGGACTTTAAAGTAAGCCGAATGACATCTGTGACAGCTCGAAGGAGATACCAAAGTGACTGTGGCGGGGCGGAAGGGGCTCGGTGGGTCGTCATGACTATCGTGCTAGTTAGGTCCTTGAGGTTGGCACAGTACTCACATGTGTTCATTCATGTGATGAGGATAAAGAAGGGAGGAGCATGGAAAGCTGTTGAGTGGGGATTTCTTGGATTGCCTTGTTTTTTTTCCCCCAATAACCAGCAGGCTAGACTGTAGGCTAGGAATCTGTGGCCTTTCAGAAGAGGACCCAGGTTTCATCTGTGGGTTTCTCGTATCTACGATACAGTTTTAATATTTACGTACGTTCTCCTTTTAGAATAAGACAGTTGTAAGATTTTGAGAACATTTTGGAAGCTTGATTTAGATTGGAGTAAAGGTTTTACCAGTTTAATGTTTCTTGCCTCTGTTTATCTTTACTAAATTTTCTAGATTTCTGCTTGTGTTTGGTTGTTTTGAGTCTCACACAGGTTCTTCCTTGAGACATATCTTTTTTGCCTTTCAACTTCCCACTCAGATATGAGGTGATAACCAGTGGTCCCTCAGGGGGCCTAAACGGCCCTGGTTCTTGGCACTAGCTGTTACTATCTCATCATCATTCCTCTAGCTCTGTTCAGGATGTGTTGTGACTGGGGATGGAAAAATTCTATTCCCTGTTATGAATAAAATGTAAGCATTTAAGTATTTAAATATCATAAATTCATATAATAAATATAGCAGAAATAATCTTTAGAATTCTCATTAATTGGATTGGCATTGTGCCTACCACTGAGTAAAAACCATCTTGTACCATGAATTGCCAAGCCCTACACTGGAATATTTCAGGGAGACCAAGAACTAGCACTCCAATTTTTTTTTAACACTCAAGACAAACCATATTGTTAATTGAAATGCAGTGGAAGAATAAAGGTCATAGAATTCTAAATATGTCTTCTGCTCAAATGTTCCTTATGTGTGCAGGGAGCTGGGTTAACAAAGAATCGTGAATTAGGAATATTTAAAAACAGTAATAATTTATATTGCTAAAAGGCCTTTCTCTAGGGACCACAAAAACTGTACAGACTATATCATTGTATCGTAATTCCTATTTTGTTTCTAATTCATCATTTTATATCTCAATATTTATACAAAATGCCCATGTCTTTGTTTTTTCTTTTTTAAAATTTTATTTGATTTTGGTTTTCCACATTCACTTCTACAAGATTTTGAGTTCTAAATTTTCTCCCCCTCCACTATGCCTCCCCAGGATGGCATGCAATCTGATATAGCCTATACATGTGCAGTCGTATTAAACATATTTCCACATTAGTCATGTTGTAAAGAAGAATTAGAACCAAAAGGAAAAACCACAAGAAATTTTTAAAAAGAGGCAAAATAGTATGCTTAGATCTAGCATTTTCCATCATGAGTCTTTTGGAATTGTCTTAGATCCGGAAGAGCCAGGTCTGTAAAAGTTGGTCATTGCACAATGTTGGTGTTACTATGTACAGTGTCCTCCTGGTTCTGCTGACTTCACTCAGCAGCACTTTGGTCTTTTTTTCTTAACTCTTGTGTGCTCATCATTTCTTAGGAACTATGGTATTCTATTACATTCATATATCACAACTTGAAGAACTAGCATTCTTTCAGTAAACAAATATTAATTGCTTTTCTGTTGTAAGCAGGGCATTGTGGGAGAAGAGAGTTTAAAATAAAATTGGATCCCCTCTCAGAGCTTAAGCAAAAATGCTTTAGGGGAAATTGCTAGACCTGTTTGAGAAGCAGTGGTAAGCCCAGCTGGTCAGGACCATAGAGTTTTTGGAGAGTGGAAGTGTAGTGTAAGATAAGACTGGAAGGGACAAAAGGGTGGTTCCAGATAGAAGGAATCTTTGACTTAACTCAGTAGATGAAGGGTTCTAACCTTTCTTCTGTTTGGTAGTCTGGGAAAGCCTTATTGATGATTTTAAATGAATAGGATAAAATACATGGGATTGTGAAGGAAGCCAATTATATTAGTTATCAGAAATATTTTAACAACTCTGATATGGTAATCTGCTTTATTAATGCATTAAATAACACTGACACATCTATAATTCAGGCAAGTTACAGGCTATAGTAACAGTAATTTCAGATTGTTGAAGAGTATAAACACTAGTCTGAGATGTGCATATGCAGCCACAGTAAATATCTGTATCTCATGAAAATTTCTGATTTCTCTTGGTGATGTGGTTTGTTGCCTACATAACTGATGGAAATACTAAGTTTCAGTTAGACATTAGTGGAAATAAAGATGTAAATTTAATTTTTTTTTCCCATCCAAGTTGACAGTCTCCTGAAACATATTATCCATGGACCCCACATTAAAAATCCTTGCCGTAGAGTAAGGAACCACTGAAGCTTACTTAATAGACAAGTGAGGCCCACCCTAATGCATATGTAAAAGTTAATATGACCATGGCCTTGTAAAGAAACACAACTTTGATTAATGCTTTGTGAAGCCCTCTTTGCTCTTCTCAGTAGAGAGGTTTGTGCTGGTGAAGTTGAGATGAGATAGGTTTCCAGCCAAATTAGTTCTGCTTGATTTTATCAGGAGGAGGGACTGCAGGAGTGGACAGTGATGTATGTCAGTGAAACATTTTGGAAATACATAAAAGAGCAGAAAGAGACAAAGACAGTTTGGCAGCTACTGTGTTAAATTTATTACATATTTTCAAAACCAAGCCTTCCATAATGGAAATTCATGGTTTTGTATACAACTCTTCTTTTAAATTGTATACAGAAATCATCATGTTTCTGAATGTTTGCAAAATTCATAATAAAGAGTATTTTTATTAAAAAGTTGTAGTGGATAGATTTGATAAAAAGAATGAAAATAGGGAGACCTGTTAGAGGAGTGTTATAATAGTCGAGGTATGTGAGAATAGAGGTCTATACTAGCTAGAGCTATAGAACATTGGAGAAATTTTACAGGGATGGAATCAGTAGCACTAAGTAACTAGTATCCAGGAAAAGTTACCATGAAGTCGGGTATCACCTAATGCAGATGACTTATAAATCTATGTGTTTTGTTCTAGCCTTCCCTTCTGAACTGCAGTTCGACATCACCTGCATCCCATTGAATCCCCTATAGGCACCTCAAACTCAACGTGCCCAAAAGAGAACGCAGTAGCTTTCCCCTGAAACTCATCCTTTTTCCTTCCCTAATTCTGTTGAGGGTAGCACCATCTTTTCAGTTACATTCATTACTTAAGGTCATCTTGATTATTTTTCCATGACTTCTTCATTGTATGTTCTCTCTTGAAAAAAAAAATTTCTGTTTAAAAATTTTCATTGAACATGCATTTATTTTCCTACTCTCATTGAACAAAAACAAGAAAAAGAAAAAGCCCTTGTAACAGATACACATAGTCAAGCAAAGCACATTCCTGCATTGATCATATATTAAAATATCCATCCCATTCTATATTCTTAGTCCCTTTCACTTTCCTGTTGGGGTGTGGATAGCATGCTTCATCTTTGGTCCTCAGTTCTCACATTTTTCTTTATGTTATTGTGTAAGCAGCTCACCTGGTGTTCAAAGCCCTTCATAACCTGTTCCCCTCCTACCTTTGCAGTTTTCTCATGTTCCCAGACAAATACTTTTTTGATCTGGTGACACTGGCCTCCTTGTTCCATGAACTAGAATTGCCATCTCCCCAGCTAAAGAATTTTCTCTTGCCATCCCCTATGCCTGAAATGCCTCCTTGTCTCTGCCTACTGGCTTCTCTTTAAGTCTCAACTAAAATTTCATCTTCTACAAGAAGCCTCTCCCACCTCCTCTGAATTCTAGTGCCTTTCCTTTTCTAATTATTCTCTTTTTTATCCTCTACATAGCTGTTTGAAACATATTTGTTCACTTGTTTTCCTTGATTAGGTTATGAGCTCCCAAAGGGGAGGAACAGAGTGTCTTTTTGTATTCCCAGTACTTAACACATTGCCCAGCATACAGTAGGCACTTAATAAATGTTGATTGACTGATTGACCTGCTTCTACTCACTTCACTCTTCATTAGTTCCTACACGTTTTATCACGTTTCTCTGAAGTTGTTCATTTCATCTTAACACATAATATTTGATTAAATTTATAAACCATAATTTGTTTTGCCCCATTACCTGATTGATGGCACTCCCTTGATTTCTACCAACTTCTACAGAAATAGCTGCCATAAATACTATTGTACAAATAAGTCCTTTTCCCTCTTTCTTTGAACTCTTTGGACTATGTATAGGCCTTGTAGTAGCCTGTTACTGGGTCAGAAGTCCGGACGCACAGTTTAATGACTTATGAGGCATAGTTCCAGAAATTGCTTTTCATGCTGTCCAAGAATGGGAAACTGAGGGAGTACTTATCCATTGGGAAATATATGAATGTGATGGAATATTTTCCTGCTTTGTAAGAAATGACAGGGAATGGTTTCAGAGAATCTTGGGAAGACAAGTATGAGCCTATGGAGAGTTAAGTGAGTAGATCTAGGGCAACAACAGGATCATAAAGACAGTCAACTTTAAAAGTCTTAGTAACTTGAATGTTCATCCTTCGTTGCCCAAAGAACACCATGCCATCAGGGAAATAATGACATGACTTGCACTTGACTTTGTTTTGAGTGAGGGAGGGCTGTGCAGGTCACCAGCCTCACTTCTCCTTAAGAGCCATCTGAATCCAGTGACCAGATAATCATCAGGATGACTGGAGATGACCCAGGATGCACTGGGAGACCTTGGGCCCTTTCACTTAGGGTGAGGCAACGCCCATTCATTGAATAGGCCATTTTAGGAAGTGTTAACCAGGGCATGGCCCCTTTAATGAGGTCAAGAAAGACAAAGACATCAGGCTGGGTGAGAAACAGCAAGAAAGTAAATTTGGATGGCCAAAAGTTGCCCAGTTACTGCCTCCTTTCCTTTCCTGTCCTTTTTTCTGCCCTGTCTCGTCCTCCTTCAAAACCTTAAACCTACTACACTCTGAAACTGGGCAGAACCCCCTAGCTTTAGAGTGATTATCAATAGTAACTGTTGCTGTTTCCTACCCAGCCTGATGTTTGTGTCTTTCTTGACCTCATTAAAGGGGCCATGCCCTGGTTACTTCTTAAAATGACCTATTCAATGAATGGGAGTTGCCTCACCCTAAGTGAGAGGGCCCAAGGTCTCCCAGTGCATGCTGGGTCATCTCCAGTCATCCTGAGAAATATCTGGTCACTGGATTCAGATGTCTCTGGAGGAAAAGCATGGCTGGTGACCTGCACAGCCTTCCCTCACTCAAAACAAAGTCAAGTGCAAGTCATCATCATTTCTCTGATGGCATGGTGTTCTTTGGGCAACGAAGGACGAACATGATCCTGTGAGTAGATGCAGCTGGCTGAATGTAGCTGGGTACCTCACCTCCTCCTCTCCTGTCTCTCTCCCTCACCTTCCTTCTCCTCTCCAAAGGAAGATAAGTTTGGATGACCAGAAGTTGCCTGGTTGACCTGGGTTTTACTGCCCCCTTCCCTGTCCTCCCCTCCCCTCTTCCAGAGCCTTAAACTTGAACATTCAATACAGTGATCAACCACAGCTCCATGAGATTTGTGATGGAGACAGACTAAGGCCAAGGGCCAGTTACAGATGTAAGCTTTTTTTTTTTTTTTTTGGACATGGCCATTACAGGAATTTGATTTTATTTTACGTGTTTGTAACATGGCATTTTGTTTTGTTTTGTTTTTTTTTTTTTTTTTGCCTTCTCAGTGGTAGGAGTGGGGCAAGTATAGAGAAACTGGAGGTCTGAAGGTGGATCTTTTTTTTAAAAAAGTCTTAATTTCTGTAAATGAGAATTTTGAAGTAAAGAGCTAGAAAGAGTAAATAGTGTAAAACAATACCAACTTTCCCCCCAGACCTTTGGTTGTAGTACAAAATCTTACCCAGGTAACATACTCCCTAAAAATGAAAATATCCCTTCTGAGACAAATAAGAATTATTAAAAAGTCAAAAGTTTGACATAACAAAAAAAAAAGAAAAGAAAAGAGTCTCGGATAGCTATTTACTGTCCAGACACATTAGAACAGGAAGGCAAGGAGAGAATAAAAGGAATCCACCAATCAGCTCCTGAAAGAAACCCCCGATTAAACTCATGGGAACATCATCCACAAAATCCAAACCTTCCAGGTTAAAGGAAGAATACTCTTTGGGCTGAGTTTACCCTGACCCTGGGAATACCATTTTACATTTCTTTATTTTTCATTTTCTTTTAGTTTTTTTATCATGTCCTGGAAAAGAGGTTGTCTTTTCTTGTATTCAGAGCAGAGAGCGAAACTATAGTTAAAGGAAGGATTCCACTGACTTGTGGGTCCTGATTAATTGCAGTTTTGATATTTAAGTAATATAACCTCTGATTGTCTATGACTTAGTAGAATTTGAGTCATTGGATGTGCTCATAAATTAGGTAAGAAACTATGAGATGGCACACAATTTTCCTTTATGAATTTTGTAAAAAGATCATATAAGCAAAAGTTAAAAGGAAAACTAGCAGTATTTGCCCATTCATTCCTTATGCTGTAGTATAGGCACGGTGGCAACAGATACCTAGTTCATATCATTGACTCTGTCCTGTCTTTGTTGGCAGAGCATGAGGTAGGAATACCTCCTCAGGGTACTTTCAGTCCACTAAGGAAGATCCAACCACATATTCACCCTTAAATTTTATACAAGGTAGTGTGATCCAGGCAAACGAGAGAACCACAGTAGTTTAGGAGAATTTGAGGAGGGGAAATACTTTTAGGTGAGAGAGTGATAGGAAATCAGGGAAGACTTCACAGAGAAGGGGAAATATGAATACTGAGCTTTGAAGGTAAGGAAGTTTTACTGGGCAACTATGGGGTGAGAGGAGGCATTCTAAGCATGGAGCTCAAGGGCAGCAGGATGCTATCAGGGAATCACTAGTAGTCTGTTTTGGCAAGAGTGTAGAAATGATGGGGAGGGCCTTCGATGCCAGGGGGAGGTCCTGTAGCAGCATGAAACCACTGAAGGTTTGAGACATGAGTGGATTGAATGGACTTTTGCCTTTGGAAGATTGGCTCGGCAGCTCTGTGGAGAGTGAACTGGAGGCTAGGGATGAGGCTGCCATCCGAGAACAACCTAAATTTCTGGGGCAAGAAGTGATTAGCAATATGGAAGGGTAGGCATGTGAGTGGAGAAAATGGGAAATATGTGAAAGAATGGTTTTGGTAGGATGCATGTTTTCTCCCAGAAGCCCCTTTTTATAGCTGAAGCCAAATGTACTGCTTTGGTCTTAGCGAGTGGCCTGGGACACTGGAAGTGTGTGATGCTGCTAATGTGAGTGAGAGACTCCTGTGGCTGCTTATCCAGCCGGGTGTGCTGCCCCTGCTAAGGGCTGAAGCAGCTGAACAAGACTCAGAAGGTGATTGGATATGAGGGGAGAATCAGGTGACTTAGCAATTTCTATCTTGGCTAAACTGGAAAGCTGTTTTTATAATTTGTCTCTGTCTCATTTTCACACCCATTCAAATGTAACTTGCAAGTAGGGACTGTTTGATTTATTGTGTGTACATCCTTAGCACACTGTAGGCACTTATATGCTTGGGAGTGAGTTAGTGCTGTCCACAGAGATTGAGAACCTGGGAGAAAAGTTTAAGTGTGGTTTGTTGAGTTGTTTTGCATTTGATTTGTCAGAGGACTCTCTAGATAGCTGGATCTTTTATTAAAGAGCCCATGATGTTCCAAATCCTGTGCTAGGCACTGGGGGTACAAAAATGAAAGCCATATCTGGAGGAATGTTATAACTTCTGAGAGGCAGAGGCTTGGAGAAAGGACAAACCAAGGAGAGGGAGGAGATAGTTGCATAAATAGATCATTTGCAGGGGATGATCCCTGAAGCCCTGGGATGGGCTAGCCCATGCAAAGTTCAGAGATGGTGCTGGGGGACAGGCACACGTAGGGGTGCGGTGGCCAGCAGGTAGAACCATGGGCAGGCAGCTAGAGGGAGAAATTGAGAGGGCAGTTTCTGGTTTGCTGCAAAGTCAGGTCCAGGATGGGGAGCGGGGAGCCCAGGGGATGGATGAGTGGACTGGGTAGAGAACAGGAATAAAAAACAGCATTTTCTCAGATCAGGGACATAAGGGTAGGAGGAAAATGCAGTCTTGGCATTCTTTTGGTCAGCCGTGGCCTGATAGAGCACTAACCCAACACCAACAAAGTGCTCTCGAGTGGAGTTGTTTGTAAATGGTATTTCTGAAATACTTAAGCATTTTGAAAAGTTTGGCAAGTGGCCTATGTAACTTCCAGTTAGCAGGACCCTCCTTTAGGGGACCAGTCAGGCAGCCCAAGTGTGTCGCTGCACTCGGAGTCCAGATCATTGGCATCTAAAGCAGAAGTTTGAGTAAACGTCATTCCTTGTAAAAGTTACTTCTTCTTTAATAGTTTAGTTGTGCCCCCCGCAGGATTACCATTTTGTTGGCTGAGTCAGCCTGTCAGCAAAGATAAGCTGCGATTGTTCAGTATTTTTGATGCCTTTGACTCCCAATTTGCTTTAAAATGCACACAAGGGAATCAAGTCTGGTCCTAACCTTGGTGTTCACAGAAAGGGCATTTCCGTACATATAGAACACAGAAAGAGGATTCTATATGAAATGAAATCCTGGCACCTTTAAAAGTGTCATGTAGGCTACCAGTAACTGAGAACTGGCCACCTTTTGTGCTCCCTTCTGAATTTCCCTCCTGCCTTTTTTCTGTGCTGTTTAAAAGGTATTTCTTTTTTTTTTTTTAATATCACTGTTGCTAATTACTTTTTCTTTCTTCGTATTAATCTAAAATGGGAAAATGGAAACTCTTTTAACAGACAAGCAAGCAGAATGAATTAAAGTAGTCATGTCCAAAATATATTTGTCTTTCCCTTGTGTCTCTCACTTCTTTGTCAGAAAACAGGTACCAGATATGCTCGTAGAAGGAGGAGTGCTTGGCCATTGCTTTGATCAGAGTTCTTAAGTGTTTCTAGGTTGTTTTTCTTTAGTGTTGTTGCCTTTGTATCAGTTGTCATCCTAGTTTCTTACTTTACTCAGGTTGATTTCCTAATCCTCAGTATTTTCTGACACAGTCTCTTTTATAATTACATCCATGACATTAATATGCCACAGTTTGTTCAGCCATTTCTCAGTTGTCCCCACTAAGGCCCTTGTTTAGATTCTCATTCTTGTTTTTCCCTCCTAATTCCCACTTCGGTACCAGGAAGTTTGTCTTTCTTGTGACCATTCCCTTCAGCTGGTTTTGGTAGGCAATAGGATACGTATTTTCTATGTATTTCCTGTGGTCCGACCTTCCCTGAGCCTCCAATTTGGTTTCCCCGTTGAGTTTGATCAGTTTCTATTACAAACTGTGTATTCATGTAAGACAGTTATGTGATGACCACTTTTTGCTTCCCTTCCTTATGTTCTGTAATTATGAGAAGTAGCAAGTTCACCCCCTTCTTCCTTTCTACGCTAGCCTTTCCCTTTACTCTTCCTTCCCCTTTCCCCTCTTAAAAATCCTCTAACCTGAACCAGTTCACCCCCAGGAACTGTGTTTATCTTATTCAGTTAGCTATATATTCTTTAAGACACAAAGATTTTGAAGAGACACAAATTTCTTCTTCACCATTAGCATGTTCTACATTATCCTGTGCATCCTTCTAGTTGCTCAAATCAAATAAATTTCCCTTTCTAGGTTTCTTTTGATTCTAAAGTTTTGTATTTCAGAGTTCTTTTTAGCTCTGGCCCTTTATCAGGAATACTTGGAAGTCCTTTTCCAATAGAGGTTCATGCTTCTATCTCTAGGATTATAGTATTCTTGGTTATAATCTTACTGCCTTTTGAAATATTTAGTAGAAGCTGCCAAACCTTGTGTGGACCTGGATGCTTGCTGGTATTGATTTTGGTTGTTTTTTTTTTTAATGGAGAATTTCTGGATTTTAGATGTGTAATTTCTAAACCTGAACAATTTTCATCTATGAGTTTTTGAAATACAGACACTTAAAAATCACAGTTTTCAGGAAATCCAGTGATTATGAAATGTCTCCAGTTATTTTTTTTTTATATTAGACATACAATATTTTTTTCTACTTTGAATTTTTTTGTTTTGTTTTAATATTTCTTCTGGAGTCATTGACTTTTTGGGTCTGTTCTGACTTTCAGTGATTTCATTTCTTATTTAAGGTTTACTACTTATCTTTTCAGTTCTTTCCTCATGAGCTTTTGTTTCACTTTTTATCTCATTTCATCTCTTTTAGATATTGTACTCCTTGGGGAAAATTCATTTTTTCCTTTGAAGAAGTTGTTAGGGAGTTTAGATTTGTAGTAATTCTTGGTAATGGTCTTTTCTTTGATTTATTCATTTCTCCAGCTTTAGTTCCTGAATTGGAGCTTAGCACTGGGACTCCATCCCCATACAGTTTTGGGTCCAACTTTTTGGTTTTGTTCTGTGTCCCTGGGGTTTTTTCCAGGATAAGGCCTCCCCGACCATCTTTGAGCACTGAATCTTGAGGGCTCTCTCTGGCATACTAGGATAGAGTATTGGGGTTCCTAAAGTCCCTGGGCCTGAGCTGTCTTGGTATGAGTACTGTGGCCTTGCTGCCTGCCCCCTACATCTCTCTGGGGCATTGGTCACAGGAACCTGCTACTCTTGCGATGTACCTTGTGGTTATATGTGTCCCTGGCCTTCTCTTTGGACATCTTCTTTTCACTCTTTGAGGAACCTTTTCCTGACATCCACATACTTCTGGCTGACTTTTTGTACAGTTGTAGAGTGGAAGAAGTTGCTTTCTACATAGATTTGAGGATGAAGAGTAAAATCAGTAAATCTTATGCTTCAGTTTCTTTGTCAAAGTACTTCCCTTTGTATGAATACAAAAATTTTTGTTTTATTTGGAATCAGACAAACAGAGCTGCCCATGCTGAGGAAACATATCAAGATCAATAAGGAAACTGAGTTATTAGATTGTGATTTGCCCACAGTGATAGAGTACATATCAGAGTTAAGCTCAGGGATGCTCAGACTCCAGTGCTGCAATCTGAGGGACTCTCGGGGTCCTAGTTAAGTTAAAGGTGTGCCACTTTCTGTTACTGTATTAATTAAATAAAAGCTTAAAGTACTAGCTTATTTATCCCAAGTGTGTTTAATGCTTTCTTTACATCTAGATCTTAGGACAGCTCTTCTTTCTTCATAGTTCACCAAAACTCCACCATCCGTTCCAAGGCTGAATTATCTTTTTAAATGATCTTAATCACTAGAGATTCACAGGCCTTTTCTGGGGTGTAGCCCCAGGTTCATATTCTCGTTTCTGGTTTGTTCAAAATTACCTTCCTGAAATCTACTTGAAACAGCTGTAAAAAGAGTTCCCAAGCTTCTGTTCCCCAAAATTCATAATCCAGCTTTTTCTTGGTGAACTTAAAGCATCCTGTTCCGCTCCCCTCATTTCAGTATAGTTTAGTTTATTTTGGATCTCCTTTCCCAACACACATTTGTTGTTTTTTCCTTCCTGTGAACGTATCTGTCCCCAAATTCCTGAAGGTTCAGAGGAATAGAGGGAATGCTGCTATCATAGCTCTCCCCAGTAATGCTGTACACGTGATCAAATTTATTAAACATGAGTTTTCTGTCCTGGATTATAAAATCCTTTTTCATAAATAGAGTGTACTTTTCATGTCACTCACATGGTACACACCTTGTGCACTGTCCTAATAGAATAGTACTTGTCATGTCTCGCCAGGGTAAAATCATTGTCATCAGCTCACTTACTGGTAGTTAGCGGTCATGTAATGCGTTTAAGACTCTGAGGAATTAAGCTTCTTTCACATCTTGAGTTACTCTGGTTATATTTAAAAGAACACATCCAGATGTGTTTATTATAAATTTCTCCTCCATGCAAAAACACTCTTCAAATAAACATTGTTTGAGGTTCTGTTGAATCCAGACTCTTAACTTAGATTTAAGATTTTACTGAATTCTGATTTGCTTTGTGAAATTGGAGGTATTCCTGAAAAGCTGTGTATAAATGCTATTTTATTTTAGATGCAGTTGGGGAAACTCCATGTTGGAAGGAACACTGTTTATTAAGGTTCTTTTGTCTCATGAAACCCATTTACAATAATACCCTCTAATGGTATTTTAGGATTTTCATAGAGTGAGAACACACTGTATCCTGGCTAGGACAAAGGCAAGGTAGAAGCAGACCCTGTTGAGGTACCAATTCATGTTCTTACATCTTCTTCCTTTTCCTTTGGCAGTGCATGACCTCATCTTCTGGCGGGATGTCAAGAAGACTGGCCTTGTCTTTGGCACAACATTGATCATGCTGCTCTCCCTAGCAGCTTTCAGTGTCATCAGTGTGGCTTCTTACCTCATCTTGGCCCTTCTGTCTGTCACCATCAGCTTCAGGGTCTACAAGTCTGTCATCCAAGCTGTACAGAAGTCAGAAGAGGGCCATCCATTCAAGTGAGTGGAAGAATATATATTTTTTTAATTATTAGTGTTCCACAGTCACTACCATGTAACTTAGATTTTTTTTTCTTCCCCCCTCCCTCCCTGAGATGGCATACAATTTTATATAAGTTCTACACATACATTCCTATTAAATATATTTTCACCATAGTCATGTTGCATAGAAGAATAAAAATGAATGGGAGAAATCATAAAACAAACCAAAACGTAATACAAAAGAAAATGATCTGCTACATTCTGCGATTGAATTCCACAGTTCTTTCTTTGGATGTGGAAGGCATTTTGCCTTAAACCATTGGGAATTTTTTAAGTCCTTGCATTGCAACGAAGTACTAAGTCTACCAGAAAAAATCCTCTCACGCTGGTTGTTGCTGTGCACAAAGTTCTCCGGGGTCTGCTCAGCATCAGATCACATAAGTTTCTCCAAGTCTCTCTGAAGTCTTCCTAAGTTCATCATTTCTTATAGCACAATAGTATTCCATTATATCATATACCACAGTTTATTCAGCCATTCCCCAATTGATGGGCATGCCCTTGATTTCCATTTTTTGGCCACCACGAAGAGAGCTGCTATAAATATTTTTGTACATGTGGGACCCTTTCCTAGTTTTATGATCTCTTGAGGATACAGTCCTAGAAGCAGTGTTGCTGGGTCAAAGGGTATGCACATTTTTGTAGCCCTTTGGGCATAGTTCCAAATAGCTCTCCAGAATGGTTGGATCAGCACACAACTCCACCAACAATGAATTAGTGCGTGGAAAAATATTTTAAAGGGAATTGTGCAGCTCGATGCCTCATGTGAGGGTGTTAAATACTGTAAGAGTGATCCCCTGCTCTAGTGTGGTACAGTTAAGTGGCTTGGGTGCTGTTAAAGCCTTCCTTCTCTAAGAAGGAGCATTTTGTAGAGGCTGTGGTGGTGGGCTAGAGAACCTTTCGACTCTCACATCAAGCAGAAACTGGAAATGACAAACAGATGGGGTAACATGTGGCTTCCAGACTTCTAAAGCACTCTAGGAGTCTTAATGCTTGGGGGAGCATTTCCATTCATGGCATGTTAAGTGACTGGAAAAGTTGGAGGTTCTTGATTCATCTCGTAGTTCTGTAATGCCGCTATACTCCTTGTCTCTCCCTTTAACTGCTTTTATATTGAGGGTCAGGTTTGGGTAAAGCCAAGTGGATGGGCATCTGGGCTCCCACTTCTGGTTACTCAGACTGTTTTTGCAAATATCAGTTGTAGGGTTTCTAACATTTTCCTATTGAAAATCTCAGCTCCTTCAAATATTACTTTGAAAGAGAAAAGTGGCCATTGTTTTTACCATTTGTTAGAGAAAAGGGGACTTTTCCAAGTAGAAAGAGATTTGTTCAGTTACTCCAAAATTTAATGCTGCCACTCTGCACCTTAGTTTCCTTTAATTTATAGAAAACAGAAGGAATAATTTTTACCTTAGATATGTTCTTTAGTATTGTAAAAAATGCAAGCAAAGTAGGTTAAAGAAGTAATTTTATTACTCCTTTGCTAGTGCCTTTTTAATGCCACTTTTTTCTCCTTAAGAATATCATTTTGAGTTTTATATGGTGGATTTCTTTGTTTTATTTTGTAACTAAATGCTGTAAATAATTATTGCCCCTAATTCTTACAAACTCGTTTTGAGACAAAATTTTACTTTGATTTTACATAGAAGGAAGTCAACACAAAGTCACATGGTTACATCACAGTCCCATGACAAAGCTGAGAATAGACACCTAGGAGTTACTGAGTGATGTGCCAGTCACCATCCACCCAATAAGTCAGACACTTTCTTGCCTCTAGTTGGCTGGGTGTGATCTTATAGAAGGACATGGGTAAGATTTAGGATAGGTGGGCATGGATGGAGTGAAGTCTACATTGTTAGAAAGAAAATCCAAATTGGTGAGTTTACAGATTAATTTAAATTTTTGAGTTACATGTATGAATGTTTTTTCTTTTTCTATTAAGGGCCTACCTGGATGTGGACATTGCTTTGTCCTCAGAAGCTTTCCATAATTACGTGAATGCTGCTATGGTGCATGTCAACAAGGCTCTCAAGCTCATCATCCGTCTCTTTCTGGTGGAAGATCTGGTGGATTCCTTAAAGGTTAGTTGGAGCTCAAGGGAGTAATGAGGACTCAGTAGGGGAAGAGGTAGGAGGAAGCCTAGCCCTGACTGTGTCTGCAAAGTGAAGGTGGAAGGTAATGGAGAAAACCCCTCTTCTTGATAAAAGAACACAGAAAGGGAGAAAATAATTAGCAAGAATTAGGTTTAAATTTGGCTTTGGGGTATGGGTTCTGCACCTTGGCAGCTCTGAAATTTGGAGAGCCTTTAGAATTAGTTTGCAGTGATTGGGGGCGGGGCAGGGCCTGCAAACTTACCATGGTTTGCTTTTGAGGTAAAAATGGTTTTTACATTTTTAAATAAAGTTTCCTTATACTTAAAAATGCCAGAACCATTGTTGGCCCACAAGTTGTTCAGGAAAGTAGACCTCAGGTCAAAGTTTTCTGACCCCTGAGCTAAAGGAGACCCATACTAAAGTTTGAGCTGGGGGAGCCTCAGGTGAGCTGTCTGCCAAGGTGGCCTTCGTCTCTTAACAGTCTGACTGTGTCCTTTGTAGCTGGCTGTCTTCATGTGGCTGATGACATACGTGGGTGCAGTTTTCAATGGGATTACTCTCCTGATTCTTGGTAAGGCAGTGGGGCCATTAGTGGGCTTGGGTCTGGGAGAACTTCCCTGGAGAGGAGACTGCCTCCCATTTGTTTGGTGTGTGGCATGCTAATTCCTAGTTAGTGATGGCTGGCATGTCAGTCCTTGTGCCAAGTGCTGGAGACACAAACAAAGGCAAAAACAGTTATGTTTGTCCCTGCATTCCAGTATGCCATCAGCGTGCCATGACCTTACCCGCACTGTGCCACATGGCCTCGACCCCACTTGTCCATCACAAAGCTGGAATTACATTCTTCATTTCGGATTTTGGGGGGAGACGTTTTGAATCAGAAGTCGGAACTGATTTCCAGATTTAAAGGGTGCATATATTGCTTTGAGTATTCCACATGTTTCCTCCTCACATGACATTGTTTCTTACAGCTGAACTGCTGGTCTTCAGTGTTCCAATTGTCTATGAAAAGTATAAGGTAAGTAATGACTATTTCAGATAAAATGTTATTGAAGAAGGATTGATTTCAGTGTATTAGACGTCAAAAAATTGTTTCCTACTTTTATCGTTGTTATTTCCCATAGAGTTGTGGGGGAGCACCTCAGAGGTGCTCTCAAGCTTAGTGCTTCAGTGAGTGAGGAACGTTTGTAACAAAATAAAGAATCCACAGTATGTCCCCAGGTCATGGAAGATTTCACTGTGTAGCTCTTCTATTGCTTCTCAGCATTGCCTAGATGAAGATACTTAGGTTAGAAGGAAAGGACTTACTTAAGGAGGAGCTGCTTAGAAGAGCTTTAACGTTGTACCTGCTTTTATGAGTGCATTCTTTTTCTTTCTTAAAGACACAAATTGACCATTATGTCGGCATTGCTCGTGACCAGACCAAGGCAGTTGTTGCAAAGTGAGTATTTTTACTGCTACAGTGTGGGAAAGTGCCTCATGGCACATCTAAATTCCCTCCCCTAAAACATTCTAAAACATACTCCTGTGATAGGGTGGAGGGCACTAGATGGCTCAGTGGATTGAATGCTGGGCCTGGAGTCAGCAAGAACGGAGATCTGACCTCAGACGCTTAGTTTAGTGGTTGTGTGACCCTGGGCAAGTCACTTGTCCTCTGTTTACCACGAAAGCCCATGGACAGTGTGATCCACAGGCTTACCAAGAGTTGGACAAATTGAACAATAACAAAACGAGACCCTTTATCATTGGAAAGTTTTGGTTGAACTGTGGTTTATTTGCTTCAGTTGGGTCTGGCTCTGTCCCCATTGGTGGTTTTCCTGGCAAAGACACTGGACTGGTTTGCCATTTCCTTCTCTGGCTCATTTGGCAGATGAAGAAACTGAGGCAAACAAGGTGTTTAGTAAGCTTATGTAGGTGGGGAAGTCAGGAAGACTTGTTCAGATTCTGCCTCAACACTGAATTCGGTGTGTGACTGAGCAAGTTAACTCCTCCCCTCTGTAAGCCTGGCCTAGCACTGATCAGCTGAAGCACGAGCAGAGGGAGGGATTCCCCTTATGAGATCACAGACTTTCTATTTAATTGGCAAATCACAAATTATAGGAGGCTTTCACCTAGAGTTTAAATGTTTCATTTTTCTTTTGTTTTTCTTCTCACATAGGATCCAAGCAAAACTGCCTGGCATTGCAAAGAAAAAGGCAGAATAAGAGCTCAGAAACTGGAAATGTGACGGTTACTAAAACACCATTTAATAGTTATAACCATTGTTACTCGTACCTATGAAGGAGTATGCTCATTGCCAGCTTGAGCCTGCATTCCAAGTTTGGTTTTTTTAATTTGGTATTTTCCCCTCCCTCATCCTTGCCCTCAGTATCAAGCACAAGAACATTCTGGACTAAAAAGAACTGATGTCTTAGAATCTACAAGGGTAAAAGAGACATTAATAGGATAGATCCCTAGCTAGTTTGGCAGGAGAGGGGAGGGTGGAAAGAGAATGGAAGAGGCCGACCACCTAATTCCCATAGACTGGTCTATGTCAGTCTCTCATCATCAATTTATCTTTATTTTTAAATTAAAATAGAACCATTTTTATTTTTGGCAAATTATTTGGGGACAGGGTCATGGGCACAAATAATTTTCCACTCTTCTGGGTCTTTGGTCCGTCTTCGACCTCATTCTCCTGCCCACCATGAGAACCCGGTAAAGTGGCCCCTGCTCTTTTTGTGCCCACCTTCCCTCCAGTGGGACCTCTGAAAAGATGGAGCTTTTGGTTCCATTTAATAACTTAGGAATAGTAATGATTTCCTCTCTAACAAGCAAGATACCCGGTATACCAGAGGACGAGGCTAGAAGGCCACTCTCTCTTCCCTAAGCAATTAGAAACTACCATTTTGAGAAGGAGACATTTGATTTATTCGTTTTCTGACACCAGTTCTGAGCTTTAGTCTTCTAGAACTCATTCCTGTATTGTGCTTTCCTCCCGATCCCCCACCCCACCTCACTTCAAGTTTAATGAGGTTGTACTTTTCATATTATGAAATAAAAAGTCTGTAACTGCTGTACACTGCTGTAAACTTGTTAGAGAAAAATAATCTGCATGTGGCCTCCTCAGTTGTCGTAATTCTATCTCAGTCCAAGGTGGGGGAACATGCTAAGAGGAGCTTGTGAAATGTGACCCCCCTCCTCCATCTCCTCTCTCCCCCCGGCTGTCCTCACACACCTTTCTCACCCTTACCCTAAGGAGTGGTTTGCCTGAGCTGTACTAAGAACCACCTGTGACCCTCAGAACATGAGGGATTTCAGTTGGGAGGAGGAATTAAAGCCTTGTTTTCCTTTTAGTCAGAAGAACAAAATGCAGATTAGTTTATAGAAGTACCTTTTGTGGTTTACATGGAGTCTAACCTTGTTTCAAGGGTAGCTTTGCAATTTGGAAGTTGTATATTTTTATGGGGAAAGCGGAGAATATGCATTTGCCTCGGTCCAGACTGTCCCTTCTGACCTGGTGATGAAGCAGTTCTTAGCTGGGGCTTCCAGGGCCAGGAGTTCCTGAGGTGCCAGGTCATTTTGGTGAGGGTCCTGCCCAGTCAGAGGACAAACAGTGCAGAGCAGTTGGGCCTACAGGTGTGAGGATTCATTAGCGCTTTGGTGGCTGTCTTTCCTCCCTCTGACAGTAGATTTGGGAAGCTCTTGATTTTTCAATAATACATTGGTTGCTGCGTTTACATGGGAGCTGCCAAAGGTGTTGAGTAGCGAACATGGAAAATCTGGAGGAAATGGACCCATTTTTTCTAGGCCTGCAACTGCAGCTCAATAGAGAGTAGCATAGGAAAAGTTCTCCCTTTCTTGAAAAACTCCTTTTTAGAGATTCTAGCTGAGTAGTAGGAAGACTTTGGAGACATCGTTGTCCCTCCCCGTTCGCCCTCTTCCTCTGCTCTTGTTCCTCTTACGTGTCCTGAGGAGACGAGCCTTTCTCCATCCTCCAGGGCACTGACGGTCACTGGGCTTCCCCCTCCAAAGGATGCCTTGCGCTTTGTCTGTTCTGTTATTACTGCTGTGTTTGATCACTGGACAGATCTTTGTGCCAGGCAGGTTTTGTTGTTGTGTTTTTTTTTTTAAGGAAAAAAATGTAGACAAAAAATGACTAATGAAGCTCTGTGTGTGTGCGTGTATGTGCGTGCAACATAAAATACAGTAGCAACCCTTCTAAGGAGCCTGGAGAATCTTGGTTCCTGTCAAACTGCAAATTGATGTGGTATTAATAAAAAGAACACACTGTCTGTGATTCTGGCTGACTCGATTCTTTGTCTCAACAGCTTGTTCTCCTGGACCACAAACACATTTGTGATCCACTAGCCCAACAGGCAGAAACATCCATGTCATTGGGCACACATTACACCCCTCCTCGATGCATGGAGGGGCTGTGCTGCACTCACCTTTGGGGCTGATGGCCTGGGGGGAGCTCTGCTTAGTTAATTCTTCCAAAGTCCCCTTCTTATGTGTCCTGGTGTGTAGGAGAGCCTGGGTCCTCAAGGGCTTTGCCAGTGGTGCATTAGCCCTGGTTCATTGTGCCCAGCTGGAAAAGCTACTGGTCCAGTTTGTTGTTAGGTATCCTTGTGTTGGAGAAATGTGTTTGCTTCAGGCTGATGCATTCTTCTGCTGCAGGGATCACTGACAGACTGAAAACATCCCACGTTTCCCAGCATTTGGTTTGGCTTCCAATCTGGACTAATCATGAAGGAGGGTACTCTTGCAAGAGAAAAAATGGAGGCCTGTGGATGGGATGGGAATTTGGGAGACGGGTAAAATTGTGTGGTCCATTGGTCACCTTATAAAAGGATGGCCAAGGGTAGGGACTGGCTAAAGGTGGACTCTGAATTTCCCTCCAAGTCTTAACACCAAGGTCTTCTGAAGAAATTTTAGAACTTCTCATTTCCTGCCTTACTCCACCTGACTTGACTGTCCATCCAGCAACAAAAATATCTAGCAGAACCACGACTAATTTTTAAAGAATTTATTCAACATACCTCTTTTACAAAACTTAGGCAGATATAAAAAAAATTGATGCAAACAACTTTTCACAAATACGCATACAAATGTTTGGATAATGTCACTAAGTAGTAACATGGAATATAAATATATATTCAGAGTAACATTTACATATTAGCCATAACAGCAAGCATACCGTTTTTAAAAATGTTTGTGAAGACACACCAACTGTTCAGACTACTGAGGCAGTGTCGGACTGGCATGCAGCACACTTCAACCACCAGAGCACCAGGTCTCTGCCCACTTCCCCTACTGCCACAGCTGTAAAATGCAAATGTACCACTTTGGGCAAGAAACCAGGGGGCCTGATAATACTCTGAGAATGGAAATTTCTTAGAATTTCCAACACCTGTTTGGGAGCACTTGGGGCTCAGTTGGCCAGTGAAGGCTTCCACCCCAGTGTGCCTGGTGCCCCAGGTGCAAAAGGAGGTTTTCTTAGGCTTAGCCTGCTCCACCCAGGCATGACTGAGATGAGTGTTGGGTTTAGGGGACAGCAGAATCTGACAGCAGCCCTAAACTGCAGAACTCGTTGGTTTGGCACCATGTGATTGGCATAAGTGCTAGCTTTATTCTACTGAAGACTGCATTCCATTTCTGACTGACTCTTGGGCCATCTTGAGCCAGTTCCTCATTTTCCTGGTTTCTTCAACGTAAAAAGGGGGGGAGGGGAGGACCTTTATCATCATTGGGGTCTCTTCCCAGCTCTAACACACTTAGGGATTCCATGCATATCAAAGGAATGGCACCATCCTACGACAGGCCATTTCACTTCCTTCTTAGGAAAGCGAGATATTTTTTAGAAAAAAGAACTGAAGTTTGGAGTTATCTGTGATTCCCTTTTTGAATAGGCTCAGATTATATTGAATTATACATATATGTATATATACATTGAATAGGCCTAGCTAATATTCTTAACTAGAAGTATGGACAGAATTTGAAATCTGGACATCCCATATTGGGATTTTTAGAGTTGCAAGAGACCTCCATTCATAACAAAGTTACCCCCCAACATTTCCTCTTTGCTCTGGCACAAAAAGTGCCATTCAAGAGAACCACTGATGGGTTGCTTTTGGAAAAAGATCTGCAAGGCAGAGGCAGCCCCCTTTTAAAGAGCTTAGCAAACACCAACAGCCCTGATCATTTCCAGGATACCCCGGAGTCCCTGACATCCAGCTCTGGCCTTAACCAGCAGTTTCCCGTCAAGGGTAGACTGGATCTGGGAAGAAAGGCTCAGTACCAGTTACACGAACTGAAGCCTTTGACTAGGCAGGGCCCCCCTAGGGAACATTCCCATCAACTAGGGCTCCCACACTTTCAGACAGAACTGAGTAAGAAAATCTGCTAATGGTTACTTAGCAGTACAGTATTGGCTCAAGAACCTATCAGCTCACCCTTCAACCCAGACAATAAAAGTCACCTTTCTCTGAAGTGACAGCTCCCTAAAGTCTCACTTTGTGGAGGTTAGAACTGGGGACCCAAAGAAGCATTTGTGGCAGAGTAGTCTCAGTCCTTGCTGGCATCAGATCTCTTGGGGAGCTACCCTATTCTCTTCCCACATCCACCCTCCCTCAGTGGTCCAGAACTTGCCTTCTTCCCCAAGGGTAATGTAAGAAACAATCCCCTGAAGTGCACCTCACAGCTTATCTCTGATACACGAATAATAAATAAAGACATTTGCACATACGGGTGATGGCCAGCTCCCTTTCCCCCCTCCCCCTTCATACAAAAGCATTAAATAGTTTTCCAAATAAAATAAAAAATAAGAGCCAAGGGCCTGATCTTGGGGCCACCTTTTCTCCACAGGAGAATGAATCAAAACACCCCAAACTTGGACCTGCTTAGAAGATGATCATAAACCCCTACTCCCTAAAATATTCAGGCCTCAACTACCTAGTCAGTTCAGACCTGCTCAGCCCCAAAAATGTGATGCCCCTGCCCTCAACCCTAGGGAGATAGAGGGGTAGGGTTGGGAGAAAATGTAACAGGGACAGACAGGATTGCCCCCTCCTCCAAGCTTGTACCATCTAGACAGGCCTGGAAGCAGAGGGCAAGTTGGCAGGGTTCTTACCTTCCAGCTTCTCAGAATAATGAGGTCGATGGGGCCCCAATGAAAGGGAAAGGGGTATTTTTTTTTTAAAAAAAGTGCTAAAACTTTGAAATTGACAGGGTCTCTGCCCCTCCCTCCGCTTCCCCCTCGCTCCCAGAGGCTACCTGTTTGCCATCATAATACTGTCATGCTTACAGCTAAGAAAACCCAACTAGAATGCCAAGGGGAGCAGGGCGGGGAGGACCTGGGACACAAAACCCAGCTGGTATCCGCGGAGCCTGGGAACTGTGGGGACCAGGGTAGGAAGATACCTAGTTACTGTCTTCACGAAACCCCTCCCACTTCGGCGAGGCCAGGCTCCCATAATCAGCCCTTGCCGGTGCTGGGAATAGACCCGCGGTGCTAAGGCTTGTAACCTTCTGGGATGGTTCCTTTCTAGGTCATGTGCAATGCAGCAGAGTAATGCGGACCTTGGCCAAGGCCCCACTCCCACCCCCACCCTCTATGTAGAAGGAAGGGGCCGGAACGCGGCGGCTCTAATACTGAACGGTGGACAACGGACACCCATCTTGAAAGAGGAGGTCAGGTCTGGGGTACTCCAGGAACTCCATTCTGGGCCTTCCTAGACTCTGCATTCCCAACACAACGGTGGGAAGACAGGGCCAGGCACACTCACTGGGCTTCATGCCTAATCCCAGGGCCCAGAAGTTCACATTCCTAAAAGCGCTCGGGGCAAGAGCCAGAAGACAAAGCAATGAGGGGAGAGGATGACGGGGAGGCCAAGCAACCTAGGGCCCTGCCACGCGTTGCCTCGGCCTTCTCCGACTCTCTCAGAAGCAGGGGCCCCTGCTGCTCTGCCCTGGGGCCCACCCCACCGCAGCTCCCGGCCCTTCGGGGTGGGGCCCAAAGAGAAAGGACCCATCTGGGATGAAGAAAACACCCACAGCTCAGGAGAAGCGCGGCCCCGGTCCGTAGGAGGATCGGGGCAGGAAAAGGACGGTTGGGGGATAAGGAGGGAAGCCAGGGCGGCCACGGAGGCAAACATCGGACAGGGTGGAGAGGCAGCCAGGGGGCCCGGCGGGGCTGCCCCGGGACCTCCCGTGGGGTCCGGCTTCGCCTAGGCCCGGCACACGGCGCCCGGCTGCACGTCCCCGTCGGGGCCCGCCGCGGGCGGCGCCACCTGGCCGTAGCAGCGAAGGGCCGCCTCCTCGTAGGCCTCCAGGATGGTCTTGCGCTCCTCGGCCGTGAAGTCCATGGAGAAGGGGTGCACCTGCAGAATGTGGCGCTTGATGGTGCTGACTTTGAGCGTGGCCAGCGCGCCCCCGCACACCATGCACACCAGGCCGCGCCGCCGGCCGTCGTAGTCCATCAGGTACTCGCCCCGCCAGCGCGGCTGGTAGTTGCGCCGCTGCTCCCGGCTGCGCGGGGCCGGCAGCGGCGGCGGGGGCGGCGGGGGCGGCGCGGGGCGAGCGCTGCCGGCCCGGGCTTCTTCCTCCTCTCCTTCCCCTTCGCCCTCCTCCGGCGCCCTGGCGCTGCTATCTTCCTCCGCGGAGGGCGAGCCGTCGGCTGCGGGGAGAGGCCGGGGACAGCAATGGGAGCCGGCCCCGAGCCCCAGTCTTGGCCCGACACGCCCCTTCTTCCCCAGCTGCGGGCGCATCCCTCCTCTCCCCATCTCCCTGGTGCGGTCTCTCGGTCCCTCCCGGGGGCCCCGGGCCTCGAGCTCACCCCACTCTCCCTCCTCTCCCTCCTCGGGCTCCTCTTCTGCGCCCTGCCCCTGCTCGCCCTCTTCGCTTTCGCCTCGGACCCCCGAGGGCTCGGAGAAGGGCAGCCCCAGGGTCAGCAGGTGCGTGGCCTTCCGGCTCCACTCCTGGGCGATGAGGGCTTTGACCGGCCCGCTGAGGCCGGTGGAGCCCGGGTGCCGCTGGCGGATGTGCCGCTTGATGGTGCTCATCTTGAGCGTGGCCAGCGCGCCCCCGCACACCATGCACACCAGGCCCCGGCGGCCGCCGTCGTACTCCATCAGGTACTCCAGCCGCCAGCGCTCCTGGTAGTAGCGGCGATGGTCGCGGCCCCGGGGCAGGCCGGTCGAAGCTCCGGCCGCCGCACTCCCCTCCGTCGCTGCCGCCGCCCTCGGGGCCGAGGGGGCCGGCTGCGGGGAGGAGGGAGCCGCGGCCGGGGCCTGGGTTTTTCGGGTCAGGTCTTGGGGGCCGAGGTCATCGTCTGTGAGGGTGCAGGAGACGAAGCTCAGCTTGGTGGCCCATGAAGGGATCCCTTGGAGGCCGCCTCCCAACCCCTGCCCCATCGAGGACCAGATAAAATGGAGCGGAGGGAGTCCAACCCTCCTTGCAAAGATGAAACCAACTGAGGCCCAGAAAACTGACTTGCCCAAGGTCACAGTTAGTCTAGGGATCGTGGCCAGTACGGCTGAGAGCAGGGGCTCATGCGTTGAGACGCGGGTGCCCCGCGTACCCAAGGACTCATTTGACGGAGGCCCCAGCCCGTTGGAGCTGGGGCCCTCAACTCAGACCCTGGGGTCCCGCCCCTCAGTTCCAGTTCCTCTAGCCAACACCCCACTGTACCTCACTGCCCAAGTGTCCTGCATCCAACGGTCAACCTCGGGCTGATGGCCACGCCTGGGGCCTGAGAGAGCTCCCAGGTGCCTCCCTCTTCACCTCGCCCCCCCCACAAGCCCAGGATGGCCTGAAGGTGCCCCCTCCCGCCTCGCACCTGGTGGAGGGTGGGGTGGTCCAGCAGCCGGGGTGCCCCAAGCCTGCAGCAGGGCGCTGCGCTGTGGGCCTGTGAGTCCCAAGGAGCCAGGGTGCGCTTCCAGTACGTGCGCCCGGATGTCATCCAGGTGAAGGCTGGGCAAGGCCCGACCGCAGGCCATGCACACCAGCCGGTTGCCCCGCGGGTCGTAGTCCATGAGGAACTCGGCCCGAAACCAGCTTTGCAGGGACTCCTTCAGCCGCCGCTCCAGGCTCCGAGGGGCCCCCAGCCCTCCGCTTCCCGCTGGCCGTCGGGGAGCAGAAGGGCCCCCGCGCCTCCGGCGCCGACCACCCCCACTGCCGGAGGTGGATCTGCCTGGAACAAGGGGGGGGGAGGAACTGAGAGGGCGGGGCCCTGGCTGCTGCCCCGCCCCCACCTTCCCACCCTACCCCTACCTCCCCGAGGGCGCGGGACTCAGAATTGGAAGGAACGCGGCCCTCAGCAGATCTAGAAAGGGCCGGGACAGCGCCAGCGACTTGCTCGGAGCTGGGATCCTAACCCAGGTCCTGAGTCCCAGTCAGGGGGGGCCCGCACTGCATCCCTCTCGCCATCCCACCACTACCGTCCGGCTCCTTCTCCCTCTCCCGATCAGCGCTGCTTCCATTCCCTACCTCTCTCCTCACGCCCTGGCTTCACCCTCACTCCGCACACCCCCGCCCCCCGTGCCCATGCACTAACTGCCTACACCACCAGGATCCAGTGCCCCTCTCCCGCAGAGCAAAGGGCACAGCCAGGCGCGGGACCTAGGGGTCTGGCTTCAGATCCCAGCTCTACTATATACTGTGTGACTTAAGTCCGTTCCGCTCTGGGCCTTGGCTTCCCCCTTTGTAAAATGGGAGGGGTACATCTGACTGCCCTCCCCTCAAGTCCCTAAGGTCCCCTTGACAAGACGTCTTCCAAAATGTCAGCTGGGAAGGGCACACCCCTCCTTGAACAGAAGGGGAAACTGAGATCGGAAGAGGCTGGGAAAGCCAAAGAGAGGGTACCCCTGGTCCTGGGCTCCTGTCTCTCCCTCCCCCAAGTTGCCTCTTCCTCACCCTCTTTGGCCCCTCCTCCCTCCCCCATTCCCCCTCCCGCCTTTACCTGTGCTCTTGGGTAGGCAGACTGGGAGGGCCGCGGGGCCTTCCTCCTCTTCCTCTTCCTCTTCCTCCTCCCCCTCTTCCTCCTCCTCCTCCTCCTCAGCCCCTTGGGCCCCTAATCCCTCGGCCTCCCCACAGGCCCCCAGCCCCAGGTGGGCATCCCAGCTGCTGCTGATGACTTCCTTCTCGCGGGGGCTCCAGTGCAGGGAGTAGGGGTGTTTCTGCCGGATGTGCCTCTTGATAGTGCTGAGCTTGAGGGTGGCCAGAGAGCTCCCGCACACCATGCACACCATCCCGTGCCTGGCTGGGTTGAAGTCCATCAGGTACTCCAGCCGCCAGTGGTCATGGTAGTATCGACGATGGTCTCTGCCGGGGATTCGGCTCTTGCCAGGGCGGGAGGCCCGAGCTTCGCAGTGGTCCGAGTACTTCCGGCCAGAGGGGGCAGCCCGGCTCCTGGGGGAAGGGAGGGACCCCAAGGCACCACCCTCTGGCTTCGGCTCTTGCCCTGGGAGGGGAGGGAGGCACAGCACAGGAGGGTTTCACCCACAGTTCCAAGAGAACCCAAGAGTCCTACTGCCTGGTCCCAGAAAACCCCGTGGGCAGTGTTAAAAGGCGCCATGGGACAGGACCCTCAGTCCCAGGGCTCACAAACAGTCGGACACTACGGTTCACCCTATAGCTGTTTACCTGTCTCCCCATCTGACTGTGAGCTCTTTACCTTTTTTTGTAGCCCTCAAGCTTGGCACAGTGCCTGAAACTTAAGTAACTTAATAAATGTTTATTGACTGAAACTTTCTGAACCACAGTGACTTGCCCAAGGTCACATACATGTGACCTTGATCAGTGGCAGAAGCAGGATTTGAACCCAATGCTTCTGACTCCAAATCCAGAGTTCTTCTCCTGTGCAGACCTTGGGGGTTCGAGTGAGGTCTCAGGGAAGATGATTAGGGGGTGATAAGGTTCCTTGGCCATTAAAAAAAAAAAAAGCAAGAAAGAAAGCACTGCTTCTTTAAGAGGGAGTGGAAACAAAAGGATATTAATACAGAGGGTATAATTATGCTTCCTTAAAGAAGCAGTCAGAAGGAGGAATCTATCCCTTTAAGAGGGAAAGTCCTTCACAGAATAAACCAGAAGCTTTAGGATAAGGGGCCACCAGGGGATGGGAACGGGCTGGGGTCTGAACAAAAGGGAACACCTGTCTCTAGTAACTGCTACAGACATGATCAGCGTTAGTGCCTGGGGAAAGATTGGCCCTTCCCCCTCAGTGGAGAGACTTTTCTAGGGCCTAGAGCTGGGAGGGAACCTTAGAACCTGGAATGTCTGGGGGAGGGTCCTAAAACAAGGGATGTCAGACCTGGGAGGCCCCTCAGAATAGAGAATGGTAGGGCTAGAAGGGGCCTAAAGTTCCCAAATTCAATTCTTTCATTTTACAAATGAAGAAACTGAAGCCTGAGCAGGGCAAGCGTTCTAAGATCAGGTAGGTGGCAAAGTCCAAGGCCAGCCTATAAGCCCTGATTCAGAGCATGACACTCCAGCTGCCTCTCCCCTGGGTTCAGGCCTTTCCTTCCAATCCACCACCAAGCCCCTGGGAAGGTGCAGGAACTTCTCTGAGCATACACACCCCTCCCCGCCCGACCCCCCCCACTCCCACCCCAGCCAGCGGTCATGGAGCCAGGGGAGGGTCAGAGAACAGGAAGACCAGGCTCAGGCAGCAGAGAAATGCCCCCAGCCCTTCAGGGCCAGCCCTAGAAGGTCAGGTGTTCAAATCTGTCTCTCTCTTGAGTTAAGCCATCAGCCTGGTAAGAGAACAGAGGGTACCTTTGGAGTGGCCTCACCCCAGGCCAACTCAAACAGTGTTCCCAATGCCCTGGCCCACCCCCTGGATCTCTTCCCCTCCCCCTCCAACTATTTCCTGCTTTCAGCTCTAAAGTGGGGGCCCAGGGATCCCCAGGGTTGGGGAAGACGGAACAAGAACATTAGGAAAGAAAAAACAGGGGCCAACTGAACTATAAAAATGCCTCTCCCCATCAACCACTACCCAATGCGAATGAGCTGGGGAAACTCCAGCCAATTCACCACTGGTCCCAGGCCCAGCTTCCAGGCCTGGGTGGGGCACTCAGGAATATCCTAGCAGAGGGTCCCTGGAGGAGAGGGAGGAGGAAGTCAGCTGGTGAGGGAGCATTTTACCTAGCCTAAGAAACGTCAGCAGAGCCAAACTATGGAGAATGGAGAAGAGAGGCTCCTTCCCTCCCATTATTATTAGGAAAAATAATCTATTTGAATCCCAAGCAGGGGGTGTAAGAAAGTGGCTGCCATCAGCCTGGTGGGTTGTGCCTTGTGGGAAGGGAATTTAGACTTTTGCCTTAAGCCAAAGTAGAGGCAGCTCTGGGTGGCCTGTACTGGATTCAGTTAGAGCTCCCAGATCCAGTTTGTGTCCCTCTGTTGTCTCCTCCCCTCCCCACCCCGAGGCCAGGAATTGCCTCCCTTTTCTCTTGGAAGCCCTATTGCCAACACAGGGGCCCCGCACACACTAGGAGTTTTAAAAATGCCAGTTGATGGACTGAAGACACTAGGCGTCTCTCGGCTTCATCTAGAAATGAAGAGGGCAGACTAGGTGAGGAGGGACCTGGGAGTCAGGACGCCTAGGTTCTGCCGCTGCAGTTGACCAGGTCCGTCAGTCACTGGCCTCATTTTTCCTCCTCTTTAAATGAGGGATAACATGGGCCCACTGCCTCCTCCAGGTAGCTCAGGGAACCCTCCGGCACAGTGTCTAAATAGGAATCCCTCCTGAATACCCAAGTCTATACGTGTTCCCAGGAAAGAACAAAAGGGGAGAGGCCACCAGGCATTACCGGGAGGGAACTGGCCCTTTAAGTCAGCCGGGCAACTTACCACTTCTTAAAGGGGCCAGCATTCCCCGGGCAAAGAGGTGCCTGTCAGGCACTACTCTGATGAGGGGGCTGCCTCTGCCCCTCAGTGATTCCCCCCCAGACACCCAGGAGCTGGCTGTCTGCTGAGGCTTCACCCCTTCCCTGCCACCCTTAGCTCTAGGACACTGGTCCTGGGGCTTTTGTAGAACTGATCTGGGGAGTCAGCTCCTAGGTCATGCAGTCCAACCTCTTCGGTCCACAGAGGTGATCAGGAGACAGGGAAGGGAATGACTTAGCTAGGGTCTAACAATCTGGGAAGCTGGGATTCAAACCCATGTCTCCTGGGCTAGAAATTCAAATAAATCAATAGTAGGACTGGATTGGGGATTGGAGGGCCTAGGTTCAAATCTTAGCTCTCTAGAGCTTCTGGCCCCGGACAAGTCTCTTCTTCTTCTCTCAGGGTCTGTTTCCTCTTTTGTAAAATGAGGGGACTGGAATACATGACCTCCAAGGTCCCTTCCTACCCCTAACAACTAGGATCTTATTTTAAACAAAGGAGGATGTACTGTTCCTTTAAGAGGGGAAGGGCTTTGTCTCTTTAAATAACAAGGGTGGGGATGGGTTGTTCCTTTAATAGGTAGGGTCCTAGAGAAGCCTAAGCTTCTGGGGCCCCCCAAAAGTCATTAGAGCCTGTAATATCCACATGATTTGGGGGCTCTCAGTGTGCGGAGGGAGAGGGCTGAACTCCCCACTCTTTTCTGCCTGTATGTTAGTCAGACTTTATTTAAGAGAGCAAATTTTTCTCAGGCTCCTAAGGAATTGTCTCTGTGCCTGGGATGAGTCAGACCTAGCAGTCAAATAGGGGGGCTCTGATCCTTAGAGTCCTTGGGGCAGTCCCTGGAAGAAAGGAAGGGAGACTGCCGTGGCTTGAAGTAGACATCCAGCCCAACCCCCTCATTTTACAGGTGAGGAAACTGAGGCTGAGAGAGGGGTCTGGAGCTTGGCCAGATGGTAGATCTGAAGTCAGAGTCTGGGACTCCCAGGGTCATCCTCCTCCCCTAAGCTAGGAATTCATAGCGTCTGGGAACTGAAGAGCAGGGTGGGACGTTAGCTAGCTACTTCAGCTCTCCCATTTTACAGAATGGAAAACAGTCTCATTGAGGGGAAAGGTTGAGTCTATATTAACTGGTAGAGCTGGGATTCCATCCCACAATATCCCACTATCCACCATGGATAGGCTAGCAGGGAGAAGCCCATACAGAAGTGTTACAGACCTTAGAAACCATTCTGGTCGATCCACCTCATTTTACAAAGAAGGAAACCGAGGCTCAGAGAAGGAGGGGGTTTGCCTATGGTCAAGAAGGGGGTGTTTGCACTGTCATGAGAAGGAAACATCCTCCCACGGAAGCAAAACCCTTCCCTGGCCCAGAGAGCAGCTGCGCTTCCAAAAGGCTAGGCTGCTGGGCAGGAAGACCATTAGATGTGGCTTCAGGGGACTTAGCTGCTACGGGTGGGACTCTGCCTAAAGGAGCTCTGTGGAAGGAGTGCCAGGACCTAGAGTCAGGAAGCCCTGAGTTCAAATCCAACCTCATACACTCTAGCTGGTGACCTCTGCCTGCCTCAATTTCCTCAACTGTAAAACGGGGATCATATTAGCACCTACCTCACGGCAGATAACATACTGCTTAGCACAGTGCCAGGCATGTATTACATGCTTATCCCCTTCCCTTTGGGACTCAGTTTCCTCATCTGTAAAGAGGGGAGATTGAACTACATAGTCTCTAAATTCCTCCCCTGTCTGGGCCTCTTCTTTGCCAAAATGGAGGGGGAGGCTGTCAGAGAGGCCCTCCAAAGGGCATTTACCCGCCCCCCAAACCCTGATCCTGGGGGGCCCTGAGCAAGCGTCTTCCCCTCCGCCAAATGTAGGGGTTAGATCAGGAGCTCTAAGGGGCCCCTTCCCCCTCTGCAGGCCGAGGCTCACGGGCGACCTGTCCCTTTAAGGAAGGGTCCCTCTCCCGCAGAAAGGTGGGCCTGCCCCTTTAAGAACAGCTGAGCGCGGTTCCCAGCCCGGAGCGGGAGAAGGAGGACGGAGGTCGGGTCTGGGGGCGTCCAGCGAGGCTGGGGGGGGGTGGGGCGGAGTGCGCTCGCCCGAGGTTCGCCGGGTGAGGAGGCCCGTCCCGCGTGGGGGGCCCTGGGCCGGGGCCCGCTCCCCCTCCCCGCCCCCCGCCCCGGCTGCAGCTGTTGTCCGAGCCCGCCAGGGGGCGCCCCGCCAGCCCCCTCCCCCGCTTTGTTCGGCGGCCGCGAGGGCCCGGGGGCCGCGGCCCCCCCGCCCCGCCCCCACCCCACTCCCCGGCGGGCTGTCCGCTCACCTCCGGCCTCCTGGTCCTCGGGGCCCGGGGTCCGCGGGGGGCGCCGAACGCGAGGGGCTCCGGGCCCGCCGCCGCCGCCGCTCCGGCTCCGCGGGTCCCCGCCGGGCTCCATGGGCTGCGGTGCGTGCCGCGGGCGGCCCTCCGGGCGCGGGCTGCTCGCCGGGCCCGGCGCCGGGGACACCTCCTCCGCTCGGGGAGCGGCGGCGGCGGAGGCGGCCGGGGGGCTCGCTCGCTGCTCGGCGGCCGGCGCGGGCTGGAGCCGGGGTGGGGATTCCTGCCTGGGGCCCCTGGGGCTCCTTGGAGGGCTCCTGGGTAAATTTAAAGGGGCCGCGCGCTATTTCCTCCTGCAGGCTGGTGGGGGGCTCGGCCGGGCCGCGGGTCCTTGGCGGCGCTGGCCTCCGGCCCCCCGCGCCCTCGCTGCCGGGCTCCCGCCGCCGGGCCGGGGGCCTCACTCCCCGCCCCCTTGGCTCACCTCCCAAGTGCAGAGGGGTCGCGGAGCCGGAGCGGGGGGCCGGGCGGAGGGGCCCCCGCCCCCTCGGGGCATCCCCGCGGCTAGCCGGGGAGCGCTCGGGGAATGGAGAGGGCCGGGGGCCGGGCTCGAGGGGGCGGGGGCGGGGCACGGGACCGACGGACCGGTGGATGGACCGACGGACGGACGGGTGGGTGGCAGCCGCCCCGAGGAGAGGGTGGAGCCGGCGGGGGGCGGAGGGCCACGGGGGCCGAACCGCGCCCCCTCCCCAAGGGGAGAGGCTCCGGAGGGAAGGGCGGGCGGGTGGACTCCGCCTCCCGAGGGCCTGGGCAGGGACTGAGCCGAGAAAGGCCCAGCCTCCTCACCCCCGCCTCCCCCGGAGCCCTGGACCGGACCGGGGAGGGCGAGCGGTCCCCAAGGCGGACCCTGTCCGGGAGAGGAGAGGGCATGACTCAGCCCGATCCCAAGGAGGGCTTCTCTTCCTTCTCCTGGGCCCCCCGACTTTGGGGCGCTTGGAGATCCCATTCGGAAAGGAGACTGGCGGGGCTGGCCTCCGCTCTTCCCCCAGCTACCCTCCGGCGGCCAAGGCCAGGGAGGCCTCCATGTCCCCGCGCTCAGAGCTGCCGAGGCGGGCCCCTGCCCAGCGGAGCTTCGTGTTTCTCTCCCATCCTCAGACTCCCTATTTTCTAACTCCTTCCCCTAGACCGCAAGCGCGCCCAGGGCTTCCCTGCCTTCCAAAGCCTTCCCTAGACCCTGCCACCCACTCCAGTCACCCCAAATCCTCGCGAGCCCGCCTCTCCTCCACAGCCAAGAGGCTACCTAGCAAAATAAACCTACGCTAGGCTCCGGGCTTTCCCGCCCACTCATATCGAGAAATACCTTCGGACCCCGGCCGCCTGCACTTCTCCAAAGGGCGCTCTCCAAGGTGCACCCTGCATGTCTGCTAAGATCTCATGGCCTGTTCCTCGTTCTCCTTGACCTTTCTGCAGCCTTTGACCCTCGACCTTTCCCTCCTGTACCTTAATCTCTCCGGGGTCCCTTACCTGTCTGCCCCTTCTCGTTCACCTTTGCTCGATCATCGGCCATCTCCTCCTCCTTAGCTTGGGTGTGCAGTCCCAACCCAGAGCACCCTTCTCATCTTTACATTCTCCCCTCCGATCTCCTCGGCTCCTTTTCTGCAGATGGCTCCCACACCTACGTACTCGGCCCTTATGTCTCTCCTGCCTCTCCAGCTGCCTGCTGGACAGCTCCGCCAAGATATCCCAACGAGCATCCCCAACTACATCTGAAACAGAGCTTATTGTCCACTCACCCTGGGAGACTAGCCCTTCCTCCAAGATTTCCCATTTCTACTGCAAGCCCTCCCATCCTCCCAGTCACCTAGGTGAAACCCAGGCATATATTCCACTCTTCCCTGCCCCTCCCTGATGTCCCAGTATCCTGTCCATCCTCCACGTGGCCCTTCTCTCCATTCCCTTCTCTCCACTCTTACAGCCACCACTTTACCTCAAGTCTCTCTCACCTCTTAGACTGAACTATTGGAATATCCTCTGAGATAATTTCCTTCATTCCAACCTCTCTCTCTCTTGTCTCCCGTTCATCCTTCCTTCAATTGCCAATATTGGCCTCCTAAGATACGGATGTGACATGTTTTCTCCTATAAAATGAGGGGTTTGGAATGGATGACTCCTGTGTTATCTTCCACCAATAAAACTCATTCCATAATCCAGCATCACCTTCTCCAAAGCCTTCAATGGCTCCATGTTCCTTCCAGAGGAAAATGCAAATGCCTCAACCTGGCACATATGGCTACTCACGATCTGACTTCTACTCACATTTCCAGACTTATTTTGCTCCCTCTCTTGACTCTATATTCCAGCTGTTCATCCCATCCCAGTCTATCCTCCGTGCCTCTGCAATGCATGGCTCCATGCCAGAGATGCCCTCCCACCTCAGCTCTGCCTCTCAGAATCCTCAGCCTCCTTTAAGACTTGACTCATGTGATGCCTCCTCCAAGAAGCCCCCTGCTTCTTTCATTTGCTCCTGCTTTCTCCTTCCTCAAATTACCTTCTATTTGGCTTATCGATCCAAAGGAATGTGATCCCCTTGCGAGCAGTGGGATTTTTTTTGCCTATGTATTCCCAGTGCCTTGAACACAGTAAGTGCTTCATGAATGTAAATTCACTAGAATAAGGGGGATGTGTAGTCCTGATCCCAAACCTCATGACTATTGTGAGCGAGAGAAAGAATGATTGGGGTTGTGAGAGAAAGAAAAAAAATGAGAGAGTTGATTCCTTAATGGGAAGGCAGGCCTGACTACTTTGGTATTAGAAGATAAACACAGACTACTTCATGGAGAGCCTGGTTACTAGGGGATACATTGTATCCATTCTCAGATATATTTGAGGATGGAGTGTGTGGTCTTGTGTTCAAAACTTTGTATTGGCTTCCTATTGCCTGTGAAGTAATGGTCACATTCCTCTGATCCCAGCCAATAACCTGAAAATCAGACACTAGCTGGGTGACCCGGGGCAAATCCCTTAACTGCTGTCATCCTCAGTTTTCCCATATTAAAAGGACAGAGTTACACGAGCTCAAGGCCTGTCTGGCTGCTGTATAGCTGAGTGCAGAGGTCTTTTGTGATGGACCAGGCACAAGAACCCAGATATGAACTCCCTCAGGATGAAACCTGACCCAGGGTGCCAAACAGGCTTCTAAGAGAAAAACATCACCACTAACAAAAAGCTGTCACTGGGAATAAGAGCAGCTAGAAATTGGTTCAACCATTCTGGAAAATAATTAGGAAGGAATTATGCAAAAAAAAAAAAAATCACTAACTGCCCATTGTATGAAAAGCTTGCCCATATCCTGTGATCCAGAGATCCCACTGCTGGGCAAATAATTCATAGAAATCCAAGACAGAAAGATCTCATCTGCATTTGCCATTCTTGAGAGCAGCGCCTTTTATTTATTTACTTATCTGGGATAATACAGAATAAAGGAGATACCTAGTGATTGGGGGCAGGGGGTGTGTCTGAACAAAGTGTGGTATGTGAGCATGATGGAATGGTACCACCTGATGAGGGAAGCACAAATATGAAGGAACAATTGAGGCTGAGGGTAGTTAAGGGGAAATGGGAAGACTTATATGAACTGATGTGATGTAACATGAGCAGAACTGAGAAAATAGCATCCCAGTAACTGTAACAATGAAAATGAAAATCACACCTGAGCCAAAATTCATTCTAAAGACTAGTCTGTCTTCTGGAGAACAGAGGATGAAACAGATCTTCCTGTTCCCAGTAGGTCGGTGATGGTCTATGAGTTCAGAATACTACTTATATCCTCAAATATGATTGGTACATTAGGGGACTTGGCTTGCTTATTTTCCTTGGTTATAAGAGAAGCTTCACTGGGGAAGAGGGTGAGGAGGTATATTAGAATAATATCAGAAGGATGAGAATGGAAGGCACCAATACAACTTTTGAAAAAGAAAAAAAAATAACCATTATCTCCACACCACCACTACCACTATACCATACACAGAGGAAGGTGCCCTCAGTCTTTCTTGAGTATTATTGGCTATCTGTGCCCTTGAGATCTTTAGGTACTGGGGACGAGGTGAAGGGAGGTAGCATGATGCTGATGGTAAAGGCACTGAGCAGATCCCTGGATTTGAAATCAGGAGTCCTAGCTCTGCTACTTACTGCCAGGGTAAGAATTTAGGCAGCTAGGTGGTACAGTGGGTAGAGAGCTGGGACTGGGGTCAGGAAGACTAATCTTCTGAGTTCAAATCTGTCCTCAGACACTTACTAGTTATGTGACCTTGGTCAAGTCATTTCACTCTGTTTACCTCAATTTCCTCATCTGTAAAATGAGCTAGAGAAGGAAATGGCAAACCACTCCAGTGACTTTGTCAAGAAAACCCCAGGTGGGGTCACAAAGAGTTGGATATGACTGAAAATGACTGAATAACAAAGACCCTAGCCAAAGGTGGGGAACCTTCAGCCTTGAGGCCACATATGGCCCTCTAGATCCTCAAGTGCAGCTCTTTGAATCCAAACTTCACAGAAAAAATTTGTTCTGGATTCAGTCCAAGGGCTAAGCTCAAGGCCAAAGGTTCCTCACCTTGGCCTTGGGCAAATTATTTCTTCTCTCTGGCCTTCAGTTTCTTCATGTATAAAATTAAGAAGTTAGACTAGGCCTGAGGTTCTTAACCTACTTTGTGTTATAGATCCTTTTATCAGGCTGGTGAAGTCAATGGACCCTTCTCAGAATGCATAAAACAAAATTCATAGGATCATAGAGGAAAACATACAATACTGACATTCTTTAAAGTCCACAGACCCCAGGTTAAGAACCCCTGACCTCTCTTAAGATCCCCTCCATCTCTGGAACCTGTGTCCATTTACCAGCCATGAACCACAATTTGACTGTTGGGAATACTGGCAGATCACATCATGGGGAATTGCTATGGGTCAGTGGCCATCAACATCAAACCTACTAGCTTTAAGTTCCATTGGAACATGGACAGCTATCTTTTGGGGTGTTCAGTGCTGGTGTCAAACCTCACAACTCTGTTTGGTCAAATACCTTATGATGATATGACTCATCTATATCTAACTTTTTGGTCCCATCTTTCATGGACCAAGGGTGCCCATTCTTCACTCACAGACCCCAGGCCCCTTGGGTCATTCTGAACAATTCTACCTTCTCTTAGGTCCCCAAAATCCAAGCCATTGTCCAGTCCTACCAATCTTTTCTCTACCATGTATCTTTTATAGTAATCCATTCCTTTCACTTCCTGCACCCAAGCCTTCACCCAGGTCTAAGCCTCTCTGGCCATTCATGGGACTAACTCTTTCTGGATCATACATTAATGCCCCCTTCTATAACTGCTACCCAGAAAATGCTTTCTGATAATGCTTCTGGTCTGGTGTGGCCCTACTATTCAGAGCAGAGCCTCTGAAGTGTTCATGATAGTAGGTGAAAGGTCTGAGAACAGGGCTTCTCAGGTTGGTGTTGGATTTTGGTGGTTCATACATTTCCACTCAACTCAACTCCCAATCTGGATTTTATTTGAAAAAGATATCAAAATAAGGCTAAAGGTTCTAATGAAACATTCAGACTGAAATGGATGGACCGAGAAAAGTACAGGCAAGAGTCAATTAAGAAATTTTGAGAGCATCTTTATTAGCAGGGCCAGTGGCTGTCTCATGGGAAAACCCAGAGGAGGCAGCCCCGAACTAAGGTTTGTGTGTGCCTTTTAAGCATTTCGGCACTTTCCAGTATAGCCTTACAATTTCTACAACAAACATTTCTCACAGAACAGTTTTGATAGGGGCCCAAGTTGCTGCTAGGCAAGGGGGCCCAACAGAAAGTCACTGCTGGGCAAGGTTGCCCAACCCTGCCCAGCAACTCAACAGATATTTCTCAACCCAGGGGCCTCAAGTGGGGGAATAACATCCACTTCACAGACACTTGCAGAATGAAGCTTCCCTACTAAAAGAACAAAGGGAAGATGGTCTCACTGCTTATGAATGTCAAAGAAACTTTCAGTAATGCAGACATATATGGCTGAATTGCCTGATTCTGAGTGTGACTATTAATCTTGGCCCCAGAGAAGAGATGAGACATGCACTTCCCACCTTTTTTTTCTTGAGAGGTGAGGAGACCAGGGGTGTAGAATACTGCATTTCCTATATAAGGTTATGACAAGGGTTGTTTTTATTTCACCGATTTTCTTTGTTGTAAGTGAAGGCTCACTGGGGTTTACAGAGACCCAATACACAACACAGAATAACTGTGATTATTTTTTTAAAAAGGAATTAATGTACAACTTTTTTTTAAAAAAGAAAGGAAAAATTCATTCATTTATCGTAAAGATCCAAAGGCATTTCTGAGACCCATCGCCAGTTCCTTCATGTAGGAACCAAGCATTCAGACTTCAAGGAAAAGTAAACCTTTATTTCAAAAATAAGCATTGACATTTGAAAATGAAACAGACAGGCTGTTTCCCAGGGCAGAAAGAACTGTCCTAAACTGGTGGGAGGCCTCTGTGAATTTCTCCTAGGTACTGAAAACAGACCTGGTCTGCTTCCAATTTCTGCAGTAAGAGTGACAAGAGAAAGGGACCTAAACTCTTTTGGAAAACATTCATCCCTATACCTTTAGGTTTCCTCTTTTCTCCCTCTCCCTCTCCCTCTCTCTCTCTCTCTCTCTCTCTCTCTCTCTCTCTCTCTCTCTCTCTCTCTCTCTCTCTCTCTCTCTCTCTCCCCTCTCTCTCTGTGTCCTTTTTCTTGTCCCTGACTGTAGTGCCTCTCCATCCCTCCCTCCCTCTCCCCTCCTCGGTCTTTGTCTCTGAGCCTCTCCATCCCTCCCTCTATCCCCGCTTTAGTCTCTTTCCCTTTGTGTTTCCTTCTCTCATCTCTCTGCCCGTCCTCTTTCTCTCTCCTTAATTGTCCATATTTAAACAAAGAATTCACTTTTTAGAAATTTTTTTTGTATTTACTAAATAAAATATTCATTTTGAAAAACAGACAAGTGAAAGATTTTCTATTTCCCTCCCCGAAAAAATACGCCTTCCTCTGCCATACCCACTAAATGTAATTTCTTATCTGTATGTGTGACCAGGAGTTGATTTAATCCAGTGTCCCTCATCTCAAGTCCCAACCTGGAATCCCAAGGAGTCCAAGTCCCTCTGCCAATCAGGAGCACATTCTTCTCTGGACCAGAGGCTATAAACCATAAGGGAGTCCAGTGAGAAGCCAGCTGGAAGCTCTGAGATTGACCAGGAAGTCAGGGCTAAACAGAGAGATTTGAGCTGCTCTATCTTGAAGGCAAATAAAAATCATGGAAAAATGCTTGCTGTGTCCATATTCTTTGGGAAGGTGGGAGTGGGAAGGGTTTGTGTGTGTGTCAAAAGTTATTATTTTTATTTTATTTAAACGTTTTAAAAATAGTTTTTATAGATATCTTTTGTATTTTTATCACCATATTTGAAATTATCACCATCATTTCTCTCACTATCCCCCCTCAGAGATCCACATAACAAATAGTATTTTTCAAAGATGGAAAAAAGGAGGAAAAACATCTTCATAACTGATCAATGCATCTGCAAAAAGTCTGCAAATACGTATGCTCAATGTACAGCACATGTGGACCTCTCACTCTGCATGGGAATGGTATTGTCCATATTCTTGGACCGGAAGACATCTCACTGTTGTGTTCATCCATGCTCCACAGAGGCCAGAGACAACGAGGAAGGCCCAAAATGTACCAAAAGATTTGTAACAATACTTTGTAGCAAGAAACTGGCGATACATTTGGGGGGCTTGGCACGGCTGATAAAACCTAGATAGGTGACAACTATAATGAAATATTATTGTGCTAAAGAACGGGAGAGACATGAGAAGACTTATCTGAACAGATGCAGAATGAAATAAACAAGAATAATGTGTCCATGATCGCATTAATGATCTCTAATTTATGATTAAATTAGGTTAGTTTATGTTTATGATTTATGATTAAAAATCTCTAAAACCAAGTCAAACTGGATGATTTTACCAACTGATCTTAACCTAGAAGAGGTTGGGAAAGGCCTTCCTCATTTCCTTGGAGAGGTAGGGTAAAGGGACTGAAGCAGTAGACTGGGTGTCATTGAGAAGAACTGGGTTCGAATCCCACTTCAGATGATTATTCCCTATGTGATTCTGGGAAAATCCCTTAACCCCACACTGGCTCCATATCCTTATTTGTAAAATTGGAGGTGGGGGCTGGGTCTCAAAGCTGCCTTCCAGCTCTAAATCTGCGATCCTCCGACTCTGGATGAGGAATGTTGCCTGGGCTACCACGTCAGACACCATGGCTATTCAGATGGCTTTGGTTAATATCACTGCTGGGTCATTTTCAATCATGTCTAACACTCCATGACCCCATTTGGGGTTTTCTTGGCAGATATATTGGAGTGGTTTGCCATTTCTTTTTCCAGCTCATTTTACAGATGAGGAAACTGAGGCAATCAGGATTAAGTGACTTGCTCAGGGTCTCCCAGCTAGTAAGTGTCTGAGTCTGGATTTAAACTCAGGTCTTCCTGACTCCAGGCACTGAGCTTTATCCACTTTGGACACCAAGCTACCCAAGAGAAGGCTCACAGTATGGGGAGGAAGGGAGAGAGGGAGAGGAGAAGGAGTCTGTATCTGGAAATAGCTCTGACGTATTTAAGTTTTATGAAACACTTTCCTCACAACAACCATGCGTGGTAAGCAGTGAAATGATTATTGCGCTTGTGTTTTTTCATGTTTTGGCTTTTACAAAAGGATGTTTACTCCAAAGCTATAGCGAGAACAAACATGCCAATATTTGTACATGCACGTACACATGCCTTGGGGGCATAGACCCTCTCACATGGCTCCTAGTCATTGATTGTGCGTTCTCACGCTCCCACACTCTATCTCTACCTTCAAAACTCCCAAGGTTAGAGACTATTCCCTGCAGCTGGAATGGAAACCAGTAGATGCCCTGCCTGGTGGGGAAAGGGGCTCCCTATCCCTTACAGTGGGGGTCTCTCCACTAGTCAATGCTGTACCTCCAGGGCACAGCCAGAGACAATAAGGTGAAGCTGATAACCAAAAAGTCTCTGCCATTTGACAGACGAAGACCCCAAGGACATAGGATTGAGATCCAGGAGGAAGCCAAGTGGGCATCTAGTGTAGCCCCTCATACTCCAGAGAAAGAGACTGGGATCAGAGGTGGGAAGGGACTTTCTCAGGGTCACACAGTGAACTCAGGTGTTCCCATTATCTCCCGAGGCCAAGTTGCTTTGGAGACACACTGAAAGGGAAGTGGGAGGAGGAAGGTCCTAACCTCTAGAGTAAAATCTAGCTAGAAATGAGAGCTTATAACTAGTGATGATAATAGCTAATGCATATAATAGCTTTATGGTTTTTCCGAGTTCAAATTTGGCTTCAGACACCTCCTAGCTGTGTGACCTTGGGTGAGTCATTTCACCCTGTTGGCCTCAGTTTCCTCCTCTGTAAAATGAGCTGGAGAAGGAGATCGCAAACCATTCCAATATCCTTGCCAAGAAAACACGAAATGGGGTCACAAAGAGTTGGACATAACAGAAATGACTGAACTGTAACAATATTATAGTTTTGCAAAGCACTTTCAACTATTATTTCATTTGATACTCAAAAACAGCCCTGGGAGGCAGGTGCTGTTCTGATACCCATTTTACGGGTGGGAAAATTAAGGCAGACAGAGATAAAGTGACTTGCTCAGGGTCACATACCCAGTGAGTGTCTGAGATCAGATTTGAACCCAGACCTTACTGACTCCAGGTCCAGAGCTTTATCCACTGTTCTGCCTTGCTCCACATAGATGGATTAGAGATCACAGGACTAAAGCTGAAAAGGACTTTAGATTTCATCTAGCACATTTGTCTCATTTTACAGATGGGGAAACTAAGATCCAGAGAGGCTCAATGACTTGCCCTAAATCACATAGGTCATGTCAGTGGTGGCAGCTGAACCAAGTTCTTCTTTCTCTAGAGTATGTTCTTTTTATTTCTGGAGGGAATGGGAAGGCCAAATGACAGTGTTTTTTGCTTTTGCATTATTTTTTAAGGGTGAAGGAGATCTGAGGATGTTTATAGATACTGCCCTGGGGCAGGTTTGGTTATTAGAGGAGGAAAATGAAGATGATAGAGACAGAAAGAGAGATGCAGAGAGAAAGAAAATGATTAATGAATGGGACAAACCCATGGAGAAGACAGGAAGGTATAGATTTGAGGCTGAGCCTGACCTTGGCAAAGACAAGGGCCCCATGTACCCCAGAGACAGAATTAAAGAGGAAAGTGATGGCAACTTTAGAGAAGTTTTGAGTTTTAAAGTAAGCAGGAGCCTTTATTTGCTCTCTAAAGGGGGAAGCAAGAGTCGTGGAGGGTGTGCGGTGTGGAAGTAACACTGAAGGTACAAAGGAGTGATGGGGAGGCTTGAACAGCTCCCAAGGAGACTGAACGGAGGCTTGGCCTTGGAAAGCCAGTGGTGGAAAACAATAAATTTTCCCTTGCAGCATTGAGAGCCCCTCTGAGATGAGCTAAGGAAGCAATTTGATTCCTCCCCATCTCCCCTATTAGTACTAAAAGTATGACTGGAAAGAGCTGTTATATGTGCTCAGAGCCATGGGGTGGTGCTCAGTGTTTGCATAACCAGCTCCCTTCCGAGTGCTGGAGCTTGCTTGCGTGGCCCAGCCCAACTGCCCCAACCTGAGGCTACCAGCTACCTATCAACTGTGCATATGCAGAAATCACCTCACCATCCTCAGGACTGCCCCCTTCAAGTCTACGGGAATGGACAAATTCCAAAAATAACGCATAATTCTCTTAGCTTGGGTGCCCCACCCTCTTGGAACCCAGTCTCTTCCCTCCTCAGCAAATTTAACAAAGAGCTTATTCAGTTGGTCTGTATAGACTACAAGAAGGAAAAGAAAATATAACAGCTTTTAAGTCCTCATCTCAGCACAGTTTACTCCAGCACAGTCTGTTTGGGGTTCCTCCCATTTCCTCTCCTGCATGATGGCTCTCATAGCGAGTAGAAAGAGAGATGCACCCACGGGTCCCTTTTGGTGGATTCTTGCTCTTGAAGTCTCATGGGTCAAGGGAAGTTATCTTACAGTGGCCCAGCTCAGTCCACCTCACCCCCACTGTGTGTCAGGATACTCATCAACTCCACCTCCTGGCTGGCTACCAGGCAAAACCTTCAGGGAAATTCTTCAGCTGCTGGCCCTCGGCTACCCACACAGACCAGTTTCCTTCTCCACACCTCCTCTCTCCTCAAATGTGGCCAGAAACTCAAGAGGGAGTTGGTCCCAAAGCATGATGTCTGATCCTTTCTAAAGTTCCACCAACACTTGCTCTTTATTACAGACCTCTGGGGAGCAGTGCAGCTCTCCCCTTACGTCTCTTTGTCACCCAAAGATCTTGGCAAAAGGAAGGGGGACACAGACACTCTCTAGGCATCAGTCATAAATTTGCAGTGTTACTAGTAGGCATGGTGGTGGGACTCCCTCCAGTGGTGTTCTGTAGTCCATGGGGGGAAGAGGGGATGAGCAGTAGGACAAAGGACAATGTTTGAGGACAACGTTTGATTGAGTAGAATCCAGACTACAAAACCAAGAAAGGGAGGCTAGATGAGGGGTAATGGACCAGCAGAATGGGAGGGATGAAGGGATTGGAGCTTACGATAAGGACAAAAAACAGATTGGAGAGAATTGAGGTCAAGGGAGATCCAGGATAGGAGGTGATGATGAACAGAGAAGGGAATTTCAGAGTTCAAGATGAAGGATGTTCAGGGAGGATGAGCCCCTCTGGTGGGAAGGATTCTGAGTCTTTTTCAGGTCTGGCACCCAACTCTCACCTATGGCTCCAAGAAGCTGTAGTGTGTACAGCAGCCACATCGAGTAAAACTATCTTGATAAATGAGTTCTCAAACACACTGGTGAATCAGGAGGGTTGTACCCCCAAGCATGTGAAGACTTTCCCTGGTTGAAATGAGCAGAAGAGAGCAATTTGTTCCAACAGCCATGAAGGTGGCTAAAGCAGGTGATGGGAAACGCTCAGAGCTTAATCAGACATCGCAGATACGAAGGCATCTGCTGCATCCCAGGCCATCACCAGTCATCTTGTCCTGATACTGGACTTCAATGACTTTGGAAGAGAGAGTGAGGCTGGCGACTTTGTACAACTCTATCTTGCTTAAATCCAATTTATGAGCAAATGAAGATGTCCCCCTGTGATGTCATCGGTCCTCTTCAAAAACAAAACACAAGTAATATATTTCTCCAGTTCTCATGAGTTCCATTGCTATCTATAGGTTTCCTAATCTGTAAGTCCAGCCCTAACCTCTCTCCTGAATCCCAGGCTCACATCCCCATTGCCTAGTGGACCCATCTAATTGGATTATTCCTAGGCATCTCAAATTTAAATGTCCCACACAACTCTTCATTCCCCCAAATGTTCTCTACTTCCAACTCTTCTATTACCACCATCCTTCCAGTTTCCCAGACTGACAACCTGGGCTTGTTAATTGTGCTCATCCCACATAACCAATATCCTTTCAAATATTGTTGATTTGAAGATAGCTTCCCAACTTCTCTGGAATGCATTCCCTTTTTTCTACTCTACTCCCTCAAAGACTCTCATCATCATTAATTAGACTATCACGATATCTTTTTGTTATTGCTTGGTTACATGCTCATGTACTTCAGAAGACAACTCTCAGATGTTGTGCAAGCCAAGATAGGATTTAGGTAACTCTTGTGACATCAATTTTGGTGACTCTAGTATTTTTCTCTCCTTCTTTTCAATAATTTTTTTCAGTTACCAAATATTGATTGTTTTTTCTCTGCTACTTCCACTACCATAAAGGAAGGAAGGAGTTCTTGTATCTTTTAAGTATAATCAGGCTAAACAATTTCACACAATGGCCATGTCCAAAAACATGTTTCCCATCTTGCAAATTAGTCTACCATTTCTCTGTCTGGTGATGGGCATCATTCTCTATCACCAGTCCTCTAGAGTCACAGTTGATTACTTCATTGATCAGACTTTATATACATTGACATGTATCTGAATGCAAGCTATGACTGACCCTCTCCCTTTGAGAGGAGCTTTGATTTTGAACTTCTTTGAATCATACCAAATCATTTGAATCATACAAAGTACAACCTTACTCAACATGAAGTAAGAGAAGTAACAAATGGAGGGGAGGAGAGCTAGGAGGGATAGTGTGACCTTAAAATAGATTATACTTAAGTAACCGAACAGACATAGTACTGTCTTTATAGAGGTGGGAGAAATCCTAATTTAGAAAAATATTAGACACAAATGGAGGAAAATATCAACCTATCATAATTTTTAAAATAATAGTTTATTGAAAAGAGGTTAGAAGCCAGCCAGAGTATACGTATGCATGTAGGTAGCCTGTAAGAAACTGCCAGAGAAATTCACAACAGTACTCTTTTTTTACATAGATGGCAAAGCAGTAACTTTTATAGGTATGTAAAAATATCTCATGCATAATATAACACTCTCATAACTTTTTAAAAAGTACTATTTCTTTGTTTATTTTTAACATTGATTTTTTTTTAATTTTGAGTTTCAAATTCTCTCCCTCCCTGGCACCCCTGTCCTCCCCACTGAGAAGGCAAGTGATATGATGTCAATTATACATGTGAAATCATGCAAATTATATTTCTATAGTAGTCACATCTCACACACACACACACACACACACACACAAAACCCAAGAAAAATGAAGTGAGAAGGCTATACTTCAATTTGCACACAGAGTTCATCAATTCTTTTTCTGGAGGTGGATAGCATTTTTCATCATGAGTCCTTTGGAATTGTCTTGTATCGTTGTATTGATCAAAGTAGCCAAGTCTTTCATAGTGGATTATCATTACAAGATTGCTACTATTATGTACAATGAGATCTCTTAGTTCTGCTTACTTCATTTTGCATCAGTTCATATAGATCTTCCTATGTTTTTCTGTTTTCCAGGTTCTCTATAGATTTTCCATGTTTTCCATTCCTTTATTTTTAATAATCTTATTTTAGTTTTAGTTTTCAACATTCACTTCCATAAGATTTTGAGTTTTAAATTGTCTCTTCCTCCCTGTCCTTCCCCTGCCCCAAGACAATATGCAATCTGATAAAGGCTTTACTTATACATTCATATTCCACTTATCATTTCTTATAGAACAATATTACATCACAATCATGTACCACAACTTCTTCAGTCATTTTTCCAACGGATGAGCATCCCTTCAATTTCCAATTTTTTTGTCACCACAAAAAGAGCTGCTATAAATATTTTTGTACATATGGGTCCTTTTCCTTTTTCTTCCATTTCCTTGGGATACAGACCCAATTCTGGTATTACTAAGTTAAAGGGTATGCATAGTTTGATAGTCCTTTTGGCATAGTTCCAAATTGTTCCCCAGAATGGTTGGACCAGTTCACAACTCCATCAGCAATTCATTAGTGTACCTATTTTCCTTCATCCCTTCCAGTACTTGTCGTTTCTGATAAGTATGAGGTGGTAACTCAGAGTTCTTTCAATTTGCCTTTTTCTAATAAATAATGATTTAGGGTATCTTTTTCTTATGACTATCAATAGTTTTTATTTCTTCTTCTGAAAACTACCTCTTCATATCCCTTGACAATTTATCAATTGGACAAATATTATAAATTTTACTCAGTTTCCTATATGTTTGAGAAAAGAGACTTTTATCAGATAAACTTGCTATAGAAATTTTTGATTTCATTGTTTATGGTACCTTTTATCAAAATGTTGTTTCCCTATTTATTTATTCTAATTAGGTCTATTTTTGCTTTTGCTTTGTCTGATACCATGATTACTATCCCTGTCTTTTTCACTTGAGTTAAAATATAATAGATTCCCCTTTAGCCCTTTATTTTAACTGTCTGGATTTTTTTGTTTGTTTGTTTCTAGTGTGTTTCTTGTTTTTCCAATGAGATATTTAACATTATATTCCATTTTTTCATTCTTTTGATTTTGTTTTGTGATTTCTTGGTTTCTCATAAAGTCATTAGCCTCCATCTGTTCCATTCTAATTTTTGAAAACTATTTTCTTCAGTGAGTTTTTGAACCTCCTTTTTCATTTGGCTAATTCTGTTTTTTAAAGCATTCTTCTCGTTGGCTTTTTGAACCCCTTTTGTGAATTGAGTTAGCCTGTTTTAAAGGTGTTATTTTCTTCAGCATTTTTGGGGGTCTCCTTTAGCAAGTTGTTGACTTGCTTTTCATGATTTTCTTGCATCTCTCTCATTTCTCTTCCCAATTTTTCCTCCACCTCTTTTACTTGGTTTTCAAAATCCTTTTTGAGCTCTTGCATGGTGTGAGACCACTGTATATTTATTTTGGATGTTTGGGATACAGAAGCCTTGACTTTTATGTCTTTCTCTGATGGTAAGCATTGTTCTTCCTCATCTGAAAGGATGGAGAAGATATCTGTTCACCAAGAAAATAACCTTCTATAGGCTTATTTTTTTTCTCTTTCTTGGGCATTTTCCCAACCAGTTACTTGACTTTTGAGTCCTTTGTCAAGAGTAGGGTATACTCTGGGGATCTGTAAAATCTTAGTTCCTACAAGGTGGCACAATCAAGTGTGTACACTGGTCTGGGAGCAACCAGAAACTTTTGTGCCCAGAATCTGTGAATAGCAGTTTCTTCTCCACAACCACCTGGCCTCCAGTTCCACCAAGCCAGCACTGGGGACTGAGATTCAGATAAGCTCCTCAATTCCCCCAGGGGCTTTATGATCCAACAATGGATGTGAGCTTCTGTGGGAGCTGCTGCCACCCATGGGGCCTCTGCTGCCCCAACCTGAGGGCAGAGCTATGGGAAGAGCCTACTCCCTTCTCAGCTCCATGTCCAGTATGACAGACTTTTCCTGTTGTCCTTTCAGGTCACCCTAGGCTGGAAATCTCCTCCACTCTGTTGTTCTGTGGCTTCTGCTGCTCAAGAATTTGTTGAGAGTCTTTCTTTACAGGTATTTTGTGGGCTATGGGGGAAGAGCTAGTGTATGTGCATCTTTCTACTCTGTCATCTTGGCTCCACACCCCTCAAGTGTGTTTCTTGTAAACAACATATTGTTGGATACTGATTTCTAACCCACTCTGCTGTCCACTTCCATTTTATAGGTGAGCTCACCCATTCATATTCACAGTTATGATTACTGTGTATTTTCCTCTATCCAATATTTATCCTTCTCTCTCTCTTTTTTATCTATTTTTCTCCTAACCACTGCCTCCCTTAATCTGCCCTCCTTTTTATCATCCCCCACTCCATTCTCTTATCCCCTTCCCCTCCTATTTCCTTGTTAGACAATATCAATTTCTATACCCAAAGGAGTACACACACACGTGTGTATATGTATTTACATGCATATGTATGTATGTATATCCCTCTTTGAACCACTTCTGATAAGAGTGAGGTTCAAACACTTCCTGCCATCCTCTCTGCCATTTTCTCCTCCATTGAAAAAGCTCTTCCTTGAACTTCTCTTTTATGTCAGAAAATTTTCCCCATCCTACCTCTCCCTTTCCCCTTCTCCCATTGCATCCTTCTTCCTCACCCCATTTTTTTTAGATTACCCCAACATAATTGACAAACACCCATGTTCTTTGTGTGTAAACTTCTTTTAACTGCCTTCATAATGATAAAGTTCTCAGGAGGGACATGTCTATTCTTCCCATATAGGAATGTAAACACTTTAGCATTACTGACTCTGTTATCCTTTTGTGTTTACCTTTTCTTTCTTTTCTAAGGGCAGCTAGGTGGTGTAGTGGATAGAGCACCAGTACTGGAGTCAGGAGGACCTGAGTTCAAATCTCACCTCAGACACTTGACACTCTCTAGCTGTGTGACCTTGGGCAAGTCACTTAACCCCAATTGCCTCATCCTGGCTCATCTCCAGTCAGCCTGATGAATATCTGGTCACTGGATTCAGATGGCTCTGGAGAAGAAGTGAGGCTGGTGATCTGCAAGCCCTCCCTCATTCAAAACAAAGTCAAGTGCAAGTCATGTCATTATTTCTCTGATGGCATGGACTTTTTAGGCAACGAAGGATGAACACACACATTCTTTCTTTTCTTGAGTTTTGTGTTTGAATGTCAAATTTTCCATTCAGCCATGGTCTTTTTATCAGGAATGCTTTAAATTTCTCTATTTCTTCAAATATCTATTTTTCACATGAAGAATTACACATAATTTTGCTGTTTTGTTTACTCTTGGTTGTAATCTTAGCTCCTTTGCCTTCTGAAATATCATATTCTAAGCCCTCCAGTAATTAAACATGAAGACCACTAAATCTTATGTGATTTTGGCTGTGGCTCCACAATATTTGAATTGTTTCTTTCTGGCTGCTTGAAGCATTTTCTCTTTCATCTGATAACCCTGGAACTTGGCTATAATATTCCTGGGAGTTTTCATTTCGGAATTTTTTAAAGGAGGTGATTGGTGGATTCTTTGCATTTCTATTTTGCCCTCCTCATCTAAGATATCAGGGTCAGTTTTCCTTGATAATTTCTTGAAATGTGATGACTGGGTGCTTTCTTTGATCATGGCTTTTAGATAATTCACTAATTATTAAATCATCTCTCCTTGATCTATTTTCCGGGTCAGTTGCTTTTCCAGTGAGATATTTCACATCTTCTTCTAATGTTTTTATTCTTTTGATTTTGTTTTATTGTTTCTTGATGTCTCATAGAGTCATTAGCTTCTACTTGTCCAGTTCTAATTTTAAGGAATTATTTTCTTCCGTGAGCTTTTGTACCTCTTTATTTATTTAGGATTTTGTAGTTAAAAAAAGCAAAAGCCTCCAATTGGATCTGGTTTTGTTTGTGCTTTCTAAAATGATTACTATTTTTATTGAGTTATAGTCTGTAAAGGATGTATTTACTATTTCTGCCTCTTTACATTTGTTTACTATGTGTCTGTGCACTAATATCTGTGTTAGTTATGGTAAAAGTTCTTTGTAGTGCTGAGAAATATATACATTCCTTAGCAGCCTCATTTAGAAGATGCCATAAATGTTTTAGGTCTGTTTCCTTCAACAATTTGTTCAGTTCCAAATTTTCTCTTTTGATTATCTGTCTGCTAGACTTATCCAAAACTGGGGGAGGAACATTGAATCTCCTGCCACATGTTACTGTTTCTATCTTCTTGCAGTTCAGTTAATTTTTCTATTATGAATATAGATACTGAAGTGTTAGAACATATCAGCTTAATTGGCTTATTGTCTATGGTTCTTTTTAGCATAATGCAGTTTCTTTATCCTCTCTTATATTTTGAATGATTGGCTTCTTTTTTTTTTTTTTGGACTGATAGCTTGAATGCAACTCCTACTTTTTTGGATTCACTTTATGCATAGTAAAATTTTTCCAGTTTCTCATTTTTATTCTGTGTATTTCTTTGTATTTTTAAAAATGTGTTTCTTGTAAGTAATTGGTTATGTAATTTTGTTTTCTTAGGCAATCTGTCAATCTTTTTTTCATTTTATTGGATTGTTTAATCCAATCACATTTAAAGTTAAGAGAAGGAGCCAAGATGATCAAAGAACAAATCATAGAAATAATTAATAATTATGTATGAGAAAATGATAATGATGAAATAACATATCAGCTAAATCAGTTCTCCAGAAACAGTCATATTCCTACTCGCATATGTTAATAAAATAGGGAAAAAAGAGTTAATGAACTAAATGTGCATTTAAAAACTAGAAAACTAATAAAAGTCTTAAAATAAGCAAAAAGAAGAGATATTAAAAACTAGGAAAATAAACAAAAAATAGAAATGCTACATAAAACTAAAAGCTAGATCTTTGAAAAAACTAACAAAATTGACAAGCTTTTACCCAATTTGATTAAAAATAAGGTGAAAGTCAAATCAACAAAACAGCAAATAAATAAGGTGAAATTTCAACAAAATTAGAAGCTTTTGAAAATCAGAAGGTATCATACACAGTTATATACCAAGAAAACTGAGAACACAAAGAAATATAAGAATATTTTCAAAAATGTAAACAACCCAGTGTAATGGAAGACCAAATAGAGATCTTAAACAGCTTGTCAGAAAAGGAAATAGAGTTATCTGTAAAAGAACTATCAAAAGGGAGGAAAACCCTCCTGATCCAGATGGATTTGAGGGAGAATTCCATCAAACTTTTAAAGGACAATTGGCACCAATACTACATAAATTATTCTCAAAACTTGAGAAAGAAGGCACTCTATTAGATTCCTTTTATGAGATATAGTCCTAATACCTAAACTAGGGAAGGAATAAAGCACAGAAGGGGAAGTTTAAACCAATATCACTAATGAATGTTGATTCAAAAAATTTAAATAAAATTCTGTAAAATAGACTATAGCGATTTATTCAAGAAATTGTTCCTTACAATCAAGTTGAATTTATATCAAAGTTGCAAGAATCATTCAACATTAAGAAAACAATCAATATTATTAATCATATAAAAAAGAAAAATATCCAAAACCAAATGATCATCTTGATTGATGCAGAAAAACCTTTGACAAAGTACAATGCTCATTTATGCTAAAAAAATAAATAAATAAACAACAGAAAACCTACAAATTATAGGTACAGAGGATTACACACACACACACACACACACACACACACACACACACACACACACATCATAAAAGTATTTATCTAAAACCAAAAAAGGAAGTTTCATGAGTAATGAGGATATACTTGAACCTTTCACAATAATTATGGGAATTTTCTCAATATTACTTGATATTGTTCTAGACATACTAGCAATATCAGTAATAGAAGAAAAAGAAATTAAAGCTGTCAAGAAAGATAAGAAGAGATAAAATCATCCCTATTAAAATCCTAGGAAATCAGCAAAGATACTAATTGAAACAAATAATAACCTCAGCAAAGTTGCAGGCTACAAAATAAACCCTCAAAATTAACAGCATTTCTACACAGTAATGATAGTAATAAATCCAAGAGGTAGTAATATAAAAGGAAATTTCATTCCAAATTTCATGAGTAATGAGGATATACTTGAACCTTTCACAATAATTATGGGAATTTTCTCAATATTACTTGATATTGTTCTAGACATACTAGCAATATCAGTAATAGAAGAAAAAGAAATTAAAGCTGTCAAGAAAGATAAGAAGAGATAAAATCATCCCTATTAAAATCCTAGGAAATCAGCAAAGATACTAATTGAAACAAATAATAACCTCAGCAAAGTTGCAGGCTACAAAATAAACCCTCAAAATTAACAGCATTTCTACACAGTAATGATAGTAATAAATCCAAGAGGTAGTAATATAAAAGGAAATTTCATTCCAAATAGCTATAAAATGCACAGAGTATCTGAAGATCAACCTACTAGAGCACACAGAATATTTGTATAGATTCAATTGCAAAGTATTCCTTAAAGAAATAAAAGAGTTACTTAATTAGGTGAAAGAATATTCAGTGTTCATGCCTGGGCTGTGTCAGTATAATAAAAATGACAACACTGTCAAAGTTAACTTAAGATTATACCAACTAAATTATCTGAAGGATACTTTACAGAACTTGATAAAACAGTAATAAAATCATTTGGAAAGATAAAATGTCTAGTATATCAAAGGAAATTATGAAAAGCAATGGGGATGAAGGGGAAAGAGAAGCACTTCCAGATTTCAAACTCTTGAAACAGCAGTCAGCAAAAATTGGTATTGTTTAAAAAATGGAGAAGAAAATCAATGGAACAGACTAGACAAGGGAGAATCAGAAACAATGGAATTCAATAATCCAGTGTTCAATAAACCAGGAAGCATAAATTACTTAGAAGTGAAATACTATTTAATAAAACACTCAGTTTAATAAAAAAAAACTGCTGGAAAAAAGTAGAGAAAGTCTGAAAAAAATTAGGCTTAAACCTACATCATATTCCACACTACATTCTAAATGGATATATGATCTTATATTAAAGATTATATTATTTAAAAATTAGAAGAAAAACAGTTTATACACTTGTCATAGCTATGGGTAGGAGATGGATTCTTTTTTTTTTTTTTAATATTTATTTATTTATTTATTTAACTTTTTACATTCATTTTCACAAAATTTTGGGTTCCAAATTTTCTCCCCTTCTCTCCCCTCCCCCCACTCCAATACCCCAAGCAATCTAATTTTCCCTATCTCCAATCTGCCGTCTCTTCTGTCATCCCTCCCTTCTCTTGTCTCCATCTTCTCTTTTCTCCTGTAGGGCCAGATGACTTTCTATTCCTCATTAACTGTATGTCTTCTTTCCTAGCAGCAACAACAATACTAAACAGTTGTTCCTAAAACTTTGAGTTCCAAATTCTCCCCATCCCTCCCTCCCCACCCATTCCCTTTGGGAAGGCAGGCAATTCATTATAGGCCATATCTGTGTAGTTTTGCAAATGACTTCCCTGATAGTCGTGTTGTGTAAGATTAACTGAATTATCCTCCATCCTAACCTGCCCCTCATTGTTTCTCTTCTGTCTTTTGATCCTGTCCCTCCCCTATTGTTGACTTCAAATTGCTCCCTCCTCCCTTTGCCCTCCCTTCCATCATCCCTCCCCCTTGCTTATCTCCTTCTACCCCACTTTCCTATACTGTAAGATAGGTTTTCATACCAAAATGAGTGTGCATTTTATTCCTTCCTTTAGTCAAATGTGATGAGGGTAAACTTCTTGGTTTTTTTTTCTCAGCTCTCCTCTTTATCCCTCCACTAAAAAGTCTCCTACTTGCTTCTTAAATGACATATAATTACCCCATTCCATTTCACCCTCTTTTCTCCCACTACATTTCTCTCTCACCATTTACCTTAATTTCTTTTAAGATATGGTCCCATCCTATTCAATTCAATCTGTGCTCTCTGTCTCTGTATGTGAGTGCATGTGTGTATATGTGTGTGCGTGCATGCATGTACATGTGTGTGTATGGACCCACCAACTACCCAGATACTGAAAAGTTTTAAGAGTTACAAATATTGTCTTTCTATATAGGAATGTAAACAGTTCACTTCTGGTAAGTCCCTTAAGACTTCTCTTTGCTGTTTACTTCTTCATGCTTCTTCTCATTCTTGTGTTTGAAAGTCAAATTTTCTTTTCAGCTCTGGTCTTTTCATCAAGAATGCTTGAAAGTCCTCTATTTCATTGAAAGACCATATTTTCCCCTGAAGTATTATAGCCAGTTTTGCTGGGTAGGTGATTCTTGGTTTCAGTCCTAGTTCCTTTGACTTCTGGAATATCTTATTCCACGCCCTTCGATCCCTTAATGTAGAAGCTGTTAGATCTTGAGTTATCCTGATTGTATTTCCACAGTACTGGAATTGTTTCTTTCTAGCTGCTTGCAATATTTTCTCCTTGAGCTGGGACTTCTGGAATTTGGCCATAATGTTCCTAGGAGTTTCTCTTTTTGGATCTCTTTCAGGTGGTGATCGATGGATTCTTTCAATACTTATTTTGCCCTCTGGTTGTAGAATGTCAGGGCAGTTTTCCTCGATAATTTCATGGAAGATGATATCTAGGCTCTTCTTTTGATCATGACTTTCAGGTAGTCCCATAATTTTTAAATTGTCTCTCCTGGATCTATTTTCCAGGTCAGTTGTTTTTCCCATGAGATATTTCACGTTCTCTTCCATTTTTTCATTCTTTTGGTTTTGTTTAGTGATTTCTTGGTTTCTCGTAAAGTCATTAGCCTCCATCTGTTCCATTCTAATTTTGAGAGAACTATTATCTTCAGTGAGCTTTTGAACCTCTTTTTCCATTTGGCTCATTCTGCTTTTGAAAGCATTCTTCTCCTCATTGGCTTTTTGAACCTCTTTTGCCGATTGAGTGAGCCTATTTTTCAAGGTGATATTTTCTTCAGCATTTTTTTGGGTCCCCTTTACCAAGGTATTGACCCGTTTTTCATACTTTTCTTGCATCTCTCTCATTTCTCTTCCCAGTTTTTCCTCCACCTGTCTAACTTGCTTTTCAAAATCCTTTTTGAGCTCTTCCAAGGCCTGAGCCCATCCAACATCCCCCTGGGATGTCTGGGGTACTGAGGCCCCACCCTCTACGTCTTTCCCTGATGGCAAGAATATGTCCTCTTCATCAGATCTGAATGTCGGGATCATTTGCATCTGTTCGAAAAAACTCTCTATAGTCTTATTTTTCTTCTCTTTTCTAGGCATTTTCCCAGCCAGTTACTTGACTTCTGAGATTCCTGTAGGAGATGGATTCTTAACCAAATAAGAGATAGAGACAATAACCAAAGATAAAACTGAAGACTTCGATTACTTGAAACTGCAACTCTTCTGCATAGACAAAATCAATGCTCCTAGAATAAGAAGGGAAGGAGTCAAAAGGGAAAAAAAATATTATCAAATTTCTCTGATAAGAGTTTGGTATCCAAGATAAACAGTTAACAGATAGAGATAGATAAACATAGATAGATAGATGGATAGATAGATAGATAGATAGATGATAGATTTGACCAAAGATCATTCCCCAATAAATATGTATTCCAGGGAGATGAATAAACAGTTTTAAGAATTGCAAATCAGTAACAACCATATGAATGTTCCAAATCACTAATAATAAAAATGATGCAAATCAAAACAATCAGGAAAATTGGCAACGATGAAAAAATATGAAAATAATCCATGTTGGGGTTTGAGGAAGACAGGCACTCTTATGCATTGCTGATGGAGTTGTTAATTGATACAACCATTTTAGAAAGCACTTTGAAATTATGCAAATGAAGTGTTTAAATATTCATACTCTTTGACCTAGAGATTCCATTGTTGTTCCATTGTGTCTGACTTTTCATGATCCCATTTGGGGTAATTCGCCATTTCTTTGTCCAGCTCATTTTACGGATGAGGAAACTGAAGCAAGCAGAGTAAAATGACTTACCCAGTGTCACACAGCTAGTAAGGGTCTGAGGTCAGATTTGAACTCAGGAAATCTTCCTGACTTCAGGTGCAGCACTTTATCCACTGTATCACCTGGCTATCTCAAGGGAACCATTGATAAGAATGTATATTGTACATATATAAATATTAATAGCAGCACTTTGGTGATAGTAAAGAATTGGAAACAAAGTAGATGTGTCATGATTGGAATCTGAGAAAAAGAGAATCTGAGACAAAGGAGTTCTGAGTACGATCACTTTATTAGCAGAATTACCAATTGCCAAAAAAAAGGGATCCAAGACTCCTCAGTAATGAAGGACCCCCCTTCCAATCATGGCAATCCTTTTATAGTCATAAAAGAAGATTCTCAAAAATAGAAAGTGACACAATCTTCAGCAATGAAGACATTATCAAGGTAGAATCAGAGAATGCGGATTTGCAGCCCAGGGCACCAGCAATGTAGACTTCTTGTACTCTGCCAAAAATGTTTCATGGAATACATCTGACCTTTATCTTAAGTCATTTTCTCCTAAAAGTGGGTGACTTGCAAGAGAAAAATATGGAACAACAGTTGTAGGTTTAAGGAGTCTAATACTCACATAATGAGGGAAGATAGTAACTTAATTAAGCCTTATTGAAACAGAGCAATATATATCAAATTTCAATGTCACACATGCCTGTCAACTGGGGGTGTGACTAACAAATTGTGGTACATGCATATAATGGAATATCATTATGCTGTCAGAAATGACAAATGTGATGAATACCAAGACACATGGAAAGTGATGTTTGTTCTTAAAGAAACATCAGAGGACCATGAGTTGATAGTTAGACGTGACCTTAGAGGGGGGACTCTTAACACGCTTTAAAAAAAAAATGGTAACTATATTTCAATATAAATGGTTTCCATTATAATGCCATGCATTTAAAAAACATGATTCTGGGCAAGGGTCCATAGGCTTTACCGGATGGCCCATGAGGTCCAGGACATACCATACATGCACACAAATGTTTAAAAACCATTGCCTCGGATGCACTCAAGTCCAACCTTCCCTCTGCATCACCAATGAGGAAGCAAAGACTAACAAAGAGGAAAAGACTCACTCAAAGTCAAACAGGAAGCAAGTAAGAGAGCTGGGGACCCAATCTAGGTTCTCTCCTTTCCACACAAATCCCAATGGCTCCATGAGGTCATGACAACTCTAAGACATTTTAATTTCTAATACATTAAATATTGATAGATATACCCCTGTAAGCAAAGCATCTTTGTGGGGTCCTTTATAATTTTTAAGGGTGTAAGGGACCAAAAATTTTGAGAACCATTACTCTGAAGAAAGGATTTCCTTTGCTGAAGAAAAGAAAGCATAATTTCAAAGAGGGAGTGCGTTTAGCCTCCTTCAGCAGTGACATTTTCTTTTTTAACAATTGTGACACATCAGTTTCTTCCAAGCAAATGGCTCTTGCCATAATTAACCACTCATTACCGATGAGTCTTTTTGCGGTGAGGTCTATAATGGCCGCCCGAGCTGACGTATGGGACTGGGATGAAGATGTCTAAGGAAGAGGTCAGGAATCAAGACTTTTCAGGGGGGAACTTCACATGGCTTCTTCTTTTCAGTGTGCGAGTCTTTCCATGTGCTCAGTCCTCTACTTGTTGCAGGTCAGGTGCCAATTTGGGCATGACTGAATAGAGAGAAAACAAGTGAGAAAGGCAGTCTGTAGGCTTCATTGAATGCTCTCGGGATGAACATTCCACAAAGTATCCCTTAACAAATGTCTGGTTCATTTTCTTTGTACAATAAAATGGGTATGTGGCTACAGTGTGGATCACTTATAATAGAGATAAATATAAGTAGAGAGAGTCGTTAGGGTTGAAGAAAATCTCCCAGAGACTGGAGATGGGAGTTAGAGTCAAATAGAAATGTCGGTGATTTTTATACTTCAGAATAATCTATTTCCTTTGTTGTATGCTTCTAGGTCATTCCCTTGGCCAACCCTGTCACAAGTTCTCAATCCTGTAGGTAACAGGACGGGGAGCAGGCTAAAGAGCTGGTGGTGGGCTCCCCATTTGTTGGCAAATGGAGAAATTAACACCTTTGGGAAAAACAAAAAATGCTACTGGAAACCTGTTGCCTCAGCTAGTGGCTGAGGGTACTTCCACTTGGCCAAACCAAAGGAGTGGGTTGCTACCCATTAATTAAAATAATATAATAATAAAAATATTAGCAATATAATCAAGAAACTAAGTAATTAATTGACAACCAGCATTTTATATAGGCTTACTGAAAAAAAAAAAGGTTATGCCAAATTAAACAAATATTTCATTTGACCCTCACAACAACCCTGGGAGGTTCATGCTATTATTAGTCCCATTTTGTGACTCTGGGCAAGTTACCTCACCTCCATCTGCCTCAGTTTCCTCATCTGAAAAATGAGGCTGGTTATGAATTCAGGTCTTCCTGACTGCAGGTCCAGTGCTCTATGTGCTATGATGCCCCCTCTCTGCCTCCCATTAAAGCCAGCTGATGAAAAGTACTACCTTCAATGCTTGGATACTTTGAGTCAGAGGAGGTACTTGAAAGTGATTTCCTTTCAATTATTCTGGCATCCAATCACTTAAACAAATTGTGAATGTAATGCAGTAATTACTGAACCACAAGAAACAACAGATAAGAAGGATTCAGGGAGACATGAGAAGACTTGTATAAACTGATGCAGAGTACACATTCCCTACAATGTAAACAGAAAGAAAAAAAATGAAAACTGAATGTCACGGAATTAAAATGACCAGCCTTGTTCCTAGATGAGAGATGAGAAAATGTACTTCTTTGCTTTCATTAGAAAGGGGCAGGGAGTGATATACGAATACAGAATGTTATATGCGTTATTGGACGTTGTTGTTTCATAATGTGGTTTTGCTTGCCTCTATTTTTAAAAGTCTTTTTCTCAAGGAAGGCTTGCTAGGAAAGAAGGAAGAATAAGTTTGGAAAGGAATGTTATATAAATGCAGCAGGGTCATCCACAGATCATGTGTGGGGATGCCCTAGCATCTCTCTCTGGTGAGTCTCATAAACTCTGGCCCTTTGCTGATGGACATATGTGACCACCTTCTGATGGATGCCCCTATGGTTTATTTCCATGACCCAAGGCTATGTCAAAGATGAGGGTCAACTGACACAGAAATAGCCACTTACTCAAAAGACTTTACAGGGAGAAGTCAGAGTCTCCACCTCCCCTCTTCCCTCTCTTCCTCTCTTTTGCAATTGTCACTGGGGCCTCAGCCTATTCTTCTTTGGACTTGGTCTCCCCAGTGAGGGTGTGGAGAGTGGTGGGGATTCTCCCCTCCCCCTCCCCAGCAGTAGTTATGGGAGATGGGAGCATGTGGCTGGAAGAACATGTGCTTGGCTATGTGAAACCTGAGACCTCTAATCCCTGGCTATCTCGTCTATTTGGTATTTCTTTCCATGAACATGGATCACAGACTGGCACTGGATGGTAACATAGAGAGGTTGAAAATGACCAAATTCAGTGCCACATATCCAGTGGGAGGTTGCACCCTACCCCTACCCCCTTCTCAGAGGAAACCAAAACACCACCAAAATCATTAACTCTGCATGTCTTTTTTGACTGGCATAGAAAGACCTTGAATTGATACTCAGATGGTATAGACTAGAGGTGAATATGAAATATCTGTTAAGTAATTCCACAAGTCTCTCAGGAGTCTTTACTTCTGAGGACAGTATAATAGAAATGATGGGTTATAGGTCATGTTTTACAAATATGTGTTACTGTCCATTTTTGGAGTCATTTGTAGTTTAAGTATTTCTTTTGTGGTAGAGGAAATAAATAGCTGTCCTATATCTGGTATCTATTTGTACCCTGAGCACCCTTTTCTATTCATGCCTTTTAGAGGAAACCGTAGACTTTGACCATACCTGAGCTTTGTTGAAGAGATTTTCCCAACTCCAGGATGGAGGCATAATGAACCAGAGAGTGCCTATATATGTGTGTGGGAGGGATGAGAGATTGGGAGATTTAGGGCGGAGTTTTCCAAGAGCTACATACCCAGTGAATTAGAGAACTGCAAACATGAAGATTGAATTAATATTTTGTCTGTGGAATTGTCCTTTTGACTTACAGATAGGCAAATCCTGAGACCCAGCTGGACTTGCTGTGCAGGATCAGCACCAACTTATCACTGGGGAAGATCTGGGCTGGGTGACAGACACAAGCAGTACTGAAATAGTCAAAGGACTGAAGAATGTTTTGAGCCTCATAGTTCATCCCAGAACAACTAACTGAATTGACATTTGCCCTGGTGAGGGAACAGCTGTAGTGGGTAAAACTACTGGTACTTTTGAACAAATCAGGACAGAGGCACCAAACTGGGCAGTCATCAATATTGGGTACTCACAGCTTTAAAAAAAAAAATGCCAATTTCACTTAAGGATGTCTTAATAAAAATTATTAGCTTTGTTAAATGTCGACCCTTGGGTTTACATCTTTTTAATATTTCATGGGATGGAACAATAAATTCTCACCAAGTATTTTTTCTTTGTACCAAAGTGATGACCATGTCCAGGAAAAGCTCTCATGAGATGGTTTGGGTGTCGAGCTGAATGAGTCTTACTTGAAAGAACAACTCCCAGATGAACTGTGGTTTTTTGGACTTGGGTATTTGGCAGACATTTTCTAGAAAACAAATGTAGCAAGTCTGTCACCCCAAAGAAAATAATGAAATTAAAATAATGATAACAATAAGAAATATATAGCTAGCATTTATATATTGCTTTAAGGTTTGAAAGCATTTGACAAATATTATCTCCTTTACTCTTCACAGCAATCACAGAAAGTAAGTGTTACTATTATTCTCCTAGGAAACTGAGGTAGAGAGAAGTTGACTTGCCCAGGATCACACAGTCCCTAAATATCTGAGCCTGGATTTGAGCTCATGTCTTCTTAATTCAAAGCCCGGTGCTCTGACAGTATTTATTAAGAATGGTAAATCAAGTTTTCAAGCAAAAGTTAGAGTTTTTGGGTGGGGAGGGAGAGAGAGAGAGAGAGAGAGGGAGAGAGAGAGAGAGAAAGAGACAGAGAGAGAGAGAGAGAGAGAGAGAGAGAGAGAGAGAGAGAACCTTGGGGGACACCACTGTAACATGGCATGAGCAGCATAAAAATGGAGAAGATAGTGGAATAATAATTGTCATTTCTTTAACATCCTAAAGTCTTTCTTCACAACACCGTAGAGATAGAATGTAGGGAGTACAAGTATTATTATCTCCAATTTCGGCTGAAAAAATTGGTGTCCTAAGGACTCCACATCTTTTACGTTCTCTCTAGCATTACAATGGAATTGACCTAAGTGATCTCAGATGTTCTAAATCCTATTATTATTACGAAGGTGGAAAACATGCCCACAGAAATCCAATACAAAATTGACCCTGCAAAGTAAAGAAATGATAGCTCAAAAGGACTCCATCCCATGGGATGGAAAGGTCTGGCAGTTAGGATGGCCATCCTAACTATTTATTGGTGGTGAGCTTTCAAAGAAGTAGAGGAAAGAAAAGCTCAACAGGTCTGGAGAAAGGCAAGAGTTGTCCAGATTTTCCAAAAAGTGGGAAGGGAATGCAGTCTATAAGCTATAGGCCAATGAGCCGGACATTGATTCCTGACAAAACTCTAGATTCTACTACTAAAGGGTGAATATTTAGAAAAGGAAACTGATCACAAAGCAGTGATCTCGGCTGAGGGTACAACCATCCTCTCAGTCTTCCAGGCACCTAACCTAGGTGTCACCCCTAACGCTTCACTCACTCTTACCCCCTTCCATATCCCGTCAGTGTCAAGTTCTGTCATTTCTACCTTCTTAACATCTTTTGTGAATCACCACTCCCAAATGGGGTCATAAAGAGTCAGGCATGACTGCCTGATGATGAAAGCTTCTGTCCTCTGTCACTGCCCAACCCAGGTGTAGGCCCTTCACACTTGGGCTATTGCAGCAACCTGCTGGTTGGTCTCCCTATTTTCTCCTCATTCCATGCCATCCTCCATTCTGCTATAAAATTGATCATTTTAAAATGCAAGTCTAACCTCTCACCCCCAACCAATAAACTTCAGAGCCTCCCTTTTACCTTTAGGATCTAAAATAAAATCCTATTTGACTTTCAAAGGCCTTTATAAACTGGCGTGCTTCTATCTTTTCAGCCTCCTTATAGCTTAGAGACACCCTCCAATACACTGTGTAATCCAGTGATAATGGTTTCTTGGCTGTTTATCAAGCAATACACACCATATCTAGACTCCAAACTTTTGCCCTGGCTGTGTCCCCTTGCTTGGATGCTCTTTCCCCTCCTCTTTGCCTCTTGGCTTCCTTCAAATCTCAGCTAAAGGCCCATCTTCTACTAGAAGCCTTTCCCAGACCTCCTTCTTCTCATTGCCTTCATATTGAGATCCCTCCCACCCCAATTTAACCTGTTTCATGTCATCTCTTCCATTAGATTGAGAGTCCCTTGAGAGTAGGGATTATCTTTTTTTCCTTTTTTTCTATCTCTCCAGAACTTAGCACAATACCTGGCACACAGTAAGGGTTTAATAAAGGCTTGCTAACTGACTTACTGGCTTCATCAAGAGTAGCTCGTGTCCAATTAAACTTGATTCCTTTTCTGCCAGTGTTACTAAATTGGTAGATCAGGCTCATGCTTTTGATACATTTTACGTTCACTTCATATTTTATCTTTTTTTCATTTGAAGTTTTATCACTGCCTTTTGCTTTTATATCACATTAATTTCCATTACCGCCTTCAGCCCTCCCCTTTCCATTGAGCCTTCCCAGGCTTAGACACTTACTAGCTGTGTGATCTTGGACAAATCATTTAACCTCTGTTTGCCTCAGTTTTGTCCTCTGTAAAATGGAGATTAAAATGGCACCCACCTCCCTGAGTTATTGTAAGGATTAAATGAGACAATATTTATTAAGCACATTGCATGACTTCAAGTGCTGCATCCATGCTAGCTTTGTTTCTTTTTTAAATAGTTCTTTCCACGTACATTATTGCAGTCATCGTCTATGTTATTTTCCTGGACTGGCTTCCTTTCTCCTGGATCAGTGCACAGAAGTCTTCCTATGCTTCCCTGAAAACCTCACATTCATTGTTTCTCAGAGAAGAATCATGTTGCATCCCATTCATGGACCACATTGTTGATCTGTCGTGTGTGTGGTCTTCCTTCATTGCCGAAGAAGAAAGAAATCAGAGAAATGATGACATGACTTGCACTTGACTTTGTTTTGAGTGAGGGAGGGCTGTGCAGGTCACCAGCCTCACTTCTCCTCTAGAGCCATCTGAATCCAGTGACCAGATATTCATCAGGCTGACTGGAGATGAGCCAGGATGAGGCAATTGGGGTTAAGTGACTTGCCCAAGGTCACACAGCTAGTGAGTGTCAAGTGTCTGAGGTGAGATTTGAACACAGGTCCTCCTGACTGCTGCACTGGTACTCTACCCACTGCACCACCTAGCTACCATTGTTGATCTGTTAGTCAAACCATGGGTATCCATTTTATTTTCAGATCATTACCACCATAAAAAGTACCCATTGTGGGGCCTCTTTCTGGCTTAGCTAGCATTGGGGTACTACTCCCCAGCCATAGTGCAAACTGATTTTAGCAAAGCATTTGACAGTCACCTGTGTTAGTCCAGGGTACTAGATGGAAAGAGGTTGTCTGGGAAGAGAATGGACTGGGTCTGGGGCTACATGGATTTGGACCTGGCAAAATATCCAGATTCATGAACGGTTTGCTGCTAAGGAGGAAGAAAGTCTCTAATGAAATGCCTCAGAGATAGTGCTCGATCCTGTGCTATTCAATATTCCTATCTTGGTGATCTCATCACCAATCATAGAAGCAACTGTCGTCCTTCTGAAATGATTCTCCCAGATTATATACCTGACCTTCATTCATTTCCCCTACATCTTTAATTTCCAGCTTGTCACCTCCCCTTGGATGACTCACTGGGGTCTCAAACTCAAACTCAGAACAGAGCAAAGCTGGATATGAAGTCAAGAAGACCTGAGTTCAAAGCCAGCCTCAGACACATCCTAGTTGTGTGACCCTGGGCAAGACACAACCTCTATGTGCCTTCATTTGCTCACCTATAAAATGGGGATAATAATAGCACCCACTCCCTGGGTTGTTTTGAGGTCCAAAGGAGAGACTCTTGATCATCTTTGTAAAGTGCTCTGTAAACCCAAAAGCATTAGAAATATGTGCACTATGACTATTACTCACCGAGAGTGGGGAACCCAGTCAGCAGTTTGGGTAGGAGCAGCAAAGAGATGAACTGAGGTAGGAAATCAGGAAAAATTTCACAACCATTAGAGTTTTCTGAGGGTGGAATGCAATCCCTGGAGGAGCTGAGCATCCTCCCCTTGCTGGTGATCTCCATAGGGAAGACAGGCAAGGGGCAGTAGTGGGGGACGCCTGAGGTCCCCACCCAGCCTGCGACCCTGTGAGGCCAACCAGGGCCTGAAGAGCTGGGTGCAGAGAAAGTGTTTCTGCCTCCAGACCCAGGAAAGGCTTCCAAGAGGGGAGAGCATGTCTGACAAATGTTCACAGAGCCCGGGGGAGAGAGGCACCACCAGGATAGGCCTTTTCGGAAGACAGACTCTATTTTGATGTGGCTTCCAAAAGAAAATTCATGGAGTCAACAAGTACTCGCTGTGTACAGGAGCATTGTGCCACATGATATTTACACATACACGAACATATACACATGCATGTATGGACCACATACGTATATACACAAGCATGCATGTATGTATACATGTGAATATATGTAGATATATGTGTATACACATGTGTACATGGAGAGGAAAGGCACCTACTGTGTGCTTTGTCGGATCCCAAGTCCTGATTTCCATTTTAGGAAATTTGGTTACTGAGCATGTAAGGCCTTTGAAAGCACAGGGAGCCAGAAATGCTGGGATTTCTACTTCAGACTACTTGAATTGTCCAGGGGAAGCTGGAGGAAACATCTGGTGGCTCTGTATTCCTGCTTCTTCAAATGCTCTGAGTGTCCTGTATGTTGTGACCTGTGACCCAGGACTCTCAGTTCACATGGTCTGGGTCAGATCATGGAAAAGACCCCAACATAGCAGTTTCTCTCCTTGACTCTGACCCAAACTCAGAGTTTTCCTTTTGGGAAATCTCTAAAACAACACTCAGATATAGTTCATATCTAGATTGTCCTTAAATGTAGGTAACAGGGTACCTGAATTCCACTTAGGAACTCCATGTACACTGTAGATTTAGGGTATGGAACAGCCTCTATTTCATGCCCCCTCAAAAAAGAGAGCAAGACAGCAGGGACTCCCAGGAGCCCCAGAACAAATATAGAGATATACAACTAGCTAGTTGTCCACTGGCCATGCCCATCCCCCAAAGGGGAAGGTCTTTGAAGCTGTCAAAAAAGCCTCCCCCTTCACTATGTAAGCAGATCACTGGCTTTGCTCTCTAAGGAGAATGCTGGGGGCTGGGACAGACCATCTTCTAGATTCTGTCTTCTTGGTGCATCAATCCATCAACATTTATGAAGCACTTTGATTATTTATTAATCATTAGGCATTGCTTTGACTCCCTGCGAAGCACATGGCAGAAGGAGAGATCCTAAAAATAGACGTCTTACCTTGGCAGCTACCTCACAGGCTGTCCTGAGTTCTAGAGCTACAGAGTTTGAGTATCTGGGCACTTGGCCTTCTAGAGAGAGGGAAGACTACTGCCATTAAGATTGTGAACTCTTTGAGGTAAGGGATTGTCTCATGCCCCTTTCTGTATTTCCCCATGCTTGGCACAGTGCCTGGCATTTAGTAGGAGTATGCATGTTTTAATTATTATTATCACTGTTGTTATAAATAAGGTAAAACAGGTAAAATACTTTGCAAACCTTAACGTGCTATGTGAGTGGTAGACATCACCTGTCACCATTGTCTTGGAGACAAACCCCATTCACTCGGAAATCTTCAGACAAACTTCTTGTGTCCTTTCCTCCAGGGACAGGCACTCCTGTCTGTCACCTTGGGAGGTCCACTATGGAATACAGTTACCCTTGTCCCCATTTTATAGAGGAGGAGGCTGAGTCAGAGCCCTGGAGGGGAAAAAGTAATGTCCTGAAGCTGGATTTGCTCTTGTCTTTCCTGCTTACTCCAGCGCACTGTTGTACAAGATCTCCCCCTACCACAGACCGTGAGAACTGACAGGTCTTTAGGGTCCATCTCTCCCCTCATTTTAGAGACTAATAAACTGAGACCAGGAAAGAGGAGGGGATTTACCCCCTGGTCACTCAGATATTACCTGGCCAAGAGCCAAGACTCCTGACCAGTCACTTACCTGCTTCACTAGGATCTAGAACGGTTTCACAGTCAGAATTCAATAAGTGCCTACAATGTGCCAGGCCATAAGTGAGGCTCTGGTGATGCAAAACCACAAAAAATCCTGACCCTGTCTTTGCCCCCTAAAGAACTTCTGGAGGCTGCAACCCAGGGAGGCAAGGCAAAGTGATGGACAGTGTTTGAGTCACAAGACCTGGCTTCAAAACCCAATTCTGCTGCCTACTACCCCTGTGACGTGGGGCAGATTTCTACTTTTTCTGAATCTCAGTTTCTTTCTCAAATGGGCAGGGGATGATCTGAGTAGGAGCTTTCCAGCAAACAGGACAAGCCCACAGGTGAGATCCATTATTTGGAGAGGACCTGAGCCATGCTAGGCTCTTCTGAGATGGAAAGGATGGTAAATTTCCAACTGACCCAAATGGATAATGCCCTTTTTAAAGGAGATGGTTTGGGACAGTGGACACTGGAAAGAGTGCTGTCTTTAGTTTCAGAAGAACTGGATTCAAATCCTGCCTTGGCTGATAATTAGCTATAAAACCTTGGGCAAGCCATGCTACCCCTGTGCCTTGACTTACCAGGCTGTAAAGTAAAGGCATCTCACTCGATGGTCCCTATGATCTTGTGTTGATCTGTCCTTGGACGTTTCAACTTTGAGCAGTGCTGAACAGCATGCTTGTACAATGCATCTGGATGGCTTGTCTGGGATCCAAGAATCCTTTCTTTTGGAGGGAAAGCTGGCTCAATTAATTTCTTAAAATGTGACCAGAAGGTAAAGGATTGATGCCTCATCAACTCCAACTCTCTAGGCATGCTCCGTTTGGATTGCCCTGTTAATGCAGAAATCCATTGGAGGAATTTTCTATCCACTGAAGTTTGGTTTCTCCCTTGGATGTGAGTTTGACTTTCAGTTAATCCAAAGTCTCAAATCACTGTTGTAAGAGCCTCATATGCCTTGGAAATTCATCTGACTAGATGGGCGTGGGGGAAGAGGGGGGATTTCTCCCCCTCTACCTCTTTTTTTAAATCTATTTTTGCCGTTCTTAAGTGTTGTTTTCAGAGTTTAACTTAACACAGGTGTGAGCTACGAGAATTTTGAAAATTTGAATTTGTCCAGCTATGTACTGGGGGAAAGGGGAGTGGAAGCTCTAGGCACTCCTGATTATAAGAAGTGACCACTTCCACCAGATTTAATTTGGGGAATGTCTAAAAACTGGGCATTTCAGACTTTGCGGGACCCATGACGTGGAGTGGGGTGAGGGCAGGGCACTGGAAACAAAATAATTTAATTAAAAATATGTATTATTATATTTTCTCCTCTCAACAATTCTGGGGGAATTGTTGTCAGGCAAGGACTGTGCCAAATGGACAATTTCTGGGTCCCCTGCCCAAATTGCCTGACAGCTATCCTGGATCGGGGATAGGAACCAATGTGAACCCTGTTTGATTTATGGGAGACCGTAGGGGATTAGCAGAGGAATCACCAGTCAGTTTGAGGGTTTCTTCCTACAACCTAATGAAACTATACAGGCCATTGTTTGGAGAAAGGTGAAGGGCTCCCCCAGGAAAGGGTGAGAGGGTGAGTGCCCCCTCTGGTCCAAATCGCTTGGTTTTGAGAGACTGGAGATGACTTTTGATGCCTGGCTGCCTGAGAACCAACTGCCCATCCTGGCAGTTTATGACTGCAAGAAGTAAGAACTAGCTCACGCCTTTTTTCGCCAAAAAAACATTTTTAAGTGTCTACTATGTGCCAGGCACTGTGCTGAGGAAAGATGGTCCTTGACCTCAAGGAACTTATAATGGGGAAGGGGCGGGGGCGGGGGGGGGAACAACATAGGAAAGAAAACTGAAGAGAGAGGGTGGGGATGGTATTGTGAAAAGAGGAGAGGACAAGGGAGGGAGCCCAAGAAAAAAAAAATGAGCGGGTGCCCGGTAGGAGATGAGATGTTAACCTTGTTCCCTTTCCTTGCCCTCCGGGAAGGGTCCGGATACCGTGTGAGTAACCAGGCTGGTTGGATTCTGCAAGAGAATAGGTAGGTGATAACGACACGTCTTTTCTCCCTTGTCAAGCGTAGCGGAGGCAAGCAGGGCATTTAGCGGTGCACACAAGGAAGCGGGAGACCCTTGCTTCTGGACGGGATGACGGGAAAGCTTTTTGACCACGTCCCTGTCCCCAACCTCTCCTGGGATTCCTTTTTCCTTAAAAAAAAAAAGAAGGGAGTGGAGTTCCCTACTTAATTCTGACGCAGCGTCTCACTTAGAGAGCAAAGCCAGTGAGCCGCTTGCACCGGACAGCTCTGGCAAGGACGGAGTTCGCCTGTTCAGCACCCTGCAACGCGCGCACCCGCAAGGGGGGTCTCAAAAGAGTAGGTCGGACTCCATAACTCCATTACTGCTGGGGAGTGGTCGATAAACACGTATTTAATGCCTACTGTGTTCTGGTCCTCTTTGTAGCATCGGTTCTTAGCACAGTGCCTGACGCATAGCGGACATTTAATAAATATTTATTGACTATTGACGAAAAGCTCGAGATGAAATAGGAAAAAGAAAGACAAGTCTTGCTCTCGGGAGTTTACAATCGAAATGGGAATTCAGCACACACAAGAAAGCTGAAAGGGGGCAGAAAGAGGGAAAGGAAGACTCCTTCTCTCTCAGACCTCAGAGTCCTGGGCTTATCACCTTCCTCTCCTAGGATGGAAGCTTTCCAAAGAAGAAGATATTTTGAGGTTTGTTTTCCTATCCCCGGTGCCTAGCACATACCCTAATACTGAAATGGCTCTGTGTTTTTAAAAGATGTAAATCGATTGTCTTAACAAAGAGATTAAAAGATTCCCCAAAAGATTTCAGTTGGCAAACACTTGACTTGCCAAAAAGAGAGAGATGGAAAACCAAGGGCAAACTACGTTTAGAATATTGCCTGACTTGTACCGTCTTAAGCAGAAAGATGCTGGGAGGTGCTGAGTGATATCTTCTCAGGGGAGGAGCCGAGGAAGCCGCGAATCCAGAGGGTTTAAGCCAGGTTAGCCGCGACCTTTAAGAGTGACTTTTAAACTGAGCTCGTTCCAGTCCCACCCAAGACTAGAGATATCAGAGGTGTGACTGATAAGGGTCCTTCTGGCTCAATAGCCTTCTCAGCGCTAAACTTCCTAGCCTTCCCCCAAGCTAGGGTGTTGTGGATATGAGCTTAACAATAACAAGTGCTAGACTGTATATGATTTACATCAAATTCTTTTCTTTCAGGCAACTAGTGACACAGTGGACAGAGCACCTGACCTGGAGTCAGGAAGTTCAAATCTGACCTTTTGAGTTGTGTGACCCTGGGCAAATCATTTCACCCTGTTTGCCTCAGTTTCCTCATCTGTAAAATGAGCTGCCAAGAAAATCCCGAATGAGATCACGAAAAGTCTGACACAACTGAACAACAGCAAACTACCAGGTACTTTACAGATATTATCATATCTTTTCCCCAGTTGATAAATGGTCAAAGGATATGAACAGGGAGTTTTCAGAGGAAGAATTTGAAGTTATCTATAACCATATGAAAAAAATGTTCTAAATCAAGAGATGCAAATCAAAACAACTCTGAAGTACCCCATCACACCTATCAGATTGGCTAACATGACAAAACAGGAAGATGATAAAGGTTGGAGAAGATGTGGGAGAGTTGGAACACTAATTCATTGTTGGTGGAGCTGTAAGCTGATCCAACCACTCTGGAAAGCAATTTGGAACTATACCCAAAGGGCTACAAAAATGTATATATCCTTTGGCCTAGCAATATCTCTTCTGGGACTCCAACCCAAAGAGATCATAGAAATGGGAAAGGGTCCCACATGAACAAAAATATTCATAGCAGCTCTCTTTATGGTGGCCAAAAACTGGAAATCAAGGGGATGTCCATCAATTGGTGAATGGCTAAACAAGTTGTGGTGTATGAATGTAATGGAATACTATTGTGCTGTAAGAAATGATGAATAGGAAGACTTCAGAGAAACCTGGGAAGACTTATATGAACTGATGCTGAGTGAGAGGAGCAGAACCAGGAGAACTTTGTACACAGCAACAACCACAGTGTTCGAGGAATTTTTCTGGTAGACTTAGCACTTCATTGCAATGCAAGGACTTAAAAAATTTCCAGTGGACTCTTGAGGCAAAATGCCTTCCTCATCCAGAGAAAGAACTGGATTGCAGATAGAAGTAGACCATTTTCTTTTGTATTATGTTTTGCTTTGTTTGGTTTTAAGATTTCTCCCATTTATTTTAATTCTTCTATGCAACATGTATTTAATAGGAATGTATGTGTAGAACCTATATAAGATTGTACACCATCTCAAGGAGGGAGTGGGAAGTGAGGGGGAGTAAAGGAGAGGCAGGAGAAAATCTAAGATACATGAAAGTAATTGTTGAACACTGAAAACAAAATAATTTAATTGAAAATGTATATTATCATATTTTCTCCTCTCCATAATTCTGAGGGATGGGTGATATTATTATCCCTATTGTACAGTTGAGGAAACTGAGAAAGACTGAAGTTAAGTGACTTGCCCATAGTCACAATTAGTATGTGAGGCTAGATTTGAACTCAGGTCTTCACTTCAATAACCAATTATTGAATAAAGACTAAGGTTTTCCTTTCCTATGTCATCATTCTCTTCTAGGTCAAATCAGCCTCTGAAGAATAGGGCTGATGATGAAATTGGACTTAACATTTTCCTCGGTCTTGTTCAGACCCTACCCAACTTATTCTACTCAGGCGTGTGTGTGTGTGTGTGTGTGTGTGTGTGAGCGAATGAGTGTGAATGTGTGTAGATCTTTTGTTTAGATTGCCCTGGGATGGGAGGGGCTGGTCTGGGAGTAAAAGTGACATCATCAGTTCTCCGTTGGAATGGATCCACCTCTCATTATAATATTCATTCTTTTCATTAGAATGGATCCACCTCTCATTATAATATTCATTCTCTTCATTAATTGTTCACTAATCAGAGTTGACTGGCAACTATCAGGAATGCCTAATCTTCCAAGGGCAAACAAGTATCAATAGGCTGCCATCATCCTTCTTCGGTCCATGAGAGATGGCTGAATGACCATCCTTGGAGAAGCCAAGATGGCGGAGCAGAAAGACTCACATACGCTAGCTCTGAACCCACAGCCCACAAATTTGCTGTAAAAAGAACTCCCCACAAATTCTGGAGCAGTGCAAGCCGCGCAGAAACACAGCGGAAGAGATTTCCATTCCAGAGAGCCCTGGAAAGCCATCCCCAGGAGTCCATCGTGCTCTGGACGCGGGAGTCCACCCCTGCCTAGCCCTGCCCTCGTGGCCCAAGAGGAGCAGATCCGAGCAGGCTTCAGGGACAGAACCCCCAGTGGCCATGAAGGTCCCTCCACCCACAGGCGCTCCAGGTCAGTGAGAGAGACTTCTGGGCTGGCCGAGAGGGGAGTGGGGTGTCTCCGTGGCTCAGGCCCCCTTGGGAGGCAGCAGCAGAGGCAGCGGAAGCCTGGGACTCCAGGAGCAGTCTGGAGCTCAGGGCAATTACCAAAGGTCTCTGCATAAACCCCCTGAGGGAACTGAACCTGGGAGGTAGCCCTGCCCCCCACCTGAGAACCTGACTTAATCTTACCCTGAACAGCAACCCAGCCCATCCACTGAAAGCCCTGAGGCGGGGGAGCAGCATTTGAATATCAGACCCCAAGCACTAGCTGGGCAGATCTAGGCAGGGGTGGAGAAGAATCTCAGAAGTCAAGTAACTGGCTGGGAAAATGCCCAGAAAAGGAAAGAAAAATAAGACCATAGAAAGCTACTTTCTTGGGGGACAGATGTTCCCACCTTTCATTTCTGATGACGAGGAACAATGTTTACCATCAGGGAAAGACGTGGAGGTCAGGGCCTCTGTATCCCAGACATCCAAGGTGGATGTCCCATGGGCTCAGGCCATGGAAGAGCTCGAAAAGGATTTTGAAAATCAAGTTAGACAGGTGGAAGAAAAATTGGGAAGAGAAATGAGAGAGATGCAAGAAAAGCATGAAAAAAGGGTCAATACCTTGGTAAAGGAGACCCAAAAAAATGCTGAAGAAAATAACACCTTGAAAAATAGGCTCACTCAATTGGCAAAAGAGGTTCAAAAAGCCAATGAGGAGAAGAATGCTTTCAAAAGCAGAATTAGCCAAGTGGAAAAAGAGGTTCAAAAGCTCACTGAAGAAAATAGTTCTCTCAAAATTAGAATGGAACAGATGGAGGCTAATGACTTCCTGAGAAACCAAGAAATCATAAAACAAAACCAAAAGAATGAAAAAATGGAAGAAAATGTGAAATATCTCCTGGGAAAAACAACTGACCTGGAAAATAGATCCAGGAGAGACAATTTAAAAATTATGGGACTACCTGAAAGCCATGATCAAAAAAAGAGCCTAGACATCATCTTTCATGAAATTATCAAGGAAAAATGCCCTGACATTCTAGAACCAGAGGGCAAAATAAGTATTGAAGGAATCCATCGATCACTGCCTGAAAGAGATCCAAAAAGAGAAACTCCTAGGAACATTGTGGCCAAATTCCAGAATTCCCAGATCAAGGAGAAAATATTGCAAGGAGCTAGAAAGAAAATTCAAGTATTGTGGAAATACAATCAGGATAACCCAAGATCTAGCAGCTTCTACATTAAGGGATCAAAGAGCGTGGAATAGGATATTCCAGAAGTCAAAAGAACTAGGACTAAAACCAAGAATCACCTACCCAGCAAAACTGAGTATAATACTTCAGGGGAAAATATGGTCTTTCAATGAAACAGAGGACTTTCAAGCATTCTTGATGAAAAGACCAGAGCTGAAAAGAAATTTGACTTTCAAACATAAGAATGAGAAGAAGCATGAAAAAGTAAACAGCAAAGAGAAGTCTTAAGGGACTTACCAAAGGTGAACTGTTTACATTCCTACATGGAAAGACAATATTTGTAACTCTTAAAACTTTTCAGTATCTGGGTAGTTGGTGGGACCACACACACACACATGCACATGCATGCACACATGCACACACACATGTACATACGTGCATGCACATACAGAGACAAAGAGCACAGAGTGAATTGAATAGGATGGGACAATATCTTAAAAGAAATTAAGGTAAATGGTGAGAGAGAAATGTAGTGGGAGGAGAGAGGGTGAAATGGAATGGGGTAAATTATCTCTCATTCAAGAGGCAAGCAAGAGACTTTTTAGTGGAGGGAAAAAGAGGAGAGCTGAGAAAAAAAGAAGAAGTTTACCCTCATCACATTTGACTAAAGGAAGGAATAAAATGCACGCTCATTTTGGTATGAAAACCTATCTTACAATACAGGAAAGTGGGGGAGAAGGAGATAAGCAGGGAGGGGGGATGATGGAAGGGAGGGCAATGGGAGGAGGGAGCAATTTGAAGTCAACACTCTTGGGGAGGGACAGGATCAAAAGACAGAATAGAAACAATGGGGGGGCAGGATAGGATGGAGGGAAATACAGTTAGTCTTACACAACATGACTATTATGGAAGTCATTTGCAAAACTACACAGATATGGCCTATATTGAATTGCCTGCCTTCCCAAAGAGAATGGGTGGGGAGGGAGGGATGGGGAGAATTTGGAACTCAAAGTTTTAGGAACAACTGTTTAGTATTGTTCTTGCTACTAGGAAATAAGAAATACAGTTAACGGTGAATAGAAAGTCATCTGGCCCTACAGGACAAAAGAGAAGATGGGGACAAGAGAAGGGAGGGATGATAGAAGAGAGGGCAGATTGGTGATAGGGAAAATTAGAATGCTTGGTGTATTGGGGTGGGGAGAGAGGACAAGTGGGGAGAAAATTTGAACCCAAAATTTTGTGAAAATGAATGTAAAAAGTTAAATAAATAAATTTATATTAAAATAATAAAAAAATAAAAAAAAGGATAAATGACCATCCTTTATTAAGTATTTGCTAGCCACAATTAATGAAATGATTAATTACCCAGGAATTATATCTCTCAAGATTTTTATACTTCACTCTTCCATGACTCCCTGGGAAGGAGGAGAGGGATGGATGCAAGGGAAAATTCAGGCCATGTAATAAAATAAGAGTAATACAAGAATGGGTTTTTTAGTTCCTTCTCCAGATGCACAGGGGCTCAGCATTTTCTCAGCTAATCAGGAGTCAAATTCTGGGTTGACACCACCCAGCACATTCAGGGCACCCTCAGAAAACCCTTCCAGCCCTGAGACTTGGGTGGGAAAGGAATATTTCTATTGAAAAAAACAGTTAAATACAGTAGAACTTGATTTAGAGTCTGGAAATTGTCACAGTGGAGGCTCCACTTTGGGTAATTGGAGCCCCATTATTCTGCTGTGGCTCTCTTCCCCAAGTGTAATCAATCACTCTGAGAGCATGGCCTGTCTTACTTCCTTTTTGGTCTCTGTCTAGAGCACTTAGCTCTAGCACTTAGCACAGTGCTGGGCACATAGTAAGCACTTAACTAGCACTCCACATCTGGGCAGACTGTAGGTGCTTAAGTAGTGCTCTGTGGCTGGGCAGACAGTAGGTGCTTAAGCAGTGCTCCATGCCTGGGCAGACAGTAGGTATCTAAGCAGCGCTCCATGCCTGGGCAGACAGTAGGCGCCTGAGCGGTGCTCCATGCCTGGGCAGACAGTAGGTACCTGAGCGGTGCTCCATGCCTGGGCAGACAGTAGGAACCTGAACGGTGTTCCGTGTCTGGGCAGACAGTAGGTATCTACGCAGTGCTCCATGCCTGGGCAGACAGTAGGTATCTAAGCGGTGCTCCATGCCTGGGCAGACAGTAGGAACCTGAGCGGTGCTCCGTGTCTGGGCAGACAGTAGGTATCTAAGCAGTGCTCCATGCCTGGGCAGACAGTAGGCGCCTGAGCGGTGCTCCGTGGCTGGGCAGACAGTAGGTATTTAAGCAGCGCTCCGTGTCTGGGCAGACAGTAGGTATCTACGCAGTGCTCCATGCCTGGGCAGACAGTAGGTATCTAAGCAGCGCTCCATGCCTGGGCAGACAGTAGGTATCTAAGCAGCGCTCCATGCCTGGGCAGACAGTAGGCGCCTGAGCGGTGCTCCTCCTTAGCTGCTGCATCCCCAGCCCGGAAGGCAAAGGCGAGGCCGGGCCTCGTCCTCCCAGGCCAGGCCCAGACCGCACCTTCCTTTGGCCGGTTTGAATTTTTGTTCCCCCAGGGGAACGTACGGAGGGCGGCCCTACGGCCGCTGCGCCGCCTGGGGGCGCCCGAGAGCTCCCCGCCAGCGTTGCCGGCCCGGCGTCAGGGGGCGGGGCTTGGGAGGCGCAGGGCGGGCGGCGATTGGCGGCGGGCGGCGGGCGGGGCGGGCCTTGGGGCGGGCTCCGGGCCCGGTTCGGACAATGAGCAACCATAGACGGGAGAGCGGCGCCGGGTGAGGGGCCCGGATTGAGGACGCTCCCCCCCGCCGGGGTCCGCAGACTCTATGGTGGCGGGGAGGACCCGGGCTGGGCGGCGGCAGGTCCGCGGCACGCGGGCAGCGGGCGGTGGGCCCAGGCCGGCCGGGGAACGGCAGGGGCGGGGGTGGGGCCGGGCCGGGCCGCGCTGAGCCGCGCTCTCCGCCCCCCGCCAGGCAGGACCATGGCCCTGAAGGCCGAGCCCGCGCCGCTGGACTGCATCCAGGTGACGCTCAAGTGCGAGGACGTGGAGGAGGTGCAAGTGGAGGACGACGGGGACGAGAGCGGGGACCGGGGGCCCCCGCCGCCCCGCCGCCGCCGCGCCCTGCCGCCCGCCGGGCCCCCTGCCGAGCCCGCCATCCCCATCCCGGCGGCGCTACGGGAGCCGGTGCTCCGAGGTGAGGCCGAGGCGGGCGGGGGAGGGGAAGGGGCGGCGGGGCGGGGCCGCCCCCCGGGGTGAGGGGGGGCCTGAGGCCGACGTCCGGCTGGGGGGAGGGGGAGGAACGCCAACGGAAGAAGGGGGAGGGGAGCCTGGGGGGGGGGCCCCCCTCGCCCGCTGCCCTTCCCACGTTACGGCCCGGGGCCAGGTGACCGTGCAGGGGGGACCCCAGTGTCTGCTGTTACCAAAACCCACCTCCAGGCTCGTGCACGCACGTGCACCGTGTGCGGTCGGGCAGACACGCGTGCGGACAATGTGACCGTGGCCCCACCGTCTCGTGTTGTCTGTAACTACGTGCGCACGCGTGTGTGTGCCTGTGTGTGTCCGTAATTTTATATTTTGTGGCTCGCTTTTCCGTCATGCCCCCCTCGGTGACCCCAGGGGGGTGTTCTTGGCACAGGTGCTGGAGTGCTTTGCCATTACTTTCTCCAGCTCATTTTACAGATGAGGAAACCGAGGCAAGCTGGGTGTAATGACTTGCCCAGGGTCACATAGCAAGGAAGTGCCTGAGGCTGGATTTGAACTCTGGTTCTCCTGACCCCAGCCCATGTAATTGTATGTAGACATAGACGTGTCTGCACGTACAGACATAGAGACATGTTTGTGTCCATGCCTGTGTGTGCAAACCGCACAGTGTGTCTACACAGGTGATATGTATGTTTGCATGTGCCTGTGTGCACACATAGATGTGATCTATATCATCCGTCACTTCTCTCCACCTCACCTCCCACTCTCCTGGAAACCTGCCCCTCTGGGGCAGGTGACTTTGTCCAGGGCACCCGCAGGATCCCAGGGACCCTCAAGATCCTGCCCTACCCTCCTCATTTTTCTACGTGTATAAATACAACTTTACCATGCACGTGTGTATTCACATGTACATAAACACACATGTATATATAGATCGATGTTTACAGAAAGGCATTCTCCATCTATATACATATATAGTGTGTATAATTCTATTACATGTATGTGGTATTGCACATATATACATGTAAACACATAATATGTGAAAACAGGTCCAGCAAGGTCACGTGACTTGCCTGAGGCCACCCAGAGGCGGGATTGGCCTGGAATGACTTGGGCTTTGGTTGGGAATGAATGAGAAAGAAGCACTTAGCAAGTGCCTAAAGTGTGCGATCACCTTCCCAAGCATTGGGGATGCACATACCAAAGGGAGACATCCTCATCCCAGTTTCCCTTCTGGTTGGGGAAGGCGCCAAGATGTAGGACAGACATCCCGTAAATCCTCCGTGTTGGCGGTGTGTCCCCCAAGCCGCAGCACCAGGAATGGCTGTCCACAGGGACAGGGCAGTGCAGAGGGCTTGATGATTTGGGGGTGTCTGTGAAGGCTGGCTGGGCTCTTTGCTCCTGAGAGTGGGATCCAGTGAGGGTGCGCCATTGCTCCTTCCCCACTCCCTCTTCTTCCCCTGTTTTTTATCCCCTTCCCTCCCCATATTTCCTCTCCTCATCCTCCCCCTTCCCCCCTCATCTCTCCTGCTCCTCTCCCTGCCCCTTCTCCACCACTCAGTCTTTCCCTCCTGCCTCTCCCTAGTGTCTCTCTCTGGAATGTCTGAGTCCCCCCACACACACACACAAGACAGGTGAAGATGGTCATCCCTGCAGAGGTCCCTGGGGCCCAGGTACTCTGCCTTTGGCCAGTGATAATATAGGACTCTTGGCAGTAGGCATCCCTGGAAGCTGGGGACAGGCCTCACTTCCCTGATGCTGTGGGTGGGTGGGGGCTGCATCCCTGCCCATTGCAGACATAGCTGAGTTTTCCCTTGGTTTCTGGTAGTGTGGGCTCCCTAACCTGGGGGGTCACAGCAGCGTCAGAAATGCTGAGTCCCCATTCTGGGGGGGACGTTGCCTTGGAGAGTGGACCTTCCTCAAGGGCAGGGTCTGCTCCCTGGTCCTCATTTCTGCCTCAGTGCCCAGGTGCTTGGAGGGAGGCACCTGGGGTAAGCTGAGCAGGAAAAGTGGATTGTGGGTATCCAGTGCAGAGGAGCACTTGTTGCAGTCTGCTGAGGGCTGCTTCTCCCACCCCTAAACCCTGGGTGGGCCAGCTCTTGAAATTGGCCTTAAAGGCTCTCCGGCACCCAGCTCTTCTCGGGTCTAAATATCAGAATTTTCCATCTTGGACTCCTGGGTCCTGGGAAGGCATTTCACCCCCCACTGCTGCTTTCAGTGACTTTTGGGAAGCACCCACATCAACTAAATGTGGATGTGTCTCTTTTATTTTTTACAATACATTAAATTTCCCAATGTGCCTTCCTCCATGGACCCTCCCTTGTAACAAATAAAAATTGGAACAAAGACCAAGAAGAGGTCTTCTTGTGGCAGTGTAGGCACCATCCTGTCCCAGTAGCCGTCTACCTCTCTTCTGAAACTTGGGCAGAGACGGTTTTCTAAATTTGTAGGCTATAAGCAGTGGGGTCTTTTGTAGGACATTTGAAAGCCAATGGGGGTGATCCAGAAGGCCAGAGTGGGAATGAACAGAGTGGCCATCAAAGGGCACTCCTGGACTTTGGCAGCCTGGGGTCCTGGGACAGAGAGGCCACACGAGGGGCTGCCATTCAGAATCCAAGGACTCCTTCCTCTAGACCTGGCCAGAGTTAGGGATGGGAAACAGTTGGGAGAGGGGGGTTTGGAGAGATGTGGCAAGGAAAGGAGGTCAGCGGTTGTCAGCCAGCTCTCTCCTCCATCCTCACTCACACATTACACAGTCCCTGTATCAGGAAGCATCTACTATGTGCTGGGCACAAAGGGAGACAGCTCCTGAGAACTCCACTGCATCTGTGATCTCCTTGGTTCAGAAATTCCCGCTGCTGGTACAGATTGCTGCCCATCCTGGACAGCTCTTGTTCATCCCTGTACATAGATAAAAGTCCACAAAGAGTTAAACAAGGTAATTTTGTTGGCGAGGTGCTGACAGCTGGTGTCGTAGCTGGTGGCCTGAGCCGAGTCTTTAAGGTGCACATTATATATTAAAGACTCAAGGTGGGAGATGATGTAGTCCGAACAGGAGCCCTCGGGGTGGGTAGTGATCCTGGTGGGGTCATGAAGGGACATCAGAGGGAGATTACTGAGGTGGGGAGCTGCTGAGGAAGACTGCCCACAATGCATCAGGGCCCACTTGTGTGCCCCCGTGGTGGCCCAAAGAGCCAAAGTATTAGCCTTGGCATGAGGAGGTTGCTTTGGCAGCCAGGTGGAGTATGGACAGGAGGGGATGTCAAGGCAGGGATATAATGAGGCTGGCACTGTAGTCCAGGTGTGAAGTGATGAGGGCCTAGGCTGAGGCTGGGGAGGAGAGAAACACTGTGAAAGGGAAACCTGCCAACCAACCGTGGAGGAATTGTGAGCAAGGGCTCAAGGGAGACCCCAAGTGCCCAGGTTCCCCTAGGAAGTGTAAAAGACGGCAGGAACATGGCCAGTCCTGCTCTGGTCATATGATAGAGCTTGAGAAACCTGGGGGACATCCGGTTCAGGATGCCTGAGAGGCAGGTGGTGACTGATGCCAGATGTAGCTGCGGACCGAGGTTAGGGCTGAGTGCACACAGGTAATCACTGAACATGGGGAAGATGCTCGTCCCCCCAAGAGGACGAGTATGGAAGTAGGGAGCAGATGGCCTGGGATTGAGCTTGCAGGGCTCAATCAAGAGGAGGAGAACAGAGGGGTATCCCCAAAACCCCAAGTGAAGACTCCTCCAAAGGGTTCTGGGAGAATGAGGCTTGTGAGCAAAGGCTGGTGGATCTGGCGGTGAGGAACATTAGTCAGTTGGAGGGGGCAATTCCACCCAAGCCCCCTGGGTTGGGGGTATCATATGTGAATGTGAGAGTGCTCCCTGAGACAAATATTGTTGGCTACTCATGATCTGCTCATGTGGGGAGGACTTGTTGGGAGGATGGTGAAGAGGAAGGCTTTTTTCAGCTGAGAAGAGCCCTCCCATTGGGTGTGGCATCCTGGGCTTCTCTCACGGCCAGCTCCCTTCTCTCCCCTCCTTTATCTGTCACTCTCCCCTACCCTTCCTTAGTGGGACAACCTGAGAACAGCCCCCTCCCTGGGCAGTGCCAGCCAGAGACCAGTGCCGCTGTTACAGATGAGGCCGAGCCACTGCAGTCCTGGGAGCAAGAGTACTTGGTAGGGAACAGCCCTGGGGGCAGTGGCCGGGCCCTGTGCATGGTATGTGGCCAGGAGCTCCCCACCCCTTCTGCCCGAAGTGCGCGGCGCCACATCCTCCGCCAGCATCCCCACACCCTGGGCCTGAGCCCTGGGGAGAAGAGCAACATCCTTGAGGCCTGGAGCGAGGGCGTGGCCTTGCTAGATTCACTGGAGTCTCCATCTCCCCCCAGCAGGGGTAGGTAGGAGGGGACTGAGGGGGCCATGGGACAGAGCTGGGGGGATTCGGGTCTTGAGGGGCTTTGTTCTCTGCCTCAGATCCTCCTGAGACACCAGCTGAGATTGTGGTGCTTCTGGACACCGAGGAAAAGCCTGAAACACAGTCAACTCGGAACCGACCCCGGGGACTCCGGCCCCTACAGCCTCCAGGTCAGATCCCTGAGAGAGGAAGCTGGGGCAGGCATCATAGGGGCAGGCAGAACAGGGCTGCCACCTAGGCCGGGAGCCGGGCTAACAGGCAGGCTTTCACACGGCTGGGCCACTTTCTGTCAGCAGCTCCCCCGGCCATAGAAGGAGGGACCAAGAAGTTGCGGAACCAGAGATGTAAGGAGCTGTCTGAGGAAGCCCCTCCCAAGAAGAAGAAGGGGAGGGGCCGCACTTCTACCAGGGCCAAGACCATGGCCAGGCCCTCAGTCCCAAGCCCAGGTAAGGGGGCACTGAGCCTGCGTTTCGGGAGCAGGACCAGGCTCTTTGGGACTGGAGAGGTGGGGCCAGAAGGGGAGGGATGGACATTTTAGGAGAGTTGCCATGAGGAGTAGCACAGGGAGTCAGGGGGAGTGGTTTAGGTAAAGGATCACCTTGCAGCAGTGAGGCCCCATCAGCAGGGGTCTATGGGGGTGTCCAGCTTCCTTCAGCAGCAGGGGGTGGTAGGAGTGATCCAGGGATCCACAGAACCTGAGAGAAGAGGAGGGGATAGCACTGAACTGGTTCACCAAGGGGTCAGGATGGGGAGGGGAGGAGAGAGTGGCTTGGGAAGGAGCTGGGGTGTGGCAGCCTTGGCCTGTCTTTGAGAACAAAATACAGGCTGAGGGCTTGGAAATCAGTGGGAAAAATTAGAATGATAAAAGATGGTAATGGGTACAAAATCATCTGAGTAAAATTAAGCAGGGAATGCCAGGTTGTGGAGGAAGAGGACCTAAGGCAGCTGAAATCAAAGAGTGTAGCATATAAGCAGCTAGGTGATGCAGTGGAGTAGGAAGGCCTGAGTTCAAATCCTGTTTGGGACACTAACTGGGTGACCCTGGGCAAGTCATTTAACCACTGTTTGCCTCAGTTTACCCAGCTGTAAAATGGGGATAATAATAGCATCTCCTGCCAAGGTTGTTGTAACATTGAAATGAGATCACCTGTGAAGAGGCACTTTGCAAACCCAAAGTACTACATAGATACTAGGGATGGTGGTGATGATGGTGGTGATGATGTGATGATGCTGGTGGTGATTATGGTAATGGTGGTAGTGGTGGTGGTGGTGGTGGTGATGATGTGATGATGCTGGTGGTGGTTGTGATGGTGATGGTGATGATGGTGGTGGTGGTGGTGGTGATGATGTGATGATGCTGGTGGTGGTTGTGATGGTGATGGTGATGATGGTGGTGGTGGTGGTGATGATGGTGGTGGTGGTGATGGTGATGGTGGTGGTGGTGGTGGTGGTGGTGGTGGTGGTGGTGGTGGTGGTGATGTGATGATGCTGGTGGTGGTTGTGATGGTGATGGTGATGATGGTGGTGGTGGTAGTGGTGATGGTGGTGATGGTGGTGGTGGTGGTGGTGGTGGTGATGGTGATAGTGGTGATGATGTTGCTGCCAGAGCTTAAACCTTAGGAACCAGCCAGCCCAGCCTCTTCAGTGTCCAGACATAAGGAAAGGGGCTGCCTTGTTGTTCTCTGTCCCTCTGCAGCGTTCCTCCCCCTTCCACATGTCACTTTAGAGCCCTTCTCAGCGCCCATCGAAGTCCGACACTTCACGGATGGCAGCTTCCCACCAGGCTTCGTGCTCCAGCTCTTCTCTCATAGCCAGCTGAAAGCCTCACAAGACAGGGCCTCCTCAAAGGAAGGAGAGCTGGCTGAGGGGAGCCCCAAGCGTCCTCCAAGTCCCTCCCCAGGTGAGCTATTGGGCAAGCCTCTCAGACTTTGGTGGCAGGAGAAGGGCCCTGGAAGACAGACCTGCCTCTCTCTCAGCCTCCCCTCCCTCCAGGACTCTTGTCTTGGCTCCACAGCAGAGCAGGCATCCTTGCAGAGGAAGGCTGTGACCCTGCACAACTCTGTCAGCCTGGTCTGGTCTCAGAATCAAACCTCAAGTTCCCATCAAGGAAAGCTGGCTCTTAGGCCAAGCTGGATTCTGGAGGATCCTGAGTCCAGCACAGGCCCATAGCAGGCCCTTGTTAAATGCTTATTGAAATGCTCCTAATCCAGTTTAACACAGGATGGGACTGTCATGGACCTCTCTTTCCGGCATCCCTCTTGGTCTTTGGAATTTCCCTGTAATTAGGCACCAGGTGACTAGGTGGACTCCTAGAGAGAAGACTGTTCTGACCCTCATCACCCTCCAAAGGAAGTGAGAGACAGGGATCCCAGAGCACATGGGAGGGAGCTTCCGGGCTAAGGCACTTGGGAAAGTACCTCTGGGCCCTGACCTGCCCTAACTCTAGCAGGTGCAGCATGGTTTAACAGAGGAAGACAGTGATGAATCGGGGGAGTGTCCAGAGGAAGGATGCTGAGCTGGGCAAGGGCCTTTGGTCTATGACATGTGAGGGGCAGATAACAACTGGAGAAGGGGAGGAGGCCCCAGAGATAACCAGATCCTGGCCATTCCTCTGGACAAGTTCCAGGGGCTTTTATGGGCTGCAGAGTGCCCAGGCTGACGTAGCAGCCAAATCCTAATGTGATACTGGGGTGTGTTGAGTGGTGGTGGCTGCTGTGTCTTGCCCTGGTCAGCCCCCATGCACCTAGAGGCCTGCTCAGCTCATGTTAGGCTATTATTGATCAGCTGGGAAGTGTTGAGAGGAGGGCAGCAGACTGGTTGAGGCCTGTTTGCCACATGGGGCCTCTGGCAGAGGTTAGCCTATGTGGCAGTTGGGAAGCCAGCAAAGGGGCAAAACCAGGAGCATCAGGTTAGGCCTGGCATCAAGGGGAAACGTCCCCAGGTGGTAGGTTCTCCCTCCTCTGAAGGGCTTTGCACTGGAGATTTTGGAAGAGGTGCCATTTGGTGGGTCCAGGAGGTCCCTGTCCTTCCTCCCATGGCCCATACTGGCTTCCAAAGACCTTCCAAAGGATAGGACTGAATTCTGGAGTCTACATCAGGGGCCTTTCTGACCAGCCTTGAGAGAGAAGCATATGGGTCCAGAATGTTTAAGGGGTCTCAGTGGTCAAGTCCAGCCTCTGCATTTTACAGATGAGGAGTCTGGGGCCCAGAGACACCAAGGCACTTGCCACTCACACAGGTAGTAATGGCAGAGACTTTGAATGTGTCACTGTTGGTGCAGCTGCCTCCTACCTCTTGGCTCTAATGCTTTTCTCTCCATCCCTCCCCAGCTCCCTCCGCGGGGCTCCGAGGGACGCTGGACCTGCAGGTAATCCGTGTGCGCCTGGAGGAACCCCCTGCAGTCAGCCTGCTTCAGGATTGGTCCAAGCCACCCCAGGGACCCCGAGCGGCAGCAGGGACCAGTGACCCCCCAGGCTGGCAGACTGTGCTGGCAGAGTCTGGTGTGGCCACTCGGGAACAGCCAGAGACCGGGCATGGGGTCTGAGGGCCTGAGGGAGGGAAAGGGACCTCACTGCACCTCCCCCAAATCCCCCTTCCCCCAGCAGACCAGCCCATCCATCAGAAGACACTGATGGAGCCAAGCACTTGAGCAGGGTGGGGAGAGTCCACGTCTGCTCCCGTTGGACGCTGCTAAGGGTCTGGGGTCCGGGTCACCACCAGGCCACTGGGCTGTTGCCGTCCTTGCACTAGGGTTCAGTGTTGATGGAGACCCACTGTGTTTGCCCTTCCTTGTTCCTGCTTCACCGCTTCCCGCCGGCACAGTGCCTTACATAGGAGGTGGTCACAAGGGGGGACCCACTGGAGCCCTCTACTACCTCGGGGGAGTCTCCTCTCCCCCCACCTCCTCCTGGCCCTCCTGACAGGGAGTTCTATCACCTCTTTCCCCTCCCCCCACAGCAGAGCAGGGGGAACCCTAGGTGAGGGGGAAGTAGCTCTGGAGACTCCAAGCTCTGCCTGCTTTTCACCTTGCCTCCCATCCCCCACCTCCCCCAGTTTTTTCCCTTTGTACATACCCCTTTGTTGACAATAAATTATTATTTTTTATGACGTGAGCTTTTGGGAGTCGTCCTTGTGAATGGACATCCAGAGTTGAGTAAAGAAGGGACCTTAGGTCCCTGGTGCCAGAGGTTCACCTGTCATCCCGAGTCCACTAGAATGGAAGCCTGGCCCTCACAGGCAGCCCGCTCACCTTGTCCTTGTCCTGAGTCGAAATCTGTTATTCCCAGGTTTTCACCATCTGTCCCTCGTCCTTTGCAGCCAAGCAGGAGGTGACAGCCATTCTCCACCAGTCCCACCTTCTCTGCATTCAGCCTGCCATTGCTCTAACCGATTCTCCTTACAGAGTTGGGTTCCAAGTCCCCATCCCCATTCTGGTCACCTTCCTAAGACACCTTCAGGTAGCCATCCCTTCCTAAAATCTGGTACCCAGAACACTGAAGAGTTCCCGCCAGTGTGAAGAAAGAAGGTGTTCATTGTGAACCTGCACTTTGCTTAAATCAAGCAAATAGGAAAGAATGCACGATTAGCCCAGCAGCTAATGTTTTGTATTCATTTTGTTCAACCTGGATAGATTATCATGGGGGCAACCTGCACACTGTGTCCAAGCTTTGAAAGATAAGATGATATTCAGTGGGCACCAAGCACCCCTGCGCTGCTATGCTGGATGTTGGGGAGAGTCAACATACGGCAGTATAAGGATTTACAAAGTGATGAGGAAAGTACTTGTTGCTGCGGGTCAGGGTAGCCTCATGGAAGAGCTTTCACAGAAACCAACAATTTCAAGAGGTGCAAGTGAGGAAGGAGCTGGACCAAAGAGGATGAAAGGGAGGCATGTATAATAGATGGAAAAGTAGGTGGAAGATAGGTTGTGAAGGTATTTGAGTGCTCCAAAGAGGTGATTCTGTCTGATTGTAAAGGGAACTGAAAGACTTCGGGCAAGGGTCTGGCAGCTGGGAAAACTCCTTCAATGGGTCAGGGATGAGGAGTTAAGGTCCCAAACTGGAGTGGTGTTGAGAGGCACCAATGCAAGAGGTGCTGCACAAGTAGAATCCACAAGACTTGGCAACAAGCTCACAAGATCAGATATGGGAAGTGACCCCTTTCTGGTTGTGAGGATGCAATCACCCTTCCAGGGACCTAGTGTCATTACACTGGTGGGGATCTCAAGGCAAGAATTCTTCCCATCATGGGAGCCCTTCCCTTCCACAAACCCTGTCCCTGTTCTTCCAAAGCTTCCTATCCCTATGAGATTGAATCCCAGACTACCAAAGAGCAAACCCCTCTCCCACAAATTCCTGCTGCCTACGCATCCTCATTCATTTCAAACCCATCCCTTTTTGGCCCTCCCTTCATAGCAAAGGAGTCTGAATTGTTTTGTTTTTTTTTTATGGGGTCTTTCCAGAACCTTGTCATAAAACTTGGGTCAAGTTAATCTGGTCATAAGCTTTGTGTCATCTGTGACTCCTGCAAAAACTCCTCCCAAATTCCTATTTAATTTCTTATGCCAATAAGATATATCAAAACCATGAAGGGGGAGGTTGTAATGTGTGAGGGATAGCTGTAAATTGTGACTATGACCATGGGAAGTCACAGAAAATCTAAAGCTAAAAATCTTAGATACAGGTCTGCATCAGTGGAGAGGAGTTTCTTCACCTTAAGTTGGATCACAGGTCTGATTTTTTAAAAAATAAGAGCTAATTAATAAAATACTAGAATATACTCTTACCTCTCCATTCCTCAGTTTCCTCATTTCTAAACTGAGATTTAGGCTCAATGGCCTCTAAAGTCCCTTCCAGCTCTCAATTTGTGAGGCCATAGATAGGAGGAATCTAGAGAAATCTATCAAGTTCTTTATTAAATAACACAGAAATAAGCATAGAGCAGGATCAAAAAATCAAAGCAAACATTGATCACACAGGAGTGAAGGGAAGGTGGAGGAAGTGAAAGAAAAGTGAGGGCTTTCTGTGGGTTGAATTTCAGCCATTTAAATGTAAATCATGGCCAGGCAAGATTAATGAATTGTATTCATGTGTTCAGTAGTGTTACTAATAATTTTTTTTAACAGTCCATTATTTAGCAAGCAGCTATTTATGGAGCACCTACTAGGTGCAGAGCATAGAGGGGAAGGTAGCTGACAGCACCGGATCACTGTGTTTATACATGTGCTATATGGGTGCTGCATTTTAGTCAGCTCTGTATCCTCCAACATTGCTTGGCACAGTGACCTCCACATAGTAAACACCAAGCCCCACATCTGGCTTCGTCTCTCTCCTTCATAATAAATCATAATAACAAAGGGATGAGATCCAATGGGGGAGGATTCAGGGGTACAGTGTCAGTAATATTGCATTGGGAGTCAAAGGATCTGGGTTCTAATTCCAGCCTTCTCATCCTCAGTTCCTATTTAGCTGTATTAATGATCGTAGGACAGCTCTTTCCTCCCCTCCTAGTCTCTAGTACTGGAAGAAACAATGAATATTCATACCCATCAGATTGACTAACATGTTAGAATAGGAAAATGACAAATGCTGGAGGGGATGTAAAATTGGGATACTAATGCTTTGTTGGTGGAGTTGTGAACTGGTCTGACCATCCTGGAAAGCAATTTGGAACTATGCCTAAAGAGCTTTAAAACTGCACATACTGAGTCAAAATTCAGCAATGCTTCTATTAGAGTTGTATCCCAAAGAGATCAAAAAAAAAGGAAAAGGACCTATTTGTGCAAAAATATTTATAGCAGCTCTTTATGTGGTGGCAAAGAATTGGAAATCGAGGGGATACCCATCATTGGAGAATGGCTGAACAAGTTGAGGTAGATGATTGTGATGGAATACTGTCATGCTATAATAAATAAATGATAAGCAGGATGCCTGGAAAGACGTACATGAACTGATGCAAAGTAGAACATTGTTCACATATTGGAGGATACAGAGCTGACTAAAATGCTACCTTCCCCTCTGTCCTCTGCACCTAGTTGGTGCTCCATAAATAGCTGCTAGAATGACCCCTCTCTGAAAATCTGAGACCTGGGATGGCTTAGTAGGGAGAGGGGAAAGGGCATTTTTCAGAAATGAAGGCAATGGGCAAAGAGGCCGCTAGGTAGTACTGTGGACACCCACCCAAATTCAAATCCAGTTTACAGCAGGATGACCCTGGTTGAGTCACCCAGTCTCAGTTTCTCATCTGCCTAATGAGGATAATGATAGTTTCCCTATTTCCCAGGGTTGGCGTGAGGCTGTATTTCGTTAAAAGCACTACGTCACCCTCACTTAGCATTATTACAAAGGGGAGTAAAATGATGTTGCTAAAAGTAGAGACCTTTACATTGTAACTGACTAAAAGTTCCAGGAAGGGCATTTACATGCCTGTCCCTACATGCTATGTACATGTATGTTCAGGCATGAGAAGGAGCTCCCATCTCTGCTGCCCTTGCCAGGCTGGGCAGGAGGGTCCTGAGTGGGCGGTGGCTTGACTTGGCTTTGCCAGGAGACCACCCTGGGTTCTCACAGACCTCGGCTGTCCTGGGGTAGGGACGCTCAAGGTCCCAGCCCTGCCCCTTTCCCTGCATGAGCCCCTCCATCCCCCCAGCAGGGAGGAGGAGCAGGGCTGGAGCATAGATGGTCCTAGGAGCCCTGCATGCAGCTGTTTTCTGTGGCAGCCAGGCAGCAGCTGCTCAGGGCAGGACAGAGGGCTGTTTGTGTTTGTGTGCATGGGGGTGCCTGTGTGTGCATGGGAGTGTGTGTGCATGTGTGGGTATGTGTATGTGGACAGCAGGGGTCGTCTTTATTTATTTTGTGGTCCTTGGGGCAGCTGTGGGAACCTTGTGAGTCCACTCTTCGGCTGCCTGTCCCCAAGGGGCCTGCTCCTTAGCCCATACTTTCCTGCCCTCTCTGGGACCCCGAGACATTCCTCGTGTAACAAAGCCTGTAGAGTTTGCCCCTGGGTGCCTTGATGGAAGTAGGACATTGGTTGAGTGGATCAGATACCCAGAAGGGAATGTGACCAGGTCCTGTACAGGTTATCTCCTGAGCACTTGTATGGCAGGGAGAGGCTTTCTCAGAAGGGGGTGATGCTGAACATCAGTCAGCAAAGGGAGAAAGAACTAAACTGGTTCAGCTATCCCAGCCTCTGCTGAGAGATTTGCAGCTACTGTGACTGAAGTCAAAGCATTTCATCCAAAAGCATCTCCCAAAGAATGGGGCAGCCAGGCGGCGCTGCAATGGATAGAATGCAGGCCCTGGAGTCAGGAGGACCTGAGTTCAAATCTAGTCTCAGACACTTCCTAGCTGTGTGACCCTAAGCAAGTCACTTCACCCTGTTTGCCTCTGTTTCCTCATCTGCAAAATGAGTTTGAGAAGGAAATGGCAAACCCCTCCAGTGTCTTGGCCAAGAAACCCCCAGATGGGGGTCACAAAGAGTCTGACATGACTGGGAAACTCAGCAATGATAACAAAAATGGAAGGGGGGAAGGATGTAGTCTTGGGGAGGGGATCACCATTTTGTCCTCAAACTTAAAAATTATAACAGAGTGTTACTCTGGAATTCCATGCTACACTCTGTGTTCTCTGAGGGTTTCCATTACCTTGAGCATAAGAGGAAACCCTCACTATGGCTTATTTGTTATCCTTTGTCATTCTGTAATTCTTTGATAGTCTGTAAGTTCCCTGAGGCCAGAGAGTTATTATTGTCAAAAGATAATATAAGTAATTATTGCTGTCCAGTAGTTTCAGTTGTTTCTGACTCTTCATGACACTCTTTGGGGTTTTCTTGGCAAAGATACCAGGATGTTTTGCCATTTCCTTCCCCATCTCATTTTACAGATGAGGAAACTGTGGCCAACAGGGTAAAGTGACTTGCTCTGGATCACACAGCTAGGAAGTGTCTGAGGCTGGATTTGAACTTGGGTCTTCCTGACTTCAGGTCTTGTTGCTGTGTGCAAACCTTAAATTTCTACATAAATGTGGGCTGTTATTATAGCCTACCCTAGGCCAGCTGCTTCTTCTATGTCCTCCCTCCTCTTCCTTTTCCTCCCTCCTTTCATCTTTCCTCTTTGTCCTCCTCTTACCCACAGCCCTGGTTCTCTATCCAGAACCACACTGGGAGTGCTCTACATACTATCAATGCCAAATAAATAAGTGTTGGCTAAAACTCCCTATTAGACACTCACAAAGGCAGGAATATCTTCTTAGTTAAATTCTCTGGCTAAAGGTCTAAGGCCCAACCTAGGCCTCTGCCCCAAACCAGCGCTTATTAAGTGTTTCCTGAATTTCCTTAATAGACAGGAGCGGGGGGGGGTGGGACTTCTGAGCTAAATCTATATCCTACCCAGGGACCCTGCAGAGTGCTATGTATACAGCTGGTGCTCAAGAAACATCTGGCAAATTCTCTATTAGACTCTGGACTCCTTCAATCAGTGCCTACTCTGTGCCAGTGCTGAGCAATAGAGATACAAAGAAAAGCTAAAATCAAATGAAACAAACAAAAAACCCAGTCCCTGCTCCAAATGAGCTCATGGGCTAATGAGGAGATGTCCAAATGAGCTGTATAGAGGACAAATCAGAGATAATCAACAGATGGATTGGGGAAAGGCTTCCTGTAAAAGGTAGGATTTTAGCTGGGACTTGAAGGAAGCCAGGAGGCAGAGAAGAGGGGGAGGGCACTCCTGGCAGGGGGCACAGCCAATGAAAATGCCCACAGTCTGGAGATGGAGGGTTCTGTTCAAAAAACAGGCAGACGGTCCATGACACTGGAACATGGAATCTGTGGGGGCACACGGGGTATATAAAGTGTTTCTGTTGTTTGTCCTTTGTATTCCAAGAGCACCATGACAAGGGGATGGTGATGTCATGACTCGAGCAGGAGGCAATGGATCAAACGAGAGAGGGGTCTGGGAACCAAGACCCAAGATCGGGGGGCCCAGAATGGCAGCTTCTTTGAGAAGCAACAAGATCCTTTAAGAGGAGGCTGAACTTGGAACGGGTCTAGGTCTAAAGCTCTGATCTTTACTAGCTGGGTGACTTTGGGCAGATCACTTATAAAACTCTCTGCTCCTCAGGTCCTGCTCTCTGCCAAGTCTCCCACCGCCTGCTGGGCATTGCCTGGATATGCCAGTGGCACTGCCTTCATTTATTCTTTCAATAAGCATATATTAAGTGCCAACTATGTGTCAGACACTGGGCAAACAAAGACAAAAAAGCCATGACACATAACATTTAAAACCCAAACAAAATAGATAACTAATACAAATATCAGACTGTTTTCAGTCATGTCCAACTCTCTGTGACCCCATTTGGGGTTTTCTTGGCAGAGATACTGGAATGGTTTGCCATTTCCTTCTTCAGCTCATTTGACAGATAAGAAAACTGAGGCCAAGAGAGTTAAGCCCAGGGTCACATAGTCTATGTCTGAGATCTGATTTGAACTCAGGTCCTCCTGAGGCTGGCATTCTATCCAGTTGCACCAACTAGCTGCTCATTCAATGAAAAATAGATCTAAAATCATTCCTGGAAATGGGCAGAAAAAAGCATCTGATTCTGGGAAAAAGTGAGAAAGAAAGAAAGGTCCAGGCAGGAGGGAGACATGCTCCAAAAAGGCAAGGAGATGGGATATAGTACAAGGGGGCACTTCTGGTTGGATGATGGAGTGTGAGTTAGTGTTCAATAATCCTGAAAAGCTGATCTGGAGCTACATTGTGAAGGGCTTTAAAAGCCAAAAAAGGAGGGTGTATATTATCCTAGAGAGGCAATAGTGAGCCACAGGAGAGTGACACTGTCAGACACTTGCTTTGGAAATAGCCATTGGGCAGCTGTGTGGAAGATGGCTGGAGTGGGGGGAAACTTGAAACAAGGAGACCAGTTAAAGAAGAGGCTGTCTTAGAGAAACTGCCTACTTGTCCTAGATTCAGAACTGACCTGCTCACACCATAACAGTTGACCCTGACTCAGGTCAAACACACAGATTCCTTGGTTCCAATGGTACCAGTAACATCCATCCATCAATACCAAGATCTGTGCCTGAGCCACTGCAAGGGGACTGCAAGCAAGCATTAGCTTCTTCTTATCCTCTTGGATCCTTTCTTTCCCCCTCCCCAACCTCCTGTTCCAAGTATTTCCCTTCTCTGGGCCTCAGTTTCCTCATCTGTACAGTAAGTGAAGTGGGCTAGGTAATTGCAACAGTCCCTTCTGGCTCTGATGTGTCCCAAGTTCTATCTCAGCTCAGTCACTCAAAGTTCCTAAGTCCTTCCCAGTTCTGATATTCTACGTCCTATGTCCTAAGTCCTAGGGCCCCTCCAAGCAAAGGACAAAATAAAAGATGACATCAAGAAATTGTCTGAGGCCCCTAGGGGGTGCCACCGTGCATAGAGCTCTGGGCAAGGGGTCAGCCTCAAGCTAGCCCTGCCCAAGCCATTTACCCTCACTCTGCTTCAATTTCCTCTTCTGTAAAACAGAGATAACAGTAGTACCTCTCCCTCAGAGTCGTTGTGAGAATCAAACAAGATGATTATTGCAGACAGCACATAGTAGGTGCTATCTATCTATATAGGTTGTTGGCTATATAGAAAGTGGGCTCGTCCCATGGCTAAGGTGCGGGATGGTAGGTGGTCAGCCAGAGGGTGGCCCTGGTACTCTTGCAATGACAAAGGAAGCCTCATCACATGCTACTGCTCCGCTGTTCTGTGATCCACAGCCTTCTCCAGCCCTAACGTTCTGCGTTCTGACTCCCCTTGACAACATTCTTTGTCTCATGCCTTCACTCCACCAGATTTATGGAGGTGGGAACCAAAACCTAGAGAGAGGGGGTAAGTGACAGACCCAAAGTCACACAGCTAATAGGTATTAGAGAAGTAGGATTTGAACCCAGAACTTCAAGTCCAGCTTGATCCCTGGGTTCAGATCTTGTCTATCACTGCAATAGGTCTCAGCTTCTGTAGGCCCTGGTTTCATCATCCATAATATTAGGGGCTTTGCCTGAATGGCCTATGAGGTCCAGACTCCACAATTACTCTGCCTTCCCCAGATTCATCTTCCCTATGTGTAAAATTAGGGGCTTTGCCTAAATGGCCTCTGAGGCCCTTCTAGATCTAGATGTATGATCCTATGAGATCTTGTTTCTGTAACAATTTAAAGCTTACCCAGGACTGTGCTCAGAACAATCCTGTGAGGTGGAGAGTTCAAAAGTTTTTATTCCCATCTTATAGAGGAGAACTCCGAGGTTCAGAGCAGCGAGGTCACTTCTCCACAGTTACACCACTAGGTAGAGTTTGAACCAGGATGTGAATCCAGGTCTCCTTCCACACCCGTTCTCACTGAGGCTGCCTCGAGGAAAGGAGGACATTTAATGATGGCTCTCATCATTTGCCTTCCCCTACATATCTCTGGCATGTTCAGTAGGTGTTTAAGAAATGTTTATTGTTGATGGACTAGTTGACTGTCAGGTGATCTAGTCCAGGAGAAGGATGAAATCAATCTTGAGTTCTTCCAGAACTCAAGAGCTCTGGACCTGGAGTTGGAAAGCCTGGACTCTGTTGCTAACTACTTGGGTAACCTTGGGTAATGTACTTCACCCCAGTGTGCCTCAGTTTCCTTTTCTGTAAAAGGAGGGGATCAGGGACTGCTTGATCAGTGGTCTCTGAGGTCTGTTCCAACTTGAGCCTGACAAGTCTATGAACCTAGCTGTTCTAGTGAACATGGAGCTGGAACTGGTGCCTTCCAGGCACCCTTTGAATCTGGCCTCTTTTAATGTCTAGCCAAGTGCCCTCTCAGCTTCCCAGTCTGTAAAATGGGAATGCTTGGAAGAGCAGTGGGTGAGTTTCAAAGCTCTGGACAAACCTAAAGACGACTATGGTAGTGTCCCTCATTGTCACCTTACCTGGGCAGGTTCACCTTTCTCTTTTGGCAGGTTGCATGGTTGGATGGATGGTGGGAAAGCAGAGGAAGAGGACTGTCAGCTTGGCAGTGACCACCAGGGGGCAGATCGGAGTTGCTGATTTCCAGAAAGGAGAAAGCGCGGCTGGGGAGGAGAAGGGAAAGTCCTAGTGCCCTCCTCTGCCCTGCTTTCCCTTGTCCCGAAGACTCCCTCGCCCGAGGTGACGATGCACTGAGTGGCAGCTTGTGCCTGGGGCTGGGATTTTGAGCCATGAGGCTTGGGCTGCAATGTCAGTGACTGACCAACTGAACAAATCACTCCCCTCCCCAAGTCTCAGTATCCTCCCCTGTAAAGTGACAGGGGCACTGGACAGCTAGCTGGTGCAGTGGAAGGAGCGCTGGACCTGGTATCAGGCAGAGCTGAGTTCAAATCCAACCTCAGACAGCTGGCCTCAGCTGAGTGACCTTGGGCAAGTCACTTTACCCTGGCTGCCTCAGTTTCTTGGAGAAGGAAATGGCAAACCACTCCAATGTCTCCACTAAGGAAACCCCAAATGGGGTCAGAAGAGTCTGAAATGAGTGAAAACAACAGCTTGATCAACTCTTTCTCTAGATGAGGAGCTTACTTAAGGTCCCAAAGACAATCCTTCTAGCTGTTGGTCCAACGACCACTGTAAGACTATTCCTGCCCTGGAGGTTGGGAAGAAGGGAAGGATCACCTAAAGATTTAGGGCTCTCTCTGCTGCTCCCCTGCCAGGTCTGAGGCTTCTGGTCCTGTAAGCTCTTGTTGAACACTGATTGGCAGAGCGGGTCCCTAGGAAACAAGTGAAGGGCCTCAGAGATGGGGGGTTAACCAGCTTAGAGACTGAAAATGTAGGGAGAGGAGAAAGGGACAGAGAATAGCAGTATCCTATCCTAGATCCAAGGCTGAGAGGACCCTACTCTGTTGTTTTACAGATAGGAAAACCTCGTTGGCCCCTGAGGGACTGAACCAAAATCTCTCTGCTGAACTGGATCTAAACCCAGGTCTGCTGACTCCCAGGCCAGTAGTCGCTTCTGGCTTAGAAATACTTGTGATTTATTAACTTACCACTGCTCAGAGTGAGCTGGAAAGCTGAGGTGGGATAGGTATAAAAACCTGTCAGGGGAAAGGGGGGCTGGCAGACTAGACAACTGGCCCTTACCTGCTCAAGTCTGATCTCCATCTCAGTAACGACCTACAGAGACATCGTGGCAAAGCCGATAGAATACTGGATTCTTGAGTCAGAAAGAGCTGTGTGTTGTGTAATGTTTTGTGTGATGCCTCAGGCAAATTCTAAGATGGTAAGTTATAGGTGGTCACCTGCCTTTGGGAAAGGAGTCTTTAATCAATTAACATTTATTAAGCATCTACTATGTACCAGGCTCTGTCGTTCAGAATACAAAAAGAAGCTTATGCTTTAACAAAATTCCACTGCCATTTTGGATCTCAGTCTCTTTTGAATTTTTCAGATTCTGATTTCAATATCCCCTTCTAATCCACTGACAAGTATTATTTAAGCACCTGTTATATGCCGGGTGCCAGGAATATGGGGATTACTGGGGAGATAACACATATATGTGTATAAAATAGAATGAATATGAAAATCAGTTCGAGGTAGTTATAAATGAAGTTTGGGAAGGTATTAGCAATTGTGGGAGACAAAGGGACAGGTAAAGCTTTGTTCAGAAGGTGGTGTTTCATGAGTCTTGAAGGAAATGAGAAATTTGATGCTGGAGTTGCAATGGGAATGAATTTCAGGTCTGGGGAGAGAAAGACCAGTACAAAGACACAGAGGTGAGATACAAAGAGCCCAGAGCAGAAGACAGAGAAAAATCCAGTCTCAAATGACTATAGACGGGGAAAGGGTGGACTGGATAATGAAGGTGTGGTCCAGTTGTCAGGAGCTTTAAAAGTCAAATGGAGGAGTTTATTTGGTATGCTAAAGTAACAGGAATCTGTGGGTGGTGGGAAAGAAACCATTTTGACAACTATGGGAGTGGACAGGGAGGCAGGGAGGCCAATTAGGAGGTCATTACGATTGTATAAGGGAGCGGTAACAAGGGTCTGACGTAATAGAATGATAATGAGAAGAGGACCTATTTGAAGTGATTCGAGGGTAGAAACTGCATGATTTGACAACTGCCTGGACCTGTGGGGTGAGGAAGTGTGAGGACTTGATGATGATGAGACCTTCGGAATCTGGGAGACTGGAAAGATGGGAGGAATCTTCAGCAAAAATAGGAAAAGTCAGGGGAGGGAGGATGGAGAAAAAGATAATGAGTTCTGTTTTGGACAAGTTGAGTTTTAGGTGCCTGCAGGGCATCCAGTTTGAAATTATTCCTGTCCCTGAAATATTCATCCATAGAGAACTTTGAGCTCCCAGGGGTGAGCTTGTTAGCTAGCTACCAGAAGGCAAAGTCTAGGCATCATCTTTAGAATAAGAGCTACAATTGGTCTTAGAACCAGAGGAATACCCTGGGGGCATTGTGTAGATCTTCTGTGGATCTTCTGTTCGAGGACAAGAATCCCATAACTTGATTTAGGGGTTGGAAGGGATCTTAGTGCCACCTAATCCAAGCCAAACCTGGAAAACGCCCATGACAACACTGGTGTCAAGTGACCCACCAGTGTCTGCTTGAAGACATTTAAGGAAGAAGCAGCTACTACCTCTCCAGGTGGCTGCATCCACTGGTGGGTGGCTTGAAGGGTTGGGAGATTTTTCCCAACTTCCAGTCTCAGTTCCATCTTTGCAATCCTGCCCATGAACTCAAGCATCTTCACCCTCGTTGTCACTCTTTTCTGGAGACTCTTATCAATGTCCTTTTCAGAACATGGTGCTTGGAACTGAAAATAACACTCCAGATCTAGTCTGATCAGAACAGAGAAGAGAGGATCCCTTAGAGACCATCTAGTCCAATCCCCTCATTTTACAGATGAAGAAACTGAGGCACAGGCAGGTCTCCTGGCATCAGGAGATCTAGGTGTTAGTACTGATACTGCCAGTGTGTGAGTTTTGGCATCTCAGTTTCCTCATCTCTAAAATGGGTTCAGTAATCTCATACTACCTCTCTCACAGGGCAAAATGCTTTGGAAACCTTTAAAATGTCCTGAGACTGGTGAGCTCTTCTAAGCATCCAGAATTATTTAGGGTGTTAACTTACATGCTTGGTGGACATTATAGCCTCAGTCGGAGAAGGCCAAAGGGGCGATTACGAAATATGAGTTAATAACAGCCTTGCAGGAGCCCAGAGCTATCAGCAAGGCAGCAATCATTAGGAGTCTCCCTTTCATGTCTTGTGGAGGAGGGTAGGCCTCCCTGGAGTGTGCCAGGGTCAGGGGAGACCCCTGAGCCTTCTTGACTTGTGGGGGTAGCTTCCTTAGTTCCTCTCCTTTCCCATCCCCAATGTAGCTTTTAGGATTATGGGGTATCCTTGGGGCTGTTGTATGTGGCTGACCGTAGCCACCAGCAAATAATCCGATCTGCAGTAAATAAAGTAATGAAATGAAGATGATTTTCAGGGGGATAGATGGGTTTATTGACAGACAAATAGTAATTGATTTATATAGTGCCTTAATAATGAAAGATAATCATAGTAATATACTACTGCTGCTAATACTAATTGCTGTCTTCAAGTCTTTGATGGGCTGCCATGTGTAAGAGGGACTAGATTCCATTAAAGCATTTGTTAAATGCCTACTATGTGTTAGGCCCTCTGCTAAGTGCTGAGGATACAAAAAATAACGAAAATGAGACAGTCTCTATTCTCAACAAGTTTATATTCCAAGGGGGAAAATGGAGTTGAGAGGAAGTAGGTGGTGGAGAGTCATCATGGGGCCAGGCTGCCTCAAGAAGGGAGCCAAAGTAGATAGGAGCCAGGAGGCAGCACTTAGAAAAAGCTTCACATGCATCATCTCAGTTGAGCTCCACAAGAACTCCGCGAAGCAGGTATTCTTACTCTTATTTTATAGATGAGAAAATGGGGTCTGAGAGGGGACTTGCTCATAGAGTCACATAGCTAGTGTCTGAAGCTTCATTCGACTGTTCTGTTCTGTTTGGCTCCAGAAAGCATAAGTAGGGTCACTTGCAATAACTTCTATTTTCCTAGGACGTATGAGGGAGGTGATAAAAGGTCGTAATTCCCATTTTACAGAAGAGAAAACTGAGGCAGAGAGAGCTTGCAGTCAGGGAGGTCTTCAAATCCAAGGCCAGCTCTCTTTCCCTACACCAGTCTGGGCGGTCATTTGAGGGTGGGCACACGTCAGCTCCCCCGGAGGACGAAGTTCTTAATTTCAGCTGTCTCCACGTGCGGTGCGTTTGCCCCGACAGGTCGCTGAGCTCCTCGTGGCAGGAGACCTTCCAGGGGTCACTTGTCCGACGTGAAAAGAGAGGCGGCTCCCAGGGCAGTCTCGGACCCTGAGGTCAAGTGTTGTTCCTGCTCGTTTCCCGGGCACCTTGGGGCGGCTGCGGAGGGTTTCCCGAACTTCTCCTCTGTAAATGAAGGGGTCTCTGAGGTCCGCGGCGGCCGAAGACGGAGGAGCCGCTGAGGGCGCAGCCGGTGTTTACGGGGCTGTACGCTCAGGGCTGACCGCCAGGAAGGAGCTGATGGTCAGAAATGCTACGTAACTCCGCGGGTTAGCCTCGGGAAGCTGACGTCATTTACCTGTCCGCGCAGGTAGCGGGTCGGGGGTGGGATTGGAGCCCCGGCCCCGCCCATATCCTGCTTCCTCTGCCCCACCCCCCCGCCCCCATCTCTTTCTCCAGGGGAGGAGGTCCTGGTCTTGACCAGCCCGCTCCGGCGGCGCTTCAAGGGTTACACAGTGCTCCGAGGACGTCGGCCCCGCGGGCCCCGCGCAGCGTGCGGGACCTCTACGGGCCCCCCAAGGGCCGCGGCCGGGTACGGCTCCGGGGATGCCGCGAGGCCGGGGACAGCCCGGGCTCCGGGTGTTTCCGGAAGTAGCCTGGGTCCGCCCCCGGCCTCGGGGGCGGGGCGGAGGGCGTGGCCAGCTCTTAGCACGCCGCTCGCCGCCCTTGCCCGAGCTGCGGGCGAAGAGCCCCGGCGGAGTCTGCAAGGGGCGGGGAGGGGCGGGTGGAGGAGTCAGGGGGCGTGTCCAGGGGCCGGCCGCGCCCGCCCCGCTCCCCTTCGGCTGTTTCCGGAGCCCTCGGCCGGCGCGCGCGCTCCCGTGGCTCCCGCCTTCGGCTGTTTCCGGAGGCCCGCCTCAGCCGGGAGCCGGGCGCCCGGCGTTTCGGCTGTTTCCGGCCGCTGGCGGCGGAAAGAGCCGAGGGCCGGCGGCGGCGGCGGCCATGTTGGGAGCAGCAGGGCCGGCGGCGGCTGCCTGTGAGGCGGGCGCGGAGCGGAGCCGCTGAAGGCAGCGGAGGCGCGGCGCGGGCGGCGCGGGCGGCGAGCGGGCCAGGCGGCGGCGCGGCCGAGCGGCGGCCCAGCCCAGCCCGGGCTCGGGCCCGGGGGCCGCCCCGGAGCCGCCCGGAGCCGGCGCGGCCTAGCCCGAGCGGCGCAGCCGCGGGCTGGCGTGAGCGGCCGGCCCGGCCTCCCCGCACCCCTGGCTGGGGCCCATGCGGCCGGGGCCCCCGCGCTGAGCCGCCCGGCGCCCGCGGCCCTTTCCCGCAGCCCCCGGGCCCCCGGCCCCGGCGGCACCATGTCCAGCGCCCGGACCCCCCTGCCCACGCTGAACGAGAGGGACACGGAGCAGCAGGTAGGAGCGCGCCGTCCGGGGCCGCTGCCCCTGCCCACGCCGTGCCAGCCGGGCCTGCCGTCCCCTGCCTCCCCTCGGGTACGGGGCTGCCGCCCGACCCTGACACCCCCGCGCCCGCCGTCCCGCTGTCACTTTCTCCGGGCTACCTGTTGCTCCGCCCGCGCCCCGCCCGGGGTCCACGAGGCCCCAGGGCCCCTGACCCCCCAGGGCCAGGGCAGGGTGGCCCCACCCCGGGCTTCCTCCGCACCCTGGCCGCCCTCCTTCCTGACACACGGAGGGGGAGGGGGCGGAGAGCGTGGCGGGGGTCCCTGCCCCGGCAGCCCGGGGTCCATACCGCAGCCCGCGGAAGCCCGGAGTTTACACCTCTCTACCCCTCCCAGCGTCACCCGAACTTGACCCGCTTCTGACACCTGGGGGGCGGGGGCTGGCACCCCCTGGGAAGCCTCTTCCGCCCTGTTCTCCGGGCCCATGGCCCTGCCCCTGGCATCCCGCAGTCAGTAGCCCCAGGGGCCCCTGGCAGCGTCGTTTTCCCCAGGACCGTTGGGTCTGTGCTGTCTTTGGAGGTGGAGGGGCCGCGACCGAGTGTGGCTGGGCTCCTGATCCCCGGGAGCCTTCGCAGCCTGTTCTGATGCCACCCCCCGCTGCCTCCCAGACCCCTCCTGAGTGAACTCGGACGCCAGCTCTCAGCAGCGAATCTCCACTTTCTCGTGGGCTCTGATGGGCTGAGCAGACAATGAAAGCCTCCTGTTCCCTCAGGTCTTTCAGGTCCTTGCTGAAGGGTGCCAGTGTTGGGGGGAGTGCCCCGCTGCCTTATATTTAATTGCAGCCACTTGAAAGACTGATGTGAGTCTGGCTTCTGCATCCTTAGGGTGCCCCCATCTCTGGGAGCTCCTTACCTCTCCCCATCATTGTGGAAGAGCTGCTCCCACTGACCTCAGCCCAGCTCAGGGCCTGCGGCACATTCCAGATTCAGACAGGTGACAGGAGGCTTCCCCAGAGGGAGCCCGGAGCCAAGAAGGAGAAGCCCCATCTTGTTCCTTTGCCGCTCTTCCACGTGAAGGCAGTGTCAGCAGCCAGTTGGGTGCTGAGGTTTCCCCTCCTTGCTGGCAGGGATGTGTGGGGAGACTCCCCACCCCCATGAAAGGCTCCCTATCCCTAGCTTTACATCGGGATGACTTCACCTGGTTCTGCCAGAAACAGGTAAACCATTGGCATCTTTGAGCTTTTTCCTCTCTTTCCTTTGCTCTTTTCCCAGGAGCTCTCTGAAAAAAAATTGAACACTCTCCTCCCCCCCATGCTGATAAACAAGGAGGGCTGGCAGCTGATGGTAGTCTGACTGCCTTTGAGGTGCTTTTAGTGACATCTGATTCTGAGTTTGGTTCTGTCCCATCTGCCGCAGACACAACTTCATGTCCTGAAGGGGGTTTCTTGGATGGGGGGCAGGCAGCATTTGGGACAGTTTTTTGCTTATTTCTTTTTTCAAACGGGGCTCCTGGATTGGAGGCTTAGCAGGCATGAAGGCAGTCAACAAAATGACAGCCTGTCTTCTAGCCAGTGGCCACAGTAAGAGGAAAGTGTGGTGAGGCATGGCTTTCAGTCTCCTTGCTGCTGGCCAGGGTCTGACATGAATCAGATGCCTTGAAACCTATCCTTTATTTGGGCCTCAGAACTGTCAAGGAAAGCCCCAAGTTCTGTCCTGCTGGTCCCTGTTAGGCAGTGGGAACGTTGGAGTTGCTCTCAGTCTTCTAGGGAGCTTGGAGCATTGCTCTTTCCTTTTCATCTGTCTTTGGACAAGAGGCCAGACCAGGATGACTTGAGACCCTGAGTGGATTGGGTGACTGGCTGCCTTCTCTGCTGTTTCCAGTCAGGTTGAGGTTGAAGGTGGCATTTTGATGGATCAGTGTTCTCTCTGTGAAATGGGGTTAATGATAAAACTATACATCCTACTTGGTCCTTGTGAGGAAAAATCCTTTATAATCCTTTAAAATGCTATAGATAAATGGGCTGCTATTAATATTGTAGTGATTTCTCTGTAGTTAGGTTGCGGGCACTACGAGCTGGGACTGTAGGTAGGTCTAAACTGTTTAGGAGCATGCTCCTTTTCCTTGTGGAAAGGCCCTCCTGATCTGAACCTGGGCAGGTTGGGGATGTGACTGCATTATCCTAACGCCCATTAGCTTGGCCCTGGGGCTTCAGATCTGGGAAGTGCCAGATTAGAGGCTATGGGTAAGGTGGAGGGTGATTCTGGAAACAATTCCAGGTCAGTCTTGGTCAGTCCTTGGTCAGACCTTGAGCCACTGCTTTCTATTGACTTCCAGGGGTAGTCAAACAGGAGGTTAGAGCTTGATTTAAGGCCATGCTGGGTGTGGTCTGTTGGGTTTCTAGTTGAAATTCAACTGGCTCCAGGTTAAAGCTGGCCTTGCAAAGGCACAGGCAGCCTTTTAGGTTGTAACCAAAGATTGGCTGGAAACCTTTTTTTTTTTTTTTTTTTTTTTTTTGGTAACTGCTGTGAGTGGAATTCAGTGTTGTAAGGTAGGACCGGGCCAAGAGAATTTCTGTGAGCCTGAGAGGTTTGCAGTTCTCTTGGGAAGTCCAAAACTTCCCAGGTCTCACTGGTTCCCCTTTGAACAGAGTGACTCTAGCTCATTGGGCATCTGACCAGGACTAGGTTCCATGCCTTCATTAACTCTTTCACTCTTAGGCTTTAGACACCTGCCTCTGTTGCTAGGATCTTTCCTTATTCTACTCCATGTGTATTATGTCACCTGGAATAAATATTTCTTGTCCGCACAGTACAACCAAGTCATGGGCCCATTATCAACAAGTCAGGTGGGGGTTGGGGAAATGGTCCCCTATTGGCCCAGTCAGTATTTTAGCTTGATCACTCCCAGGACCCATTAACAGAGTAAGTTTGAGCTGCTCTCAGCCCTTAGAGTCTGTCCTGGCTTTAGCAGATTGAAAGATCTGAGGTGGTCTTCCTTTCCTGGGATCATCTCTGTGCCTAGCTGTCAGGCTTTTTCTGAATAAACCAGAAACATACATCTCTGTTGATCTGGCTAAGTTTGATTCTTTTGGCCTCAAAGTAGCCCTCTGCTCAAACAAGCCTCTGTCTTAGAGAATGAGATGGAGGTAGTGAGGGTTGATTGCATTTGAACCATAAAGCCTAGAGACCTGGGCTTCTGTTCAGTTTTCTGTTGATTTCCCACTCAGGTAGAGCTGGTGGGTGATAAGGTATTTGGGAAGTGACCCCTTGAAGTTAGTGTAACAGTGGTTTAATGAAGTCGCCAGCATAGTGCAAAAACTCTGCATTCTCATTCTCTCTCACTTGATGGGAGCTGAGAGCTTTTAGAGATTTTACTTGTGAGTCTTGGCCCCCGAAACCTGTTTCTGGGCCTCATCAAAGCTCAGATGAGTCACTGAAGTGATCTACCTATTTTTTTCTACCTGTTTTTTTTTTTAACCTCTGAAGAGAGGGCAGTGTTGGGTCCTATCTCCCTGTTCCCCTGTCTTGTCAGGAGAGGAGCTCTCCCATGCCCACAGTACATTTTCTGAGTGTTTCCCTCAAGGGCTTTCCAGCGCTCCTGGGACTTTCTCTTTTCTAGTGACTGTCTGTTGAGGTGGGCTCATCTCATCCTGAATCACCATGAAGATCAAGGCAGAGTTGAAGTGACTAACCCAGCCTCTGGGGCTGCAGCTCAGGACTTTGAGGCTCTTACCAGAGCAGGATAGGTGTGAGCCAGGGAACTTGATTTCTCCTCCCTTTCTTGTCCATCGGACCAGCTCCTCAGTTGGGGGTATAAATAGGTTGGGTCCTTTTATCAGAGTGTCTATTTTTATCAGGGGCGTTTGAGGCTTCTCAGTCCCTGCAGAGAGCTCTCTCTACAGATATTTGTCTTTGGGGAGAGGAATGCTATATATGTTCTTTCTGCTTCTCCTCCACCACCACCACCCATTATTCTGCACATCTCATATTATCAATTTTCCCAAGATCAGAATTAAGTATTTTTTCTATGAACTGACTGACTAATTTTAACCTTGTAAAGCCCAGTGATCACAAGGTTGGGGGACAGACTCTGGCAGGAGGTGAGCCCCAGAGGGAGAATTCATGTTAGTGAAGTGGCTGGCTCTGGGCTGCTGCCCTTTTTCTTTCTAACTTAGGGAAGGGAGGTAGAACTGGCCAGGGGCTCCTTTGCAGAACCAGTTAAGCTGGTTTCCAGCAATGCCCTATTTTCCTCTGCTGGCTGGGATGTTGGCAATACAAAGGTCTCAGTCCTATGGGGCTTTCCAAGGTTCACTGAAGGCAAGCAAAGATGACTTCTGCAAACAGCTTCCACGTAGACCCGCCCCCCAGGGCTGAATGTGACTGTCTGAGTTTGGGGCTGGTCTCCCTGAGGGCCTCCCTTGTCACATCTTTCTGCAGAGGCTCTCCAAGGACCTCTCTCCACCCGGGGTCATTCTTCGCAGTTTGCTGCTCAGGCAGAGGATTTTGACCTAGCCAGAGGAAGGGACTTGGCCTAAGGGAGGGTCACCAGTTGTTGAGCCTGGATGAAAGGCCCAGGTTCCCTGACTTGTAGCCCTTGGCTCTTGGCTGCTGTAATCGGACACTTGAATTCTCTTTGGCCTGCGACCTTTTGGTTTAGGACTGCCAGGACAGCCAGTCTAGGCTTGTTGGGGAAGGAGGGGAAGGAGCTCCCGCTGTCTTTTGGAAATTGAATGGGATGGGATGGGATGGGTTGGGATGGGATGGGATCTTGAGTCAGGAGCAGGTGGAGAGAGAAAGGGCCCCCTCTTGGGGTTGCTGCTGTCGCACTCTTGCCACACATCCGTCTTCCTTACTCAGCAAGTGGGGAACCTGCTCTTCAGGGAATGGGATCGGGCAGGCTGAGGGCTAACTTAGCAGGACAAGTTCTAGTCTTGCTGTGAAATTAAGGAAGTGCTCTAGTTGGAGATGGAGAGAGAGTGGGAGCCTGCGCTGGAAAGCAGTGGTCTCTGAGCAGTCTCTGCCTGCGCCCTCTGCCTCTGGGGACAGGCTGCTCACTTTGCTCTCCAAGTGATTCTCTAATTACTGCTTCCTCTGAGCACCCTCTTGCTGGGGTTTTGTTTTGGTAACTGATATCCTGTGTGCAGGGCGGCCCCCTGTTTCCTCCACCCTCTTCAGACCGGAGGTTCTGCTGTCTTTCCCCCCACTTCTGTTACATGACACCGGTGTTCATCTATTCTCTGCTGACAGTGTGACTGGCTTTTGTGTCTTGGTACTTTTACCTTACAGTCCCGTGAGCTTGTTTTCCAATCTCAGAGGAGACTGGAGATTGATAAGCTAGCTAGGTTTTGTCTAGCATCCCAAAGCAAGTGAATTATTGGGAGGAAATCCCCTAGCGCTTGCCTCCCGGTTTTCTCAGCCTTACATAGCCCTCAATTGCCGTGCCTTTGCATTTCCGTTATGAGGTTCCTCATTGACGTATATAAGGGATCCAGTTCGGGGCCTTGTCCTGCCGCTGAGACTCCATAGGTATTTCATAGTAATTCTAGTATCTTTCTGTCTGATCCTCCTAGAGCTGCCTCCTTTAGCTGGGAGTAATCTAAACAGTCTTTGTATCCCCCACCCCAGCCAGCTGCCTGAAGGAGAACAGAAGGCTTGTTGGAGAGGTTCGTGCACATCTCCAGGGCATTTATTTCTCTGAGTGTTTCAGGCTTGTGATTTAGTACAGTCCTAAGTTTACTTTTGCAAATTTTCACTAAACACCAGAAGACTTCTGAAAAAATCCCAGCTTGAGAGTCTCTTTATCATGTTCTATCCTCTCAAATGATCGGTACCATTTAAAGAAGAAAGGAGGATCTGGTGCCCACATGACGGCCCTCTGGCCTCACACTGCACTCCCGATGCATTCAAGGCTGTAAGTGGGGAGCTTGGTGGGGAATGCTCACTGGTAGGGTCTCTTGGCACTTGCTGTGAGTTCAGGACTTGCTTTCCTCAGATCACTTCCCTGTGTAGTGTGGAAAGTTTGTCCATGGAAAGCTGGGAGACAGACCACTGTCTGGCCTTGGATCCTGGAGTGAGGGAATCTCCACCAAGTCTATTCAGTTCACCCTTAAGTTGTTTTTGTTTTTTGGTTTTTTTTTATGATTAGCTTCCAAAAAGAGTTGTGCTCTCCCTCCCACTTCTTTGCAGAAATGGGAAATGTATCTGTAGGTAGAACACTGAGTATAAATGTGATCTCCTTCTCCACCCTTTGTATTCATAGGTTTTGCTGACTTTATTTCTCTTTTCTCTTTAAAATATCCTTTTTTTTTTTGGTATGAGATGATTCTGGATGGGGGAGGGGTGAAGGAAATAGGGGAAAATCTAGGTGATATAAAAGTAATCATCAACAAAATCTATTGAAAATGTTTTTGTTAAGACCATTTGTATTTACATCACTGTCATATCACCACCCCATCCCACAATTAAAAACTCCATGTAACAATGAAAAACATTCAATGAAGTGACCACATCAGACACAGTGTAGACAGCGAAGGGTCACATCCCCCTGCTGCTACCTGGTTTTGCTTCGTGGTTTATTTGCTTGTATTATTATTAAATAAGAATTTAAAATGTCAAAACCATTCTTAGCTTGGGTTATATGAAAACAGGTGTTGGGCAGGGTTGGCCCTGAGGCTGCAGTTTGCCAGCCTCTGGTACGTATTTGTCTGCTTGTTCTCATAGGCCTCTAGCTCTGTATTGTCGAGGGCATTTTTTTTTCATTACTCATCACCTCCACCTTCACTGCCTCCTGTAACATATCCTCCCTGGTGAGAGGGAACACTTGCAGAGGGAGAATAGGAAGGCATATTCCCACAAATCTACAGAGTGAATTCCTCAAGATAAAACAGTGAGGTAGTGCTGATATTGTCTCCAGTTTACAGATGGAGAAACTGAGGCTCACAATGCAGCAAGTGTCAGAGCCAGAATTTCAACCCAGATATTCTGGCTCCAGATCCAGGGCTCACTCTCTGTGCTGTGGTGCTGGTGTAGACTTATAGCACATGTACTGATTAGTGTATTTTCCTCTTCCTTCTGGTATCTCTTAGCGCTAAGACTTCTGATCATTTCCTTTTTTGATGTGATTTTTCTAAATTTGCCTCCCCCACCAGCACCCCCTGCCGTGGGAATGTTCCAGGCTGTCCCAGCTTCTCCTCTGCTTCGCTGATCCTCAGTTGATGGGCCACTCTGGCCTCTGAATCCCTCCCTACCTCATCTTTGTTATCCAACAACTCTAGCCCATTATCTGGACAGAATACATTTATAAATGCTTTCTGTGCAGCACTGGGTATATAAATACAAACAAGTCAGATGATCCCTGCCCCTCAGTAAGCTTATGTTCCAGTTGGAGGGAGCTGACAGGAGGTGAGTCCAATGGCCATGAGGTGATGAGTGGAGGGTGGGCAGAAGGCTTTTCCTTGTCTCACTTGTGGTCCAAGGGACAGAGTTTACTTTCTTTTCCTTTCCAGGGTGTCATCACTTGATAGGAGAGAGGGAATACCACCTTTGGGTTCTTTTTAATGATAGTGTGGCAAATCATTTGGCAACCTGGCCCTGGGAGGTCCTTTATGCTTCTGGAGACAAGTGTCCTGCTTTTCCAGGTCCTCCAGGTATTTTTATGAACTGTGCTACAGCTGCTGCATTCTTCTTTGTGGGAAGGATCTGTAGCCTAGGGGGTATGAGGCATCCTGGTGTGGTGACTCCATGGGTGTAATGTCCCTGGCTCATCTGTAATAGGAGAGATGTTCTGTTCCACATCTTGTGAGGAAAAAGAGAGTAGGCATGGGCACCAAGGCCAGGCCCCAGCACTTCCCTTGTTGTGTGCCCATGGGTCATAGCATCCTTGACTTCCTCAGCTGAAATATGGGGAGACCAATGCTTGCATTTCCTTCTTTAAGAAAGTGCTTTTGTAAACTCTAACATGAAGTATGAGCTGTCATTAGACATGTTATCTGAGGGTTAAGGACAGTACCCCCGGGACAGCGCCTGACCTGGTGCTGGGCTGTTTCCTCCAGTATTTCCTTGGGAGAGCCCCAGAAGGAGACAGACCAGTTGGTTTTGGATAGCCATGTTGTTTGGGAAAGACCTTGAATCCCCAGATCTAGTTGATTTCTCCTTGGGACTTTTATCGTAAACCTTTGCTTCACATTCCCTGCAGTTTATCGATTGGGCTGCGTTGGTTGTCAGCCTGTTCTCCTGGTTGGGACCTCTGGACCTGAAGCTACATTGGGAGTTTTCAGTCTGCCAGTCCAGACCATCAGTCTTCTCTTTTGGTTGCATTAAAAAGATCTGATGGGCACTGTTGACTCACTTAGCTTTTCTGAGGGCAGCATTAAAGGGCTTTTTTGGCTGGCTCTCGGTCAGGTCTGCATTTGAAAACTGCAAGGCTGGCTCTCTCCTTGAAGAACCTTGGAGCAGTTAGCTGGCTGCTGGTAGGATCCAGGCGCTTCAGACCTCTCACTGACATTCTGCTTTCCTGTTGCTTGCTAATCTAGGTTGATTTTGCCACTGTCACTTGCCAAATAAATATTACTCATCCAGTGTGACCCTTTAGGTGCCCCTTTAGGAGGGAGGTCTTGGGTCACAGTCTAGTAGAGGTATGAACTTTCTCAATTTGCATGCTGCTTATTAGAACTAAAAGCAAGGAAATTATGGAGACACACATGGAGTTTGGAAAACCATTTCTTCCCCCATGTTTGAGCCTTTTTGTTCATGGTGCAGCTTCTCCAGCCCTCCTGATTTTGTTTCCTTTGCCAGGCTAGCCTCTGGACAGCTTTGGACTTCTCTTCAAGTCACTTCAGCCAGATTAAACAAGTTTTTCCTCTGAAGTCCCCTCTCCCCTTTCTTGAACCATTCTCTCTCTAAATGATAAAGTAACTTACAGGTTACTGTGACTTCACCCAGTTTTCTGGGAGTCCACCTCATTGAGTGTCTGTCCCCCACTCTGGGATGGTTCAGTTATAGAATTGTTTGTCCTGGCTTCAACCACTTGCCTGTGTAGGAAATGTAAGAGAGCATTGCTTACTTGCGTCCTTTCTCCTGCAAGGTTTATTTCTCCACTTAGCTGAGGCCCAGCAGTCCAGACTGTGCCTTAGGCATTTTCAGTGTGGCCCTTGGAGACCCATCTCTGTGTTCCAAGACATTGATTGGGCATCATTGTCTTAATGGTTTTGGACTGTATCCCTAGGGGCACCAAGGATTCCGTCACTCTTTCTTTCCCATTACTTAAGTTATCTAGAGTTAGAAGTGAGAAGTGTGCTTGTGAGCCCTACCTAGTCTTGCCCTAGTCTTGCATTAGAACATTCAGCAGGAGAGGAAGGGGCTCTTTGGGCTGGGCCTCAGCCTTGAGTGAAGAGTCAGACTGTTCAGAATTTGGGCCCAGAACTGTTGACTGGATCCTGCGCCTCCTTCTTTCTTCCTTCTTGGCTGGTCCATTGAAAGTGTCAGGGATGGTGTAAATGCAGAGAGAGCTCTAGATATCTTTTGGGGGCTCCCCATAGCACCACACAGAAGCATGTTTGGCCCACCAGTGATTCAAGCTCCAGTTGTGAATCCTGAAACCCAGTTTACCCCTGCCACCTCTGCCCACCTCCCCAGCACTTGAGAACTGATCTGATGTCATCAGGGCCCTGAAAGTGGTGCCCATCAAGTTAGCCACCCTCAGGCACAGGAGGCACAGGGCTGATTGTCCAGTCAGGACCCTTGGCACTGTTGGCACATTTTAACTAGAGGAGCCCCCCTCCAAAAACAAGGGCGTTTGGGTGCTGCTCCAAGCTTTATCTTCAGCCCCATTGAAACAGGCCAGCTTCCCTTTTGATTCCCTTCTCGGTGTGGGGCTGTCTGCCACCAGTACACAAAAAGGTATAGAGTGCCGAGCTTTTGGCCTGAGCTGCCAAGAGGGTTGGGAGCTGGTAGTGCCAGGCCTCTGGGTGTCCATGGTGCCTGCCAGTTTAGCCCTGGGAGCTGCACTGTGACTGTCCCGATGATTTCTCTTAATGCTGTTGCTTGTGTAATTCACCCATTTCCTGTTTGCACTCATTTTGCCTTTTTTTTCTTCTGTTTTACTTCTCTCTTCCGAAGTGGTGCTCACTGCCCAGTTCCTTTCTCAGAGACCAAAAGATCGTCTTCCTTCATTGGCTTGAACTTATTGATGAGGGTGCTGGCTCACTGCTTTGAGTTTACGTAAAGCCTCAGGACTTGCTGACCTAAGTCTGATTCTGGGTGTGGTGCTCAGGCAGCAGGTCCTGTTCACTTTTATCTTTCCCTTTATGGCAGAATCTGTGGAGGCCTCCATAGATTGGGGAGCCCCTGAAGTGTCCAGCCTGGTAGTCTCAGGTCCTTTACTTTCCTCTGGGGGCCTCCCAGGGGAGTCTCCAGGTATTTGGCATTTCTGTTACTTTCCTACTAGCTCTTGGTTTGTGGCCATTGAGGCACAGTTCAGTGCCTAGTTTAGGACTGACAAAGGATTTACAGCTGGAAGGGCAAGTAAGCCCTCCCCAATCCCCACTCCCACCCCAGTCCCCCTACCCTACATTTTACAGAAGATAGCACTGAGACCTAGGCAGGGTTGGTCACAAGTCAGGTTGGAGTGGGTGGTTTCCAGATCTACATCTGGGAACCTCCAAGGAGCAGACATGGGATTTGAACTCTAGTCCTTTGACTTCAGGTTCCATGTTCTTCCCCTCTGGGGAAGGGCAGGACATTTGACTTTCCCCCTTGTGAGCAAATTCCCCAGAAGCAAGGCAGGAAGAGGCAGCTGTTAGAGACCCAGGTGTTCCTTAAGAAAGCTGGGCCTCTGTCTCCATCTAGAGCCCTTGTGGGGATGGAGGTGCCTCTCACTAATGGGGTGGGTCCTTGGGGCTTCCACCCTTCTTTGTGGTGTGAATTCCCAGAGAGGAGAGTCTTTACCTTAATTACTAGGATCAGACTGCCTGATGAGAGGATTGCCTGTTAATTGATTAGATGACAATCCTTTACATTGATTTTGGACTGTTGGGAATATTTTTTCATAAATAAATTAAAACTAGGAGAATTTATTTTGGTGGATGGAATGGTAAAGCCAAGGATGGGATAAACCTTCACATGTCCATAATTTCTAACTTAAAATTGGAAAAAAATGAAGTCGATTTCTTTTGCTACTTGGTTTGGGAGCTGAGGGGTGTCTGCTTTCCTTTGCTTGACCCCAAGTCCTTCTTACCCCTCTGCCTCTTCCACACCATCACACTCTCTCTCCCCCACCTCCCATTGCAGAATAGATATATCCTATTCTGAAATAGATTTTTTAAAACATTGTTAAAAATCAAACACACTACCTTTCTTGAAACTACTTGTGAAACAACAGATAGGACATGGCTGCCAAGCTGGTGCCAAATCCAGCCTGTTAAATGACACAGTGCACAAGAGGTGGAAGGCTGCATGACTGTGGTGCCGAGAAGGGTCTTCTTCAGAATGGAATGTTTAGCTGCTGAGTCCCTACTTCCCCATTTGGCATGCTTGAATTCTAGACATTCTTAGTGGTAAGCCCTTCCGAAATGGTCTGGTGTGGCTGGTCTGTTATCAGCTCCTAGTTCAGGAGAGGTTTCGTCACTCATAAGGAGTGTCCTGAAATAAAGACCAGCTCCTCCTCCTCCTCCTCCTCCTCTTTCCCCACCAGGGAGGGAGACTGAGGTGGTTCCAGCAAAGCCTTGCAGTGGTTTCTCTTCCCAACCCCACCCCAGCTCACTGGGGTGTTGGAGCTGGCCTTTGGCTCCCACTGGAACTCTTCTCATGTACATACAAACTCGTTTGGCTTGATTGCTGTGTGGTTTAATCTCCAGGCATTGAAATGAGATTCTTTAGCTACTTAAATTTTAAGAATTAGACACTTAATAACAATTTTAGCCTTCAGATCTTGTTCTGATACTGCATTGTGATGTGGAAAGGGCTGCGGGTTAGGGGCCTGGGAGTCTCTGCTAACCAAACATAGATCTTCCAACATGGAATTCTGGTTTGCTTCTAGTCCTGAGGAGAGAGTGTATCTGAGGCCCTTCTTGATCATCCTGGCCAGGGAGGCTGGATTTTTGGCTATAGTGATTCCCGGGGACCAGATTTTCTGTGTTGCCAGACACTCTTGACCCTGACGATCTCCAGCTTCCTTGGAGATTGAGAGAGTACTTCGCATGGGGTTTTGTTTTTTGTTTTTTTTTTTTTAATTAAAAATAAAATCCCATTGACCCTGTCAGTCAAGCCTGGATTAAGAGCCTGCTGTGTGGCACACACTGTGCTTATGTGCTGGGGATATGAACAGAAATGAAAGTGCCTCATACAAAGTAGGCACTTCAGAAATGTTTGTTGATGGAGACAACATGGATCTGGGTAAGGGCATCTAGAATAAGGTCAAGATTGAGACAGGGCAAGATGGTCTGGGGGTCACAAGCACACCCTTGGTGGGGTTGGGGGGGAGATCAGAGAATTTGTCCAGTCTTGGAGGCAGGGAGAGCTTCCTGGACATGGAGAATTGGTTGGTTTACAGACTCAGAAATAGGAGAGGGAGGGTCAAGTGTGAGGAAAGAGGCAAGGTCGGTTTGTTTTGAGGGTCTGGTGAGCTAGTGAGTAAAGTGCTTTATAGGCCTGAAAGCCCTCTCTCTGTGTGTGCACAGTTGTCAGGGCCAGGCTGCCAGGGCTTTACAAGTCAAATAGAGTTTCTATTTGAACCTAGAGGCAATAGAGGCTGTTGAGTTTGAGGAGAGAGTGACAGGGTCAACCCATGGGAAGGGAGAGGCTTGAGGATAGGCTGGAGGTTTGGGTTGGCCTCTGTCTGACCCAGGGTTGGTTTGGGGGGCCAGGGCAGACCCTTGCATGGCTGGTGGCAGAAGATGCCAGAGGGAAGTAGCCTCTGGACTGCTGGGAGAAACTGCGGGCAAGAGGATTTGCTTCTTTGTTTTCTTTCTCAAGGGCTAAGAGACTGATGGTATAACCTGTTGGATGGAGGAAAATGGAAAAGGAGAGAAGAAGGGAGCCTGAGGGCCAGGGATTGAGCACTGACCTCAAAACCCTGCAAAAAGAGGCCAGCTGGTGGAGGGAGAGAGCCCAGGAGGCTTTGCCTGTGCCCACTTCACCTCACCTCCCTCTGCCTCAGTTTCCTCATCCATAAAAGGTCTCCTCCTCCAGATTGTTGGTATCAAATGAGATAATAGGTATAAAATGCTCTGCAACCCTCAAAGGCCTGCTTACCTGTTAGCTGTTATTTACAACTGAAATAGGAGGAAGGAAATGCTCTTGGGAGACTTAGGGATCTCAAAAGGAAATGCTTAGTTTCTTCCACTCATTGCTACCAAAATGGACTGACAACCCTCCCCTGTACTTCTCTCTACCTTTTTTTTTTTTTGGCAGCTTCTCACCTGGAAATCAGAATTTTATATGGAATGTTTCTTAACATTAAATGCCTTTGCAGTTGGCTAGCTATTGTTTAGGTATAGGTCATTTGTCAGTCACCCTGTAAAGCATATAGATTCAATGAATGGGTGTTGCCTCACCCTCAGTGAGTGCCTGCAAAGACCTTGGCCTAAAGGGCCCAAGGTCTCCCAGTGGATCCTGGATCATCTTCAGTCATCCTGAGGAATGTCAGGTCACTGGATTCAGATGACTCCGGAAGAGAAGTGAGGCTGGTGACCTGCACAGCCTTCCCTCACTTCACAACAAGTGCAAGTCATGTCATCATTTCTCTGATGGCATGGTCTTCTTTAGCAATGAAGGACGAATACAATAGATTCATTTGTAACTGCTCTATTCTGGCTTATCATCTTCTGCTTTCGGTCCAGTAATCAGTCATTTGTCATGGGAATCTGGAGGATCTCTGAGCTGGAAGAACCAAGGAGACCCTGTTGGACAGATGAGAAAATTGAGAGGTAGAGAGGGGAAGGGACCAGCCTCAGCTCATCCAGGGGATCCGGGTGGCATAACTGAGCTTAAACTCAGGTTCTTAGACCACAGGACTGGGATTCTTTTCTGTCGTATGTTGTATGTGGGAAGAATGGTTATTTGAAATTCACTCCTGAAAGATCCTAAAATAGCAAGCGCAGACGGTGAAAATCAAGGACAGGGTTTGGAATCCTGGCTGGGAGACTTAGTTCTTAGGGTAGGACCCAGGGTTGGCCCTTTTGCCATTCTGGGCCACAGTTTTCTCATTCTGAAAAGAAGGGAGTTAGAACAGACGATCCCAAAGGCTCTTTCCACCTCCACATCTCTGGTCTTACAAAGTTGCAACTAGATTTCCTTTTCTGTTTTGTTTCTAACAGCTTTCTCCAGAGCCTATGGTATGGTTTCCATTCTATAGGTGTATGGTGGGCTAGAGGAAGGAAGACTGAGGAATTCTTTAGCCAGTCTCCCAGGGCTGTTTCTGGACTGATGGACTCCCCCAGTATTTTATCTGGTGTAGAACATGTAGTCTTAGAGTAGGTAGATTCTCAAGGTCTTCAGAGTTTGTAGAGATTCCTGGCAGTACTAATTTGTCCCAAATAAATACAGTAATAATGGCCCTTTCTTCTGAACTCCCTGGGTCCAGAACACTTAGGAGGTGCCTAGAGATGTCTGGGAGGGAAATTAAAGGAGCCCAGGTAGCCAGAAGGACGGTCCATCAGGAGGGACAGTGTGCTTGCTGAATGCAGGCGATTTGCCCCAGATTACTAACACATGTAGTAAGTGATTGAGCTCAGATTTTAAACCAGGCCTTCTGAGGCCCCCCTCCCCCCATCCCAAAGTCTACTCCACTCTCCCATACAGCTTTGGCAGTTTTTTCCCAATTTTGTTTAAATGATAACTATTTCCCAACTCTTTGCGCTGTCTCTAAGTCTACTGACGCCCCAGCACCATGGAAGGCACCATGTTAGAAGGTAGTTCTTGGCCTTGTGATTAGGTGTGGGGGCAGGTGGAGAAGAGAATCTTTGTTCTTACTGAATCTCTGTGATCTGCGTGCCCAGTTGGAGTGGTCTAGTCATAGAGAAAACAGACTGGGCACTTCCTGCAGATCCCATTGACCTGGCAAGTTTCCATGCCTTTTACTTTTTCTTTTCCAAAACAGATTAAACAGTGGTCTTGACTTCCAGTACATTGGGGAGCACTTGGGGAGAACATCTCCACTCCAAGGCAGAATTGTCATGGAGACTTTTCTTCCAGAGATGTTTGTCCTTGCTGATTTCTTGCTGATTTGTGTCTCTGACGTTCACTTTTATCAAATTCTTTGACTATTGAAGTTATTCTAGACTCCCTGGGTCATTCTGGGCTAATGCCTACTGGAATGTGCCTCTCTTAGAAGAAATGAATTACTGAGGAAGGTTCACACTCTTGGTTGGTGGTGTTAAGAGAAAACTATAGGAGCAAATGGGTGAATGGAAAGGACAAAGCACACTGATGCTCTGCCTGCTAGAGTGAAGTGGGACCAGGAAGGGAAGAGTCCCAGTCAGCGTCCCTGTGCATTTGACCATCATCGCTTGACCCATAAAATAATCTAGCACATTGGTTCTTCTTAACCCTGGGATCATGAATGTATTTTAGAAGTATTTGGATAACTGTTTTTCAACAATGTAGATTATTTTATGCATTTAAAAGCATTCTGAGAAAGGTCCATCGAAGGGGTCCAGGACACAGTGTACAAGGTGAGGAGTCCCTCAACTAGCAGGATTGTATTATCTCTTCTTTTTCACCAAGATCTGTCCAGGGTTCCAGGAGAGGCTCACAGGAAAAGTGCCCTTGGGCTCCCTCAGGGTCCAGAGGTGACTGGGTTGTCTTTGTGCCACGAAAGGTCACCAGGAGCTGGAGTGGGAACAGCAAACCCTTAGTGGGGGGAGTCATCACTGTGATGGTGTTTTCACCGTGAGTCCCACGTCCTTTGAGAGTGGAGGGTTCTTTGTGACAGGCTCTCCCCAGCTTTTAGCTCTCTTATTTTCTGAGCATTGCTTAAGGACTGGAGAGAGAGAGAGAGAGAGAGAGAGTGTGTGTGTGTGTGAGAGAGAGAGTGAGTGAGTGTGAGTGTGTGTGTGTGTGTGTGTGTGTGTGTGTGTGTGTGTGTGTGTGTGTGTGTATGAGAGAGAGAGTGTATGTTTGTTGGGAGGTGGGGTGTCGTGGAATGGAAGGCCTGTTAGACTGGTCTGCCCCTGCCCACTGCTTTCCCTCCCTGAAATGGGGAGGGAGACTGAAACCCCTGTTTGTTGAACTCAGCTGAGTCAGTCTCTCCCCTAGATTATGCAGCCTAAGGCTGCTCCTCACCCAAGAGTCCCTGGAGTCTCCTAGGCTGCTGTGGGAACCATGGGTGGGGAGGAGGACAAGGGCAGGTGCCAGGACCAGGTGCTGGGTGTGTCCTTCATGGTAATAGGGGATGGGTTCTGGCAAAGCAGCCTGACAGGGTGGGCCTGGGGCAGGGCTGGCCCCTTTTAGGGGCTGCTATTGCTACTGCTACAGCTGCCTGGATCCACAGTGTCCTGATGGGAACAGGGAGCAAGGAGCCTGGGCATAGGTGAGCTGAGGGTGAGGCTAAGAGAAAGGAGACATTGGCTCGGCCCTGCATACGGTTCTGACTGAGATGGGTCTGATGGGATGATGGAAGGCAAACTGGCCTGTAGTGTTGGACCTCCCATTTATTAATTTTATCTTCCTGAGCAAATCAGATAACCTTTCTGGGCCTCAGTTTCCTCATCTGGAAAATGTCAAAAGGTCCTCCTTGCCTTCTTTACTTCCTATGATTTTTGAGAGGCTCATAGAATCAGACTGAGAGCCAGAAGAAACCTTGCAGGCCATCTGGTCTAGCCGTTTTATTTTACAAGTGAGGAAACTGAGGCCCACGGTTCCACAGGTGGTAAATGTCTGTACTGGAATGTGAAGCCAAACTGTACTCAAGGAAGGGAGTGCTCTCTGCTTCTGTTGGCCTAAGATAAGGGATTCGAAAGTACTTTGTCTGTAGCCTTTCTAGGGTTGACAGTTGTTAACCATATTTCCAAACCCTACTGCCTCCTGAGGCCTTCCACATATTCCCTCTACATCCACCCCCTCCTCCCCTGCCACCCATACACACACACACACACACACACACACACACACATATTTGAACAAGATAATTTCCCTTGTGTCCAGTGAGGATTTTACATACAACTTGCTTATGAGGCTAAGACCCTTGGCCTGACTTGCCTGATCTGTCCAGGCCCAAGAAGTGCAGTTCTTCATTTCCTGGTTCGACATGGCTGAAAGACTGGGTTGGTGAACCCCACTTTGATATCCAGAGTTCCTAGAGCCTCTGGGCTGAAGGGAGCATGAAGTCACCCAGTCTAAGTGAAGGCCCAGCGGGGCTGACATTTGTGGACAGTCCCCCACTTTGCGGCAGAGCCTAAGACTGCATTTCCTGGGAGGAGAGGTCAACCACTTTGGAAGGTCTGGAGAGGGGAAGTGTGGCAAGGTGCTGGGAAGGACATTGAGTCATCCTGCCAATGGCCCAGGACCTCTCCAAGGGAAGAAGCTGGAGGGCCCTGAACCATTCACTGAATGCTTGTGGGGCGGCCTGGGCAAGGGCTCAGAAGAGCAAGTCCTCTGCTCATGAAGCTTGCTTTTCCCCAGAATCCTTCTCAGTCCCACTGGAGCCCTGATCCAGAGGTGTTGAGAAAACTCTCACCTCTTTTTAGGTAGAGATTTTCTGGATCTGCCAGCTGCTGCTTGCCCAGTAGAATTGGGTAGGCTTCAGTAAAGCTGTATTCTGTCTGGCTCTAGAAGAGATTTGGGGCAGCCCTGCCCCCTCTTGGATTCTTGACAGTGTCAGGGGGTCAGTGAGATGACAGTAGTAGAGTGGGCTTTGGAGTGGGCATCGGTTTTACTTCTCTGTCCTGGCCTCCTGCACTCAGCACTGCTAGGATGCTGACTGTTTTGCCTGGGACAGGGAGTATTTCAGATTGTTTTTTTCTGGATGGACTTGTCCATGAGGGAGACTAAGCTTCCCAGGACCTTCCAGGCCTAGCTAGATCTCAGGTGCTTGTCTGTGTGGGCTGGCAAGTTCCTGGTTCTTGTCCCCAAGCCTTTCTGGCGCTCATCAGCCCCATTCTGTGGCAGCCCCAGGTACTGCTGGGGGTAGGAGGAGCTGGGACCTGTTCCAGGGCTGGTGTTGCACACCCTTCGCCAATGAAAACGAGTTGCTCTGAAGTCCATCGTTCCCACACAGTGACTGGAGGAAGGAAAAGCAGGAGTTATGTGGTCACTCCTAGGCTGGCTGTGCCCTGGCTGAAGAAGTGAGAAAGGTAGACTAGGAAAGTAGCAGCCAAGGTTTGGCCCAGGGGATGTCGGGCTCCGGATTCACACTGGGAAAGTCATGCTGTTAATGGGCACAGTTTCTTTCCTGGCCTCAAGAGGGAACTTGCTGTGCAGACAGTTGGACCTGCCTCTCTTGTGGTAGAGAATAAGCTTTGTTCCCACGCTGCCCAGCAGAGCTCTCTCCCTGAGACCATGAGCCTCCTGGCCTCTCCCATTCTGTTCCAGGCCCAGTGATGGGAACACCAAAGTTCTGGCAGCCAGCCAGCCCATTCCTGCCTTTTCCCAGTATGTCCGATTACACCTGATCTGTGCAGTGGGTTGGTTTTTTGGCGTGGAGAGTGACCAGAAGCACACGCACTGTGGGCTTGTCAGCCCTACCACCAGGCTGATACTTGAAAACAGTAAAGTGTGATCTCCCTCCTCATCACCCCCTCCTGCCAAATAAACTGGAGCTCGCCCGCCAGAGCTTGCCTGCCTGACCTCACCCGCCGCTGCACATGACGGCGGTGATCTGGGGGAAGATTAATGGACTTGTGAGTAGGGGAGCTCCCTTGGGAGCTCATTACCGGCTCCAGGCTGAGCTTGCGGTCATAGTTGTGGATCCCTTTGGGCACTAGTGAAGCCAGGGGCTTCCTGAAGAAGCCCTTGCTGTGCCCCTGCCCCAGCTCAGCGTGGAGAGCCAAGGCAGAGGCTTCTGCTGCTCTCACTGCCGCTCTGGGGGCTGTTATTCTAACGAGAGGCAGTGGCTATATCTCAGCTGGATTCCTTCTCCACTTACCGATTCTGATTTTTCACAGAATGAGTCAAGTTGCCCCATCCATCCCCCAGCGTAGCATTCAGGGGAGGTGTAGCTGCCCCTTTGCTGTCAATGGCCTTAGGGAGTTTGAGTAAGCTGCATCAGGGCCAGCCTTGGCTTCCTCCTATGATGGGGACTAGCCTCGGTGGCCAGGGGCTCTCCTAAGCAGAAATGCTCTTTCTTATTGCCTGAGCTTGTATTGGGGGCTAAAGAATGGAGGGCTCTGGGACCAATTCAGAATTGAGGGGGCTGGGATGAGAAGTCTGCTGAGAAGCTGGAGAGAGATGAGGCCCAGCTTCCCTGGAGCCTTCCTCCTTGCATTCTTGCTGGGGAGATGTAAAGCCATCTGTCAGATTTCCGAAATCGAATCTTATCTCCTCAGGTCCCAGGATCCAGAGGTGGCACTTGAAGGCCCTGATCAGGGTGGGCATTGGTTGTGGGAAGTTGTTTGACTGGAGGTGTCTAGGGGTGGAAGATGGCCTTCACACTGCTGGCACTGCCTTCACACAGCTGCTCCATGCTGCCAAAGGACTTTGGCGATTTGATTATTAACAGCTGATTGGGGGAGGCTCTTCAGGAACCCTGAATGCCGTTATTGGCCATGCCTCCTCCTTGAACAGTAGAAAATGGAGCAGTTTCTCAAGGTCACTCAGTCTTCAGCAGTTATTTGGCCCAGTTAGTTGTCTTGCCATCCTAGAAGATTTCTTCTCCTCCGTGCTGTTTTTCCAGGGCTCCCTGTGTGCCAAGGTTGCCCTCTTCCCTCCCCTCCACAGGTTGTTTCAGTCCTCTTGCCTGTAAACAGTTGGATCAGAGCATGTTTGCCTTGCTCATGTGAGCTGGTTATCTCTCTTCGGGATGACTGGCTTCCAGGCTGGAGAGACTGCAGTCACTTGATGGGGGGAGCTGTCCACAAGAAGAGTTGCGGACTCCAGGAGGAAAATTTCTTCAGTTGGATTTAGAAGAAAATTGGGGGATATTTCTGATTCCTTCTGGATGAACAGAGTGCTCTTCTGCAGTGTTTGGGGGCAGCGTTTGGGGCAACTGTTAGAGGAAACTGGCCTGGAGCAGGTAGTTAATTCATGGAATGCAGAACCTAACAGGGGGAAGAAAGAACCTTCCCAAAGCCATGATCTTGTGGGGGCAGGGGAAGGGTTCACTTGGCTGCCTTGCTCTCAGAGTGGGACTCATAGAAGCTTGGACTGACCTTGCACACTCTCTCCCTTCTCAGCTGCTGATCTCGATCTGAGCTGCAGCAAATGGACCCAGAGAGGAATCTTAAAATCACAGCCAGTTTCTCCACTAGTAATAATCTATTATAATTAAAACAACAGCAACAAAAATAATAAGCTATCCTTATATACAGTGAATTTTGAACTCTGCAAAACACTTGGCTTAAAGGGGATGGGTACAGTAAGTACTGTGAGTATTATTATCCCCATCTTACGGCTAAGGGAACCAAAGCCTGGAGGTTAAAGGTTACACAGCTTATCAGCAACAGAGGCAAGTTTGGAACCCAGGTCTTTGTCCAACACTTTATCCCCTCTGCCACAAGCTTGCTTCCCCTGAGTCCTTGCTGGAAGCACCCAGACTGATGGAGTTTAATCTTCTGGCCACAGGATGTCTCAAGGCCCTGGTGACATCAGTCTGATGAAGTCTCCATCTGCTGCCTCAGAATTCAGTGGGGAAATGACCTTCATGCCAGTGGAACCCATGCTCTGACAGGCTTGGAGTACAGACCCCAAAGGCACCTGTTCAAGGGACAACTGAACTCAGTTGAGAGAAAGACGCTTATTCCCAGAAGGGTGGCCACCAGTGGACGGTGGGATTGGGGGGTGAGGGGGGTGTGTATGTGTTTAAACCACAGTAGTTAATGCATCTTACCAGTGGAGGGGGAGGACCAACATGGGTGAATTAAAAGACTGTTTGGAAGAAGTTACTGTGGATACCCAGGGTTCTCCCCAGCAGTGGAAAACTCGCATTTCAGATGTTGATGTCAGAGCAGGCACTGAGCAGGAGGCTAAAGGTGTGGGTCTGGGAACTCTTGGTTCATTTGATGAACCTGTAAAGTACCAGAGCAAGGGTTGTGTGATGGGGGACTGTGTGACCTTGGGAAAGTCATTGCATTTCTCTGGACCTTGGTTTTCCTCATTTGTAAAATGAGCTGGTGGGTGATTGCTAAGGTCCCTTTTAAAAGTCAGAATCTTGTGATTGTAAAGATAGATGCCTCTGTCTCTGACCTCAGAGGTGAGATGGGTTACCCAGATAGAACTGTTGCTCTGTAGGGTTAGTAAAGCATTTGGAATCTGTACAAATTGTAGGTTACTTGGTAATTTTGTGATTTGTTCTGTTTTTTAAATGACATTTCATTTTTGGTTTTAATCAACAAAAATTATTTTCTCCTCTTTATATCTTTCCCCATTGAGAAAAAAACAAAAGGAAAACTAATATGCCATCACACAAACCCCATTCCCTTCTTGCTCCTATCCAAAAGCCATTTCTTGTGTCTTGAAAGTATCAGTCATATGATCTTTTCCACTTTGTGTGTGTGTTTGTCCCAGTTTATTTTGGGGTTCGTAAGCAGATGTCAAGTCCGGACATATACAAGCGTCCAGAAGAGCTGGTGTTTCTAGTGCTTTGAGTTTTACAAAGCATTTGACCCACATAGTCTCCTTTGGGGTTCACAACAACCTTGTGAAGGAGGCTCTTGGCCCCATTTACTGAAGAAAGAACTGAGGTTCAGTGAGGAAATGCCCACAGCCACACCTTCAGGGAGGTTGGGTCTTTGTGAGCCCAGCTGCAGCACTCTCCCCTCTCAGATGAGCCCTAGGTCGAGTCAGAGCCCTGAGTTCTAGTTCTGATCCTTGGCCAGTGATGGAACCTCTCTGAGTCCCAGTTTCCTCTTCAGTGAAATAGGAATAGTGAGCCTTGTAGCAGTCCTCGGAAGGCTGCAGTGGAGAAAGTGTTCAGAAGCCCTGCTTTGTCCTCTCCCCTTCAGAGACTGGCTTTTTTGCTTGTCTTAAGTCTTGCCAGTACCTTGTCCGATGAGTGCTTGGCACACAGCAAGTGCTTAATAAATGCTTTTGACTTGAGGTATCCAGTGGAACTCGAAAACACTGCTTTACCCCGGTCCCTCCCACACCCATCCTTTCCTAGGATGCCCCTCTTAGCTTCATGGCTCAGATGCTGGCCAGGGATCCTGCTCTTCTGCTCTCTCAGCTTGAAGGCAAAAAAGATAGTGAAGAAAGGGAGGGAGCATGTATCCCTTGTGCTGCCTGTCCCCATGGTTCTCCTCCGTTAGCCTCATTGCCCCCTCTACCGTTCTGACCGTGACCTCCTCTCAAGACTTCTCCCCACCGTCTGCTCTCAGGAGGGGAGCCCCCTGCTAGGCCTCTCGTGACTGCTGGCTTCTTTGTAGGCGCAGGAGATGGAGTGCTGGGCCTGGTTCAGATCCCACCTCAGACCCTCACTCGCTAGCTGTGTGATCCTACATACATCATTGAACCTCAGTTTCCTCCAGCCATAAAATAAGAACCATGAGTTGTGAGGATCAGATGGGATAATGTTTATAGATCGATTTGCAGACCTTAAAGCGTCACATAAATGCTGGTTATGACGTTATCACTGTTATGTTTCAGTCACTTCAGAGGCTCAATAACAGTAATGATAAATAGTTTTTGACTAGCCTGTAAGCCATCGAGGCTGAGTTAGTGTAACATTGTCCATGGAAGCCAAGGAGACTTGGATTCAGACCCCTCCCTGGGCATGAGCCGTGCGGATGAGGAAGCAACTTCGGCTCCTTCCCTCGCAGGATGGTTGTAAGGATCCCAAGATAATCTCTCTAAAATCCTTTGCTGACCTCCACGTACCCTAAATATGAGTGATTATTTCTGTTCTATATAATGGTTGCTTTTGTCACTGTGTGACAGTCCTCCTGCCCCTAGCCTGCAAGCCTTCTTTTGGAACAAAGGTTTTGAAACATAAAGAAAAAAAGACTCAGCCAAAGCAGTGGGCAGAGTGGCTTTGTCTGCCCTGACAGTAGGGCAGTCCCAGAGGCCCTTACCCCTTCATGGTGACCCTGTGGAGGAGGTGTCTGTCTGGGGCACCTTAAGCAGCTTCCCAAAGTTTCTCCATGCTCCTTCCTTCCAGAGCAGTGATACTACATTACATCTGTGTCTATACCTGGGTCAGCCATTCCCTAATAGACAGGCATTGACTTTGTTTCTTGTTCTTAGCTGGTACAGAAAGTGAGTACCTCGGTGACCATTGGCATGCATAGGGAGCCATTCTTTTCTCTTTGACCTCCTTGAACTCTGTGTTTAGAATTGGGGCATAAACTTTGTTTCTATGGAAAAATACACTTCGACTTCAAATGTTTGAGTTGGAGTAGTGAGACAATTCTCCTGTGGCTGCTGGGTGTTTCTGTCGAATCACCCCAATAGCCAGATGAGGTAACATATGGTAGGTGCCAAAAGATCTTGGCATCTGGTGAATCTATGGTTTTCTTGTTGTGGGGACGGTTGTCACCCTGTGGCCAACCTTGGATGGTGGTGCTTCTTAGACAACAGACCTGCAGTCCTTTGCCAACCTTTATTTAAAGTTTTTCCAGCTTAGGAGGACTTTGTCAAAGTTGATGCTCTCTTTAGGAGAGCTTTTGAGAACACCGGGCATGTATTCAGAGCTTCCTGTGTTCCAGATACTGTACTAGTGCTGGAGTTATAGGGTGCAAAGTGCATCGAGTAGCACCACTGGGACTGGATTGCAGAGCAAGCAGAGGGGAGTCATGGGTAAAAAGATGGGAGAGAAGAAAACCTAGTTGGGAACAACTGGAAATGCTAAGCAGAATAGTTTAGACTTGATCCTGGCGGCCAGCCTCAAAGCTCATGGAGAGTTGGGGGAGGAGACACAGAGCTGCACCTTTTTTAGGAAAATTTGTTTGGCCACTCTGTGGTGGATGGTTGGGGATGGGGAGAGCCAAGGCAGAATGGCCAATGAGAAAGCTGCTTAACTCATCCAGATTATCGATAATGGAGGCCTGAACTAGGTGGTGGCAGTGACAGAGAGATGACCTGATCATTCAGCTTTGGAAGGGTCAGCAACCTTCACCCTAATCTGGGATCTCCTCACCTTGGGAGTTCTTTACAGTGCTGTGGATATCCAGGCATCCAGGTCCTCCGTCATTTGCCACTAGGCCTAACCCATCTTGGTGACACCTTCTACTCCTGTTCCTAAGTTCCTCCTTGGCTTAATGCTGCAGCTTGCTCCCACCCACCAAGTGCCTCTTTCTCCTTTGCTGACTGTGTGATGATTAATGAAAATTCTTTGGAGACGGTTATGTATAAATCAATAGGGGTTCTCCTGTGCCATCCATCCCAGATGTGTGTGTGTGTGTGTGTGTGTGAATAAACTTGCTCTAGAGGTTTCTTTTGCTTTATGAAACTTAAAAATATATATATTTTTTATTGGTATTTTGTTTTTACACCACCTAGCATTCCCCCAGAATCCCTCATTTCTCCTCCTCCCAGAAAACAAATGATAAAAGAAGAGGAAAAAGCTAGCTCAGCATAACTAAGCAGCAATATCTTAAAAGTCTGATGTTACACTCAGTGCTTCATCCCTGCAGCCCTGCTACCCCTACAAAGATCATTCTTCTGAGCCAGACTTAGTTTTGCTGCCCTCACTGTCAATGGTTTTATTGTTTTATTGTTCTGTTTCCTTGATTCCACTTCCTTTTCTTGGCATCAGTTCACAGGGACTCTTCTCATACGTCTCTAAAGGGGCAGGAGCACTGGGCCTGGGCTAGTCCCTTTACTTCTCTTTGCCTCAGTTTCCTCAACTGTAAACTGAGGGTTATAATAGCATCTACCTCTCAGGATTGTTTCTGAGCATCAAGTGAGATAATATTTACAAAGCACTTTGCAAACGTTAAGTTTAAAGTTTCAGTCATGTGCAATTCTGTGACCCCATTTTTGAGGGTTTTCTTGATAAAGATGCTAGAATAGTTTGCCATTTCCTTCTCCAGCTCATTATATAGATGAGGAAACTGAGGTAAACGTGATGAAGTGACTTGCTCAGGGTCACACAGCTAGGAAGTGTCTGAGGCCAGATTTGAACTTGAGTCTTCCTGACTCTAGGCCTGGTGCTCTATTTGTTCCTCCTTCGCATGTCTCTGCCTATATAAATGGTAGATATTATTCATGTAATTAGTTGCTTATTATCTTGCATATCAGGCCCTTGAGAAATGTGGATCTCAGAGACTCAGTGCAATTTTAAACTATTAAAGATTAAATCCACACTAAAGCTTTTGGGACACTCAGCATTTGATCTGAAGATTTTTTTTTTTGTTTGACCACTTCCTTTATTTTTCTAGTTGCATTAATTTTGCTCATGCAAAAACTTTTAAATTCCATATAACTGAAAATTTGCGAGTTTTTTTGGTAACTCTCCCTTGATTAAGGATTCACTTCTTTGATACGAACAGAGTTCTTAAAAGAACAATTGCCAAATGATCACTACCACTTGAAAGAATGCACTAAATCACTAATAATAAGAAAAATGCAAATCAAAGCCATCTTGTGGTTTCACCTCACACCTGCAAATGGGCAGAAATGACCCAAAAATGACAAAAGTAAATGTTGCAAGGGGTTGTAATGTACGTCGTTGAGAACTGTGGAATGGTAAAACCATTTTGGAGAGCATTTGGAATTATGCAGTCTGACTAAAATGCCTGTACTTTTTCACCCAGAGACTCGTTTACTGAGTTTATGCCCCAGGAAGCCATTGTAAAACAAAGCCCTCATATACACCAAAATATTTATAGCAACACTTTTGCGTTTCCAAAAATTTGGAAACAAAGTAGATGCCCATTGACTGGGGAATGGTCCATGAATGTGATGGAATATTCCTATGCTTGAAGAAGAAATGATGACTGTTGTAATGAATACAGAAAAGTATGGAAAGAGCTATATAGACTGATGCAGTTAAGTCAGCAGAACTAAGAAAACAATACACACAGTACAAAGATGGCAACAGAAGGAACAATGACATACCAAAGCAGCGAATGCGATAAAATGATTTAGAAGATTTAGAAGAACTTGAATGAAAAAAATGAGAGGATGACCAGCCCACCCCTCTGTGAAGATCCACTGGGGTTACACGTTGCACCAGTTTTTGTACTTTTCATTTTATGGACCAGTTATGTTGGGTTCCCCCTCTTTTTGTTTGCTTTTTTTGTGTGTGTGTCTTTAGAAAAATATTTGTTATATGAAATGGCTCCCAGGCTGTATGCTGGGGAAAACCATGAGGGTATAAAAACAAAAAACATTTATAAAAACCTTTTCAAAAGAATTTACTGCTTTGGCAGCTTTCACTTGAAACTCACTTTTTCTAATATTCTTTATGGGAGGTATGCACAAAATGAGTTGTATAAAGAGCCATACATAGAACCCAGTAATCCTGGTATATACTTGTGTATTACAGTACACGGATCGCTTATCCATTTTGAATATATTATGGTTTATAGTATAAGATGTTGGTCTAAGCCTTATTTCTGCCAGACTGCTTTCCATTTTTCCCTGTAATTCTCGTCAAATGAGGAATTTTTCTCCTAGGTAAATTTTTCTTTGAGAGTGGGTGTGAAATACCAGCTAATTGAGTCTTTTTTTTTTTTTGCTTTTCTTTATATTTGTTATGTGTTCTAATGATTTACTTTTCCATTTTTTTAGAATAGTAGCAAATAGTTTTGATGATAACTTTTAAAATATAGTTTGAGATCTAGAAGTACTATTCTCTCTTTGGTAATTTGATTTTTACAACACTAAAATGGTATCTTGGTTTCCATAGTATCTTTGTTGTATTGGCACAGACCAGATATGCACATTGACTATTTTTCTAATTTTTAAATTCTTTATTTCTTTTAAGGAACTTTTTGGAATTATGTCTATACAGTTATTGAGTGTGTTTTGGTAGATGATTGCCTCTCTGAGATTTTAGATAGTTTGTAGTTATTTCCAATGGACTTGTCTTTCTGTAGTTATTTCCAATGGACTTGTCTTTCTGTTATTCTTTCCTATATTTTGTTTTTACTATATAAAAATGTTTTTGATTTTGTAGTTTGGTGTGTGACCTGCTACTTTACAGAAGCTATTGTGTCAGTTAATTTCTTGATAGGTTTTCCATCCAAATGCAAATGGTCATTCCTGTTTATATGGTCAGGTTAGACTCTTTGAAGGTTTACAGATCACTTTGAGGAGACTTTGTAGTGTTACAGGATTTGATGCAACCAGTCCCAAAGCTTATTTCAGCATTTCCATTGTCACTGGTTGCATTGCAGGGCAAACCTTTTGGAGTTTTAGACATTAATAGCTCCATTTCCACCAACCTCACCCCAGTGCATGGGTGCCTTCTCTTGCTAAGGCTTTCAGTAACCTGTCTGTTGTATGAAGCAAACAAAACCCCAGGCCTGTCAGTGTAAGCTGCAATGTGAGATTTTGTCTATTACAACAGCAACCTGTTGAAATCTTTATTGTTACTTAAATTGAGTAGCTATGAGAATATGTGGGTGGGCACAAGGGGGCCATCCTGCCATTACTGGCCTTAATAACCATCCCCTGGATTGATCTTGACCTCATCTGTGAAGACTTGAGCACTGGACTCTTTTTTCCTTCTTCTTTAGGGACCCCAGAGAAGTTAAAAGCATTACAGATCATTCTTAAGCACTTTGCAGTGGGGAATGCACAAAAGGAGTTGTATAAAGAGCCATACATAGAACCCAGTAATCCTGCTATCTGTGTAGCCTCATACATTGGCTAGCACCAGTCAACACTGAAGGTTGATGGGAGAAAGTTCAGGCAGAATGTTAAAGCTGCACTCAGGTGGAGAGACTATTTCAGAAATGCTGATAGATTTTTTTTTTAAGACCCTATGTTTCTTTTTTATTTTGTGTTGGCAAAAACCCCAGGAGGAGACTGGAGATTCTGGGAGGAGATGATTGTGCTGGGTGAGTCAACTGAGCTCCCCAGCTGCTGTTTTTAGTTCCTCTGCCTTTGGTAAGAAAGGCTCTTTGCTGGGGGGAGGGGTAGGCAGAGGAGTGCTGGCTTATCCAGCTGGACAGGAGGCAGGTAGGGGGTGTGTGTGTGTGTGTGTGTGTGTGTGTGTGTGTGGCATCGTGGTGTGGACAAGGTCTTAAGATCAGAGCATTAATTCACACAGGAAATATCAAAGTAGAGCTCTTGGTGTGTGGAAGGATAATTGTCTGCTCCATTTCTTAGATAAGTTACTGTTGCTTTTCCAGATCAGCAGTGATAAGAAAGGCCAGAATTGCTATGAATTATAATGGGGAAATCCAGGCTGTGTTTGCTAGCACAGCAGCAAAGAACACTTTAAAGGCATTGAGAGGCTTCATTGAATGGAAGTGCCTGATGTTGTCGAAGAAACCAGGTGATGTGAGGAGAAGCCCTAAGGACAAGATGACTTGACAGAGGAGAGGGAATGCTGGGAGCCTTAGGGTGGGGCAGCCTGCTGGAGACCCACCTGGCCATTGCCTTTAGTGTCCGAGCTGTTCCACCAGTTCTCCAGATTCTAGTTTTAAATTTCACTTGGCCATCCCTATGAGCTCATGACTGCTGTGGGTCATCAGGAACATCCAGGAAGTATGTTGTATCGCCCTGAAATGGACACCTTCCCTCTCTCCCTGGGAACCAGCTTTGAATTCATCAGCACTGATCTGGCCCCTGGACTGCTTCTGCTGGCTTACTGGAATCCTGCTTCTGACTTGAAGTTAGAGTAGCTGATGTCTTTCTTTCATAGATGCACAGATTGGACAGCCAGACGACTCCTCTCTGAATAAACAAGGCTTCCTTCTATCACCATGCCTGCTCAGAGATGGGTCTGAAACTGTCCTTTGCCCTCCTAATTGAAAAGATCATGTGTTATTTCTCATCTTCCCCTTTGCTCCTGAGTATATGTATACATAGCCAGATGTACATGAAAGTCTGTTCAGTTTTAGTGACTGAAAACAGCTTTTATTCTCCTCGGATTTGGGACTAGATGAAGATTTTAAGGGTCCTCAGAAGGATAGAAAGATAAAGTGTTCCCATGGAGGAACCATGGTGAAGTGAAGACTTCAGGGAAAGGGGGCAAGGGGCCTCTCCTTTGTTAGGTCCCATGAATGGTTATCCAGCATTTACTTATAAAAATAATCCGGAATCATAGAAGAAATCATCAGGCAACAAGGAGCCCCACAGTCAGTTTAGGGAATCAGAGCTCTGATATTTAGACGACTCCAGCCAGTCTTTAAAGGGTTGTAGTTGAATTTAAGACCATTCGTGTTCTGGTGGTGGTTAACTGATTTGGCCAGCTTCCTTTAGGGCACAGGTAGGTGCCTTTTTATGAATAAACTAACCAGAATTAATAACCTTGACCCTAGACAAATTGTAACTTTACAGTTGGGTCCAAACCAGTCTTAGCTAGAAGTCAGGCAAGTTAGGCACATGCGCAGCACCCAGCAAAAGGAAACAACTGAGTAAAATCAGCCTATTGCTGCATTCCTGTGGTGGCCACAGTTAGTTAGTAACTCTGTTCGAGTTACCCCAGAAATATTCAGCCCCGCCAAGACCTCCCAGTCCCACTTGGTCTTCTCCACTTGGGTACCTAAGTATTGGCTGCTCTTGTTGCTTTTGCAGTCCTGTGATTTTGATTGATAGCAATTGGTGTTTATGTGTAAGTACAGCCATTGCCTGTATCCAAAGACTGCCTCTTGGTAGCTTTACTTTACCATTTGTGGGACTGGTAGAAATTCATTCTCTCAGATTCTTAGGGTCTTCAAGGACCTCACAGCCTTAAAATGAAGAGGTTCTTGGACTGCTGTCCTGGGTCCTGAGGAGTAAAGGAGGCTTCTTCATGAGTGGAAGAGACCTGGAGTCTCTCTCTGAGCATAGGAACAGTCCCCCCAGGTCCCACAGTGATAGTGCCAAGAAATGGTCCTTCAGCCTTTGAAGAACTCTGGGGAAGGGGAGAACCCCTACCTTCCAAGGCAGCCTGATCCAGGAATCGTTCTCTTGTTGTGAGCTGCTTTCTGCTATCAAACCCAACTCTGCCTCAAAGTGTCTACCCAGTGTTCCCACGTCTGCCCCTGTTTCCAGCCCCAGTCACTGAGGCTTGACCTTCTTCCTCATAATAGCCTTAAACATTTTTACCTGAGCTAAAAGCCCCACTTCCTTTGCCTAGTTCTTCTCTGGTGTGGACTCAGCCCTTCATTAGCCTAATCACCTTCCTTTGGATAACCTCCAGTTTAGCCAGCTTCTTCCTAAGATAGGAACCCTCTGCACACAATGCTCCAGATATGGTCAGTCTAGGGTACAGGAGAGCAAAGCTGTTGCCTCTGAAATGATGGAGATTATTCTGCATTCACTTAACTCCAGCACCTGCCTCTAGCTCCTAGGATTGAATACCAGATCTTCTCTTTAGTTTTTCAAGCCTTCCATAACATGGCCCCTTGCTGCCTTCCTATGTCCGTAGTGACACTGGCCTCTTGGTTCATTCCTTGTACCAGAGACTGTCTTGGGCCTTTCTTTGTGTTACCAGTGTCTAGTGTGGTGTCAGCACACAGAAGGCACTTAATAAATTCATATTGACTGACTGATTGTGACATTGCTCTTTTGGCTGCCATCTTCAGCTGTTGAATCTTGTAGAACTTATACTCCCTAAAACCTCTTGACTCTTTTCACAGGTCTATCCTTTCCCTATTTTATACTTGAGAGGTATCATGAATATACTGTTGGAGCTTAGACTTGAAAAATGGTGATACAGGTCTCACCTCTGACACTTACCCTTTGGGTGATCCTAGGCAAGTCACTGCACCTCTGTCTGCCTCAGTTTCCTCATTTTACAAATGAGGATGCTGTATCTCCATAGGCTTTTAAGAATCATGTCAGAGGGGGTGTGTGTGTGTGTGTGTGTGTGTGTGTGTGTGTGTGTAAGTAAGAGGAAATCACTTTGTGAATGTTCAAGTGTTCCATAAATTGGTGTGGTTTATTCAGGTGCTACATTTTCAAAAAGACACTGATGCCCTGTGGAGCATCTGAAAGAGGGAAGTTACAATGGTGAAGGTCTTTGGGATCATACCATACAAGAGGCAATTGAAGAACCTGGAAGACAGAAGACAGGGGGATGGTCATGTTCAAACACTGGAGAAGAGGGACCCAACGTGTTCTGCTTGACAATGTAGGACAAAAATGGTCAAGTCAACAAATACATGTTGAGTGCCCCTTGTGTATATTCCAGGCACTGTTCTAAATTCTGGGGATTACCATGGATCTCTTACTTGCCAAATTCAGTGGTCTCTTCTCAGTTCTCATTCTTCCCCACTTCTCTGCAGCCTTTGAAGTTGTTGACCACCCTCTTCCCCTTGTTATTCTCCCTCTTGGTTTATGGCACACCAATCTCCCCTGGTCCTCCTCTTAGCTATTTGACCTCTCCTTGGTCTCCTTTGTAAAATCTACATTCATGCCTGTTAGTGGGGTTGTCTTTCAGAGCTCTATCCTGGGTACCTCTTTCTCCTTCTTTATGATTGCAGTTGGGGTTCTCATCAGCTCCCATGGAGTCAGTGACCATCTCCATGCAGGTGATTCTCACATCTTCTCTGCCCACCTCTAGTCTCACACCTTCAATTTGCCTTTCAGACATCTAGAACTTGATGTCCAATGGACATCTTTTTAAAGAAAAATTATTTTTAGTTTTCAACATTCACTTCTATAAGATTTTGAGTTCTAAATTTTCTTCCCCTCCCCCTTTCCCAAGATGGCATGCAATCTTACGTCAGGTAGACATATGCATTCATATTAAACATATTTTCACATTAGTCATGTTGCAAAGAAGAATTAGAACCAATGGGAGAAACCATGAGAAAGAAGAAACAGAAAAAAGCAAGAGAGCAGATAGTCTGCTTTCCTCTGCATTTAGACTCCATAGTTTTTTTCTGGATGTGGATGGCATTGTCCTTCATGATCCTTTTGGAGTTATATTGGATCCTTGCATTGCTGAGAAGAGCAGTCAATCTATCACAATCAGTCCTTGCATGATGTGGCTGTTACTGTGTATAATGTTCTCCTAATTCTGCTCACTTCAGCATCTGTTCATCTGAGTCTTTCCAGGTTTTTCCGAAGGCCTCCTGCTAATTTGTTCAGCCATTCTCCAATTGAGGAACATTCCCTAAATTTCCAGTTCTTGGCCACCATCAAAAAGCTGCTATAAATATTTTTGTACATGTGGGTCCTTTTCCCATTTGTATGATCTCTTTGGGATCTAGACCTAGAAGTGGTATTGTCCAGGCAGAAATCTTAAATTCAACATGTCCTCAACTAAATTCTTTCCCCTTAAATCTCCCCACTTTCTGACATGCGTATTACTGTTGAGGGCATCACTGCCCTCCCAGTCCTCCTCTCATGAAACCTAGGTGCCGTGCTTTGCTCCCCACTTTGTCTCGCCCCCTCTATCCAGTATGTTGCCAAGGCCTGTCAGGATTCCTCTTTGAAGTGTCTCATAACTATTCTGCTTTTCTCCTGACACTGCTCTAGTATGGACCCTCATCTCCTCAGCCTGCTTCCCTGTGGTCAGCACTCAGCTCTGGCCAGTATGATTTTCCTTAAATGAACCTCCCTTCTCAGCAAACTCCAGTAGCTCCCTGTTGCCTTCAGGATCCATTACAAAACCTTCTATTTGATGTTCAAAGCCTCTCCTACCTTCCCAGTCTTCTTACACCTTACTCCCCAAAATGTATTCTTCAGTCCAGCCTCAGTGGTTTCCTGGCTGTTTCTGAAACAAGACACTCTGTCTCTAGGTTCTCAGCATTTTCTCTCTGTGTCCCGATGCCTGAAACACTCTCCCTCCTCATTTCCACAGAAATGTCACAGCTAAAATCCCACCTTCTCCAGAAAGACTTTGCTGACCCTTTTTTGTTCTAGTGCCTTTCCTCTATTGGTTGTTCAGTATTTATCTTGTCTACATCGCTTGTACATAGTTGTTTACATGTAATCTCCCTTGCTGTATTGTGGGCTTTTTAAGGGGCAGATGGTCTTTTTCATTTCTTTGTAGCCCTAGGAGTTAGCACAATGCCTGTGACATACTTCATGATACTTACTAACTGACTTCGGGTAGGACAGTGCCTGCCCTTCTGGACCTTACAGTCTAACAGTGGAAACACCATGTAAACAACTGTGGACAAAGAGTTTACAGGATAAAGGGGGATGATCAACTGAAGAAAAGTGTTGGTATTAGTGGGGAGTGACAAAGGCTTGCCATTAAGCTCTACCAACCCCAGGTTTACCTTAGCTTCCCCATGAGTCTGCATGCAACCATACTCATGCTTTTTCCATCCCCCAGCCCCCAACCCCCAGCATGCAGTCTCTGCTGTAATGTGAAGGAACTTGTTAGTTGCCATGGTTACAGTAACCCACTAGTGCAGGAAGGCAAGTGAGGGGCTGTGTCGTGTGTGCTCTCCAGCGAGCACCTTCCAACACCCCCCCCTCCACGTGGTGCTATTGTGATCCTTTTGCATGGGATAAAGGTTCACTGCCTGGGCCTTGGACAAAGTTTCCCAAGCTGCCTGTAGCTGGGGAGAATGTGTTGACTTCTCTTACCTGCCTTCTAGAAAGGGTCCTTTTTATCCATCACCCTTTCCAGGCAGAGGTTAGCTTTACCCCCCACCAGGCTACTAAGGGTCACAAGGGAAGAGGAGAGTGCATTAAGGTGACAGAAGGCCCCAAAGGAGGCAGCTCCTCCATGCAGTCCTGCCCTGGAGCCTGGGGCTTGTGAGATGGTCATTGTCTCCTTTCACACTAGGGCTTTGCAGGTTTCCACAGTAGGCTTTGCTTTTGCTCCCAAACTGGGTATCTGGAGGTTTTGAGTGAATTCAGATGCTTACAGGTGGGCACATCTCTCTGAGCTGAGAGCTGAATGTTCCTTTGTCTCAGGAGTCTGGCAATTAACTTGGAACTAATGACATTTTAGCTTCCAGGCCACTGGGAGCTGGAGCTGGGTGCCTCTTCCCTGCTCACCTTCTCTGGTTGGCTCTGACTTTTATCCAAACTTCTGTTTGCCCTGTGGGATCTACGCGTTGCCCCCTTGTCCTAAGACCATGCATGGCTCCTGCTAGGAGAGCCCTGAGACAACTGTGGGCTTTCTGCTAGGGCCAGCCACCCTCTCTCCCTGGCTTCCCTCTTTGTAGGTGAGTCCTTTCCCTTGTGGAATATCTAGGTACCTCCTTAGAAAAAAAGGGCAAGACTTTGATTTTCTTAGTCCCCACCTTCTGTTGTTTTTGGATGTTAATGAAATTCTTTGATTTGCCAAGTGGGAACTGGAGTATGACTTACCAGGGTCCACATTTCAGTTTCTCAGATTATGTCTCTGAGTTATTAGCTCACAACATTTAGGAGCCTCTTGAATGCTTAAAGCTTATAAAGAGGACCCCCGAAACCCTCTGACTTTTAAGCAGAGGCCATCAACATTGCCTTCACTGGGACGGGGCGAGGGAGCGGCACAACTTTGGGTCCTACCCCTATGCCATTCCATAGGCTGCAGGGTCTTGAAGATGGGTTGGAACAGTGCAGTTTGAGTCCAAGATCCAAAGGAAGTTAGCAAGTGTGGTGATGGGGCCAGAGAAGAGGGATGTGAATAGTCAGTTGCATAGTATTTATTCACTGGCTCCAGCCTCACTACGGTTTGGGGATCCCTACTCTCGATGAGCTCACATCCTAATGGGGGAGAAAGTATGCTGTCATCCAAGGTTGAGACTGGATCAGTTGGTGTAACAAGGGTGGAAACCAGACCTTCCAAGGAACCCAACTTCCTGTCTGATGTTGCCTTCGAGGTCCCTCTAAGAAGCAGTTGGATCCAGTTGCAGCACTGGATCTCAAACCCTCTGGTTCTTCTCTTCCCCTTTTCCCAGTCAGCTTTGGGTGGGAAGGCACTGAGTGGATTTGGGGTTTGGATGGTGGTGAAGGGAGATGGAATTTCATTCAGCAGCCCCTGAGTCCCACCGCCTTATTCACTGTGTGATGCAACTCTGATCTGCAAACACATGTGGTTTGAGCATCTTTGGGTGGAGAGTACTTGAGGCTTTACCATTTACGTGAGGAGATAGAAACAGACCAAACGAAAGCAAATGGGATTATGGGAAAGGACCTTGGAGAGCATTTATTCCAGCTTCCTATTTTTTACTGCCGAAGACTAAGTTCCCATGATCTAATGCGTTTGATCAGGCCCCAGAGGGGTTCCACAGGAGAGGTTCTGTCTCACCAGGCAGCCCCCTAGGGAGAGGGGCAGTGGGTGGTCTGAGGCCTCAGGGGAAGCTCCATTTCCTTAGGAGGCCTGCTGGTTTCTGTTTCATCTTTGCTTCCCACCTCTTCTGGACTGACCTGATCTAGGCTTATACTCAGGAGGCTATAGCATAGTCCAGCCCAGCAGAAGGGACACTTGATTGGGAGAAAGAGGGCCTGGTTTCAGATTCCAACCGCGCGCGCCCCCCCCCCCCCCCCCCCCCCCTTACTACTTGTGCCCTTGGCCAGTTGCTTCTTGGGCTACAGTTTGATTATCTGTGAATTGATGGCACTCTGGGTCCATTCTGATTCTAAACCCATGATCTCCTGTCCTTCCCTTTCTCCTTTAGGGCGGGACTTAGGGTGGCAGGACCTACCTGCTGAAGGTGAGATAAGGACTTGATGATGGGCCCTGGCTGGCTCAGTCATCTCTAGTCCCAGCAACTCACCTTAGGAGGGTGGGGCAAGCCACTTCCTGGGGGGAGGAGGAGAGAGCAGGAAGTTGCTCCAAGTCCTCCTCTCTTTCTTTCTCTTTCTCTCCCCCCTCCCCTCCTCTCCCGCCTCTTTCCTCCCACCTGGCTCCTTGTGAAGTTCTCCAGGACTACATTTCCTGGCGACTGGGGCTCTGGGAAAAGCCTCCCTGAGTCCCGGCCTCCCCTGCTAAGCCTGGTCTCTCACGGCTGGTAGTGGTTTCGGTTGCGACACAGCTTAAGTTCCCGGGCTGAAGCTGCTCATCACTTTTCACCGAGGAGGTGGTAGAAGGTGTGTGTGTCGCCAGGAGGCGGCTGAGCCAGCTCCCCCACCCTGGGCCTGGCCCTCCTGGGCCTGGCCCTCCGAGGCTTCTGTACTTTGCCCTCGCTGCCTGACAGGTTCTCCTGGGCCCTGCTGAATGGAAGTCGCCCTTGTCTGCCCCTTTCTCAGAACGGGTATGTTTTCACCTCCTCCGGACCTAGAATCCTGTGAAATTGTTAGGCTTTCAGCAGCTGCTGACAAGCTGAGGGCCAGTATAGGATGGGAGGGCCACTGGGAGATCTTTCTTGGAGCAAGTGGACATCTTAGTGATTGAAGAAAGAGAATAGGCAGATTAGCAGGAAGAGTATCTTCTTTCCCCGGCAAGGTGGAGAGGAAGGGGGGGCTTCCCAAACAGGAACATTGACATTCGAGGGACACTGCCCCCAGGCTGTTGCCAGGGTTCAGTGTCTGGGATCAGGCTTCTCTGTCCTCTAGCCTCAACAGTGCCCCCAGCTTCATTCCTACCTCTTCTACCCCTACCCCTCTCTGGTACTTACCCACCCCCTTCCCCCATGGTACCTTAGGTAAGCCCTTCCTGTTGAAGCCCAGGTGAGGAACTGTTGGGAAAAGCTTCTACCATTAGGGAAGGGCTGCTGCCTGCCTGAGTCAGGGCCTGTCCTCCCAGGGTGGAGCTGTCTTCCGGGCGAGCCTGGCACCCTGCCTGGAAGGAGCTATGGGATCCCAGGCTTATAGGTCCTTCTTCCTTTTCTCTTAGCCTCTGTCCTTTTTCCAAGCTTTTTAGGTTCTGGTTTTATCATCTCCAAGTTCTCCCTTCCAGTGACCACTTTGGTTCAGGAGCCCAGGCTCCACTACAGACAGGTTTCCCAAGAGTTTCTAGTGAGAGAAGAGATTGAAAGGAATTCTTTGTATCTCTACCCCACCCTCAAAGAGTTAAACAAAAATCTAGCTCTTTTCTGAAAAAATAAGAGTGACAAGGTCAGGCTAGTGGTGCTCTCTCCGCTGGCTTCCCTGCTCTCTGAATCCCTACGTGTCAGAGTTTGAAGGAACCTCTTCCCCTCTAGTCCCCTCATTCTACAGAGGAAGAAACTGAGAGGTTCTTAGCAATGGCTTCTCAAGAGTCATGCCTCCTATCAGTGACCAAGCTGGGATCTGAATCCACTTCTGACTCTCAGTCCAAGGCTCCCTCAACCATGTCATAGTGATGGCAGGCCAAGCTTAGCCAAACCTTTCTGGGCTTGTCAGGGAGCAGTATTCTTACCTGGAGTTGAGGTTCAATTTGAATTACCTAGCTGGATAAGCGACAGGAAATCTTACAGTGATGCAAGGTATGAGGAAGGCCTTTAGTAGGACCCTAGGACTTTCTCTGGTGCTGGAGCGGAAGGAGGCCACTGAGAAAGAAGGGACTTGGAGCCTCCAGTCAGTCCCTAGGAGATACGGTGACTTGGGGAGCAGAGAAGATGCCTGGACTCCTTACAGGGGCTCCCACCAGGTCTCACTTGGCAAGGATTTTTGACTGGGTGATAACTCAGCCAGTGAACACAGTTACTAGTCATGTTGAGTGACTCGAGGTTCTGCTCCCTCTGGCCTACAGACATGAAGGCTGAAAGTGTGCTGTCATGTGGGGGCCAGTGGGGAGCCCAGGAAGACTCGTCTAGATGTTGGCTCTTGGGGCTGAGCTCTGAAGTTAGCTCTCCGTTGAAACTGTGTTGGGTTGCCCCCTCAAGGAGTGCCCCTGCCGCCCCAGTCTAGGTTCCCTCTGAGACACTTTGAATGAGGAGCCTTTTAGATCTGTGGCCCAGCCCAGCCCAGCCAAGGCTGGAATATGGGCCCTTGGCCTGACAGACCAGATACTAAACTGAGACCTCTTAGGAGTTCCCAGGCTCTGGCTTCTGGAAAGTAAGGGCACAGGTGCTGACCAGACTATCTCTTGGGCCTGGGTCTTGCTTCATGCCACCTTCTAGATGGGGTGTTAGATTTTTGTGGTTATTGGGGGGATCCTCATTGTTGGAGGAAGACAGTCATTCACTCATTCTCAAATCCAAAGAGACCAGATGCAAACCTTGGAGCACTTTGTAAAGAAGAGTCGTGGGCCTCAAAGACTGTCATTGAATGTCCTCTTTCCCCAGCTCTCTGAATTCAGGGCTTTGTTCTTATTCCTTATTTTTGAAGAGGAGGCGAGAGTGAGGGATCTGGGCTTCTATCTGTTCTACATGGGGATCTCCAGGTGAGGATGTTTCCTTTGCCATTAGGCTTATAGAGGCCTCAGAGTCACCTGGGGTACAGGGGTGGGCTGTGGGAACGCACCCCCAAGTCACAAAGCCTTTTTGGTGCCCTGATGCCTCTCCAGGCTCTGGGGAAGTTTGGAGGAGAGGCAGCCCGATTCTCTCAGTGTCTGCAAGTCCCATACCTCAAGGAAGTCCTCTTGGGCTGAGCCAGGGGCAAATTTGACCTTAATTTGTACATAGACTGGCAAGTCCAGATCTCTAGCTTCTGGGCCATTCTCTCTACTGGATATGGGCCTTTCTTGGTTTTATTCGTTCATTAAATAAATATTTATTGAACACTTATTGGATGCAGAACTGAGCTAACCTCTCTGGAATATGTTGAGTTCAAAAGAAGGAGAGAAGGCTTCATGATAAAGGTGGTTGTTGAGTCGTGTCTGACTCTTCATGACCCCATTTGAGGTTTTCCTGGCAGAAATACTGGAGTGGTTTGCCATTTTACAGATGAGGAAACTGAGGCAACCAGGGTGAAGTGACTTGCCCAGGGTAAGTGTCTGAGGCTGGATTGGAACTTGGGTCTTCCTCAGCACATTGTCTGCTGTGTCACCTAGCTGCCCCAGCAGAAGTTAAATGGAATCAAATTTACCAAGAGGAACTGTTAATCAAGAATTTAGCAAAGACTAGTAGGTACCCAAGATAGGTGGGGTACCCGCTCTGTACTGAGGGAGTAGGAGAAGACCCAAGTAGATGACAAGAAAGGTAGATTTCAACCCAGTGTAATGGTTCAGCTACCTTGGGAGGGTCCTTGGAATTGCTGGGGGCCTTCTCGCATTGGACTTCAGCCATCTGGCCAGGGGCAAGGTCTCAGACAAATAACTCACCTGCGAAGAGCAGGCTGGTCCAGAAAGAGACTGGAAGGCAGAGAGGTTGCTTAGGATTCTTGTTTTTCGGTCCTGTGTGAATCTCTAGGACCCCTTTGGGTTTTCCTGACAGATAACTTGAGGGCTTTGCTGTTTCTGTCACCAGCTCATTTTGGTAAAGCTTCATGGCAGAGGTGATTATTGTTGAGTTGTGTGTGTCTCTTCATGACTCCGTTGGGCGTTTTCTTGGTGAAGATACTAGAGTGGTTTGTCCTTTCTTTCTCCAACTCATTTCAGAGATGAAGAACCTAAGGCAAACAGGGCCAAGTGACTTGGCCAGGGTCACACTAGTAATTGTCTGAGGCTGGACTTGAACTCAGGAAGCAGTCTTCCAGACTTCAGGTCTGACTTCCCCTCACTTAGGATGTATGTGTTTTATTGTACCTAAACAGACACTTGCTTGGTTAAATTTGTCTTGGTGGGATCAAGAAGAGTTTTTCACCTTGAAAGATGTTTGGGTCACAGATGTTCCCCACTCCTCATGTGTGTGGCCTCCCCTTGCCTAGACCATTTTCTGAGACCTCCAGTCTTGTGTGTTAACCACCATGCAAAGGAAGTTCCAGATTGCTGTCGAAGAAGGGACCAAGATCAGCATTTACTAAATGGGCCGTGAGGGACAAGGCCCCATGGACTCGGCGTACGAAAGGTCCTAAAGCTCGGTTCCATCTGACCTGGTCCAGCCCTGGATTTCAGAGCTAGCAGGGACCTTGATGGAGATTGGCTCTGTAGCATTCCTGTCTTCTATCTGTCCTACCCTAGGAAACCTGGTTCAGGGGGCAGCTTTCTCTCCATTTGAATGTTGTAAGCTTTTTGGAAGCTGATGGGTTTTGGGTGGGGATAGGGCACTTAATAAGGACTGGCAGAAAAATAATCCCTTCTCATCCCTATGCTTCTGCTCTGTTCTGCTGGATGGGTGACACCCCTCCACCTGGTGGCAACTCTCTCTGTAAAGATCCTGAGCTTCTAAGTAACCAGCCCAGCAACTGATGTGGGAATGTGGGGGCCCGGGCTTGAACCCAGGCCTTTTACCTGTTCCTTCCATTTGCCTGAGAGGTGCTTAACCTGTTCACAGCTATTTAATTAAATGTAGCAAGTACTTCAGCTCCTTCTACCTGAAAAGCACTCTATATACTTAAGGTACAAAATGATGATGAGACCAGGATCCCTGCTCTCAGAGGCCCCGTGGTCCAAGGGCTTATGACACATCCATTCATGTCATGGTACAGGGTACATGGTGTTTATGTTTGATATAGTAGAGGAGGCCTGAGGAAGGAAGGCTAGGCAGGATTTCATTTGAGTTAAACTTTACAAGAGGGTCAGCCAGGTAAGCGAGGGAAGCACAGCTGACTCCAGGCCTGGGGTGCTCCCTGAAAAGGTACATGTGTGCAGGGCTAGAGGACAGGAATTATGGGCCAAGGCTTGGGAGATGGCTGGAGCAGACCCTTGGGGCAGAGGAGCTTGACCGTTCCTTGTGGGCTGTACTAGGGAGCCATTGAAAGATTCTGAGGAGAGTGAAGTGACGAGGTCGGTAGCTAAGGGAGATGAGTCTGGTAGCAGGATGGAGTGGAGACAGACCTTCTAGGAGGCCACCCAGCTAGCCAAAGGCCAGGCCTAGGGGCATGAGGGATCCCGCTGGGGAAGACGCCAGGCTATGTCATGTTCTTCTTCCCTGGAGAGTCCTCTTGGGGATCCTTACTACTGCTGAGTGGGTTATAGAGTTCTATAGTTATATGAGTGGGTTTTAGAGTTAGAAAGCAGCTCAGTTACTATCTGTGCCTCCTTCCTGCAGCCGGCCCTCGGACACCTGGACTCCAAGCCCAGCAGTAAGGCCAACATGCTCCGTGGCCGCAACTCGGCCACTTCTGCTGACGAGCAGCCACACATCGGCAATTACCGGCTCCTTAAGACCATCGGCAAAGGCAACTTCGCTAAGGTGAAGCTGGCCCGGCATGTACTGACCGGCAAGGAGGTGAGCAAGGGCGTGTGGGGGGCTCTGTCATGGCCACGATGCCACGTCAGGCTCTCAAAGAGTTGGGGTGGGGAAGGCTGGCTCTGGGCCAAAGGCTTTCCGTGTCTCCTTCCCTTCAGGTGGCAGTGAAGATCATTGACAAAACCCAGCTCAACTCTTCCAGCCTCCAGAAGGTGAGCAGACAGCCCCGCCCGACCCCACCCTTCCCATATGGGGGGCCTCTATGACTGCCCCTCGGGCCTTCCTGGCTTTGGCTGTGTCCCCAGGCTAACTGCTACTGCAGCTCCTTTCCCCCTAGAGCTTTGGATGGGCTGATTGACTGACTTGGTTTCCCTCCCTGGCCCCCAACCTTTAGTTCCTAGCCAGTTCCTTGCACAAACCAAGTACTTGGGGAGGACAGAGACACTGAGAGTGTTGAGGGGGTGCAGGGTGAGTTCTTTAGGCCCCATGGAAATGGTTGACGCTGTTTCTTTGGCAACCAATGCTTATGGGCTGAGCAGGGACAGCGAGTGAGTGAGTCCAGAGTCTGGTGACAGATGGAGTGTAGGGACAGACAGCCTTCTTTTGCCCTTGAGGTTTTCGGGCCCTCCATGTTAGGGATCACTGGAGTCTTTTCTGACCCCGGGGCAAGGAGTTCAGTTCTGCCTTGCTGTTGAGGACTGGAGGCCATCCTTAGCCACTGGGGAGAGCCCCTAAGCAGAGTGTAGTTATTTTGGCCCCAGAAACTGAGAAGCTGCTGGGAAGGAGAAAAGGCAGCCAGCTTTTTATTTGCAGAAGGGAAAAAGCTTGCCAGCAGCTCGTTGTCGTAGCAACAGTAGAAGTGGGCTCTCTCTCCTCTGGGCCTTGGCAGGGGGGCAGGGAGGATCCATGTCTTCCTGATCTGGGCAGCCTCATTTCCCAGGCCACCACAGTGCAGTCACTAGGCTCTGCTCCACATCTGCTGGGTCCGCCTCGGGGTGGGGGGTGGGGTGGCATGAATTCGGATTTAGGGGAAGGAACTGGGACCCAAGCTCACAGAATCAGGACTAGTGAAGCTGCAAGGCAAGAGTGGTTCATTTAGGGAGTTGGGTGATGGTGTTGGCTAACCTAACACATTGAGAGCTAGAACCAAGAAATGGCACTTCCTTCTACCTGAGTCCCAGAATGTTAACTGCTCTCCCCAGGGTTTTTCCACAATCCCTGATTTGGACTTTCTGAGGGGCCTTGGAGTGAGGAAGAGGACTGTATTTGGCTTGCTACAGCAACAGCCTCCCTCCGTCATCAGAATAGAAGCTGGCATGGTTTGTGGCCTTAGCCCTTAGAAAAGTTTGGGCTGCCATCTTGTGACCCCTCAAGAGGCCAAGCAGTTTGACTTCCCAAGGTGCTTTGCTCTCACCACCAGTAAGATAGAGCCAGTTAAATGGCCTTTGGGCTCATGGTTTTACCAAGGCCAAAATGAATCTACTCCTCCATCCTTCTGGTGACACATGGTCTCTGACAAGGCTGCCCCCTAAGCAGGACATACAGGGTCCTAGATCCCCTCACTCCCAGAGGACTCTAACTTTGTTGCCTTTTCTATGTTTGACCTGGGAATCCCCAACTGAGCCTGGCTTGGCTTTTGGAATTCTATGCTTTGGCACCCTGTCCCATCCCAGTCACTAGAGAAGCAGGACTCAATTCCTGCTCTCTTTTCTGAATTCCTGCCCAAGTTTGGTCTTCATTCAGTGGGCCAGAGGAGAATCCTGGGAAACAGCTGGGAGCAGAGGGGGAACTGGAGAGTGAGTCCACATTAGAGGGAGACACCTGAAAGCATGAGAAAAGCTAAAAGAAATCTCTCTCTGAGCTCTTTTCAAGGACTAGGGCATTAAGCACTCCCTGAATTGAGGGTCCTGGGGCCTTCCCACTGTTTAGCTTAGAGCAAGCTGAGTGAGCCTCCCCTGGGAGCATCCTAGAAGTGGACACTCTCATCCATGCAGATGGATGATTTTAGAGCCCCCCCATTTTTGTTTCACAAAGTGAGCGTGAGTGTGTGCAGGTGGATTTAATTAAAATTGGCATCAGCTATATATAGGAGCAGCTTCTTCTAACCAGACCAGGACTGTGTGCTTGCCAGAGAATGCCAGGAGTGGTGTAGCACGAGGAGAAAATACTGGAGGTCCTTCTGACCTTGAGGAGGGCCTCAGGAACTTGGGATCGTCTATTCCCTTCCACCCCCTGCCCTTGGACTGACCTAGGGCTGTAAGTGTCCACTGCTGGGAGCCCCCTTCTGCTCCCCAAGGAGCAGTGGAGCCTTTCAGACCCACCATCTTTTTCTCCTCTCTGTTTTTCTCTCTCCTTTCTCCCTCTTGTTTCTCTTTCTCCCTTTTTGCTCCCTTTCCCTCTCTTCATTTTCTGTCTCTTTCCCTGTCTCTCCTCTCCCTTCTTTTCTCTCTGTCCCTCTCTCTCTCTGTTTCCCTCCCTCTCCCCCTCTTAGCTCCTACCTTGGAAATCCTGTGTATGTGTCCTCATTGGATTGGGCTGGGCCCAAGGGGGACGGGTGTTAACACACCCTTCCTTGGGCACAAGGCCTCTGGGTAAGGAAGGCAATGGAGAGAGGACAAAAGGCTTAGCTTTGGGAGAGTCCTAAGGTGGCATTGCTGTCCATCCTGCTGCCCTCCCGAGCCCCTCCCCACCAAATGGCCCTCAGCCTGGTGTTTGCCCTGGCCATCCAGCTTTGGCCTGGAGGACAGAGCTGAGTAGAAGGTTGGAAGGAGCAGGGCATATGTTTCCTATCTTTTCTTCCTTTTTTTTTTTTTGGCTTGACAAGAAACTGAGACCCAGTTGGGGGGTGGGGCGGAGCAGAAGGTCCCAAGTGGAAGAAGGGTGACCCTCAGCCTTTTATTTTCCAGCTGTTCCGGGAAGTAAGAATAATGAAGGTTTTGAATCATCCCAACATAGGTGAGAGCCAGGCTCCCGGGCACTGTTTTTCTTATCACCAGGACTATGTCTCCACAAGTTCAGTTCATCTTCCTGGGAAGGCCTGATTTCGGGGATAGCATAACTCACATTTTTAAAGCACTTTGCTCGCAGCCCTGTGAGGTGACTAGAGAGAGGGAGAGATCATTACCCTCATTTGACAAATAAGGGAACTGAGGCACAGGCAAGTAAAGATTCTCCCAGGGTGTCAAAGACCCTGAAAGGACAGCTCTTGCCTCCAAGTCAGGGCAGCTTAGTTTACATGGGGAGGCCAGGGGATGCTGGGGAGAGGGTTGGGCATCAGAAGAATCCCTGTCCTGCCAGCCCATTGCTAGGCAGGGGACACTGTTGTGTTAATTTGTAGAATGGAGATAAAAATATCTTCACTATCTATGCATGGGGTTGTGGTAAAAGTCCTTTATCAACCATGAAGCATTTTGTTAACATGAAGAATTGTTTTTTAGCTGTGGATTTGGAGAGGAGGGAGGGAGGGAGGGGGCCTTTTCTTCAGGGTCTTGTCTGCACCCCAGGACTGGATGTGCAGACTCCGCTTCTTCAGAGACCCACAGACTGCTCTCTCCTTTTCTTACAGTTAAATTATTTGAAGTGATTGAGACAGAGAAGACCCTTTATCTTGTAATGGAGTATGCTAGCGGAGGTGAGTGGAGGACCCTTTGTTCCTTCTCGGCCTTCAGCCTCACCTGCCACCCTGCTCTCCCAGGCCCATGACCTTTCTTGTCCTTGTTTCCTTCAGGAGAGGTGTTTGATTACCTGGTAGCTCATGGGAGGATGAAGGAAAAAGAGGCCCGGGCCAAGTTTCGACAGGTGCGTTCTCCTGCCCCCTTGGCATGCAGTTGGTCGAGGCCTGGGAGGGAGGGTCATGGGGTAACGGATGCAGCTCTAGGTTGCTGTTGCCCCTCTGCCCTGGTTGGAGCCCACCAGCCAAGCTTGGCTCCTCCTTCCAGGTCCAGGCCGTGATTTGGGCCTCAGATGCTCCTGACATCACCTTCCTTTCTCCTTCCAGATAGTGTCAGCTGTCCAGTACTGTCACCAGAAGTTCATTGTGCATAGAGATTTAAAGGTGAGAGTCCTTAGCTGGCAGTTGGGCTGGGGGCTTTCCTGGCCCTCTGAAACCCCATATCCCTGCTGTTTATGCTCCTTGGCATTGGAAAGCAAACACCATGGCAGAGAGCCCTGAGGCAGCCCTATGTGTGCTCTTGACTGGCTCCCCATCAAGTTGCATTGGGTGCTCCCAATCCTGGCCAAGCTCAACTGTGGCAGACGTTACCATGACCAAGAGCACTGGGAGCTGAAGTGAGGCTGTCCTCCCTCCCCTCCATGTCCTCTCAGATATAGCTGACCAAGTGTACCCTGTTTTGTTACTCATTCCTCACAACAGGGATTCCACCCAGTGGATTCTATTCCACTTCACATGGGAGCAGTAAACTCATCTAAAAGTCCCAGCAGGGATTTTACTTTTAAAAACCATCATAGTGCCTTCTGAAAAGGCCTTCAAAGATGTCTTTAGACACTTTTAGTGAAACCTCCTAAGGCTGCCATGGGCTTCCTGCTCGAGGAGTGGGGATAGGCCTGGTCTTTGTCACTTCTTTGGGACATCCGTCATTGGACTTCAGGGACTTGGCATCCTTTGGGTTTTGCTTCTTCCACTCCAAGTTTATTTGAAACCTCCCAGCTTGGCTCTGGTTTCCTCCATCACCATCAGCTGCTCCTTTCTCACCCTCCACTCCACAAGAGAGGGCTTGGACCACCCTTGGTCTCTTCTGACTCGGATCTTTTTCCTGCTTCTCCCCATCCCTCCCAGGCAGAAAACTTGCTCCTGGATGCTGACATGAATATTAAAATCGCCGACTTTGGCTTCAGTAATGAGTTTACCTTTGGCACGAAGCTGGACACCTTCTGTGGCAGTCCCCCCTATGCTGCCCCTGAGCTCTTCCAGGGCAAGAAGTATGATGGGCCCGAGGTGGACGTCTGGAGCCTCGGGGTCATCCTCTACACGCTGGTCAGCGGCTCCCTGCCTTTTGACGGCCAGAACCTCAAGGTGGGGCAAGGTGCAGGCACGAACCATCCTTGTGGTCCTTCTCTGCAGCCCCCGATGTGGCCGCAGCCGTCCCCAGCCAGCCAGGGCTTCTCAAAGAGCTGTCCCTGCTTTCTCCCTTCCTTTCAAAGGCGGCCTTGGAGGGGGCTAGGGCAGGGACGGGCACCTTCTTTGCCCTGAGCCCCCGGCTTCCGTTGCAGGAGCTTCGGGAGCGGGTGCTGCGGGGGAAGTACCGGATCCCATTCTACATGTCCACAGACTGTGAAAACCTGCTTAAGAAGTTCCTCATTCTCAACCCCAGCAAGAGGGGCACATTAGAGGTGAGGCAGCTGCTGCCCAGCAAGGGAGGGGAGGGAGCTGGCTCCAAGCCTCCCATGGCCTCTGACCCTTGTTCTCTACCTTTACCCCCAGCAAATCATGAAAGACCGCTGGATGAATGTGGGGCATGAGGAAGATGAGCTCAAGCCATATGTGGAGCCACTGCCCGACTACAAGGACCCCCGGCGGACAGGTGAGGGCCTTGGCCAGGGGGTGGCCTCAGGGCAGCTGCACAGTGGGAGAGCTGAGTGCCTCACTAGGCCTACGCTGTTCATGCTCCTCCTTAGAGCTGATGGTGTCCATGGGCTACACGAGGGAGGAGATCCAGGACTCGCTGGTGGGCCAGAAGTACAATGAGGTGATGGCCACCTACCTACTCCTGGGCTACAAGAGCTCAGAGGTGAGTGGGCCCCATGGCCTGACCCATGAGCTTCCCCTCACAGGCCAAGTTAGGCCTTTGGCTTCTGCCCTGGGGGCTTTACTCCCCTCCGCCCAAGGATGTTGCTCCCATCCGCTCCCCCTCGCCCATACACATGCACACTCACCCTCTCACTCTCTGTTGGTGCCAGGTCCCTTTCAAGCTTGCCACGGGGTGGTTAGTTCTCCCCACTAAGTTCTATTCCTAGGTGTTGCTGGAGGGCCTGTCTCACTGTGAATCCCTCTTGCCCTCGCTCTCTGCTTGGCTTGCAGCTGGAGGGTGAGACAATAGCGCTGAAGCCACGGCCATCGGCGGAACTAACCAACAGCAGCGCCCCGTCCCCGTCCCACAAGGTGCAGCGTAGTGTCTCTGCCAACCCTAAGCAGCGGCGCTTCAGTGATCAGGGTGAGTGCTGGCGGGGTCTGGGGCGGGGCCTCTCCTCGGGCCTCAGTGGCTACCTCCCCCTCACCCGCTGCCCCGTTCTGCTCACAGCTGGTCCTGCCATCCCCACCTCCAACTCCTATTCAAAGAAGACACAGAGCAACAATGCGGAGAACAAACGGCCCGAGGAGGAACGAGAGTCCGGGAGGAAGGCCAGCAGTACCGCCAAGGTGCCCGCCAGTCCCCTGCCTGGACTTGAGAGAAAGAAGACCACACCCACCCCCTCCACGGTAAGCTCCACTCCTCGCCCCTGCTTCTCTCTGGACAGGTGTCAGGCCTGCAGGAAGCCCTACGCTTGGGGACTAAACTGAATGTCAGGTTCGTCTCGATTTGGGGGAGGTGGCAGACAAGATTTCCTACTCTTTGTTGGGAAACTGTCTCAGCATGAAAGCATGAACCCCAGCGGCTCACCCCCAGTGCCTCTGTCCCTCCCTCCTCTATGCTTCACAGAACAGCGTGCTCTCTACCAGCACGAACAGGAGTCGGAACTCCCCGCTGTTAGAGCGGGCCAGCTTAGGCCAGAGCTCTGTCCAGAATGGCAAGGACAGGTGAGTGCATGTCCTGCCCCTCCCCGTCAGCCCCCTTGGCTCTGCTTTCTCTCCGTCTCCTCATCCCAAAGACGATCTATCTGCTGGCACCTGGGCGTTGAGGCTGCCCTGCTTACCCTGTTCATTATGGGAGGTGTGTCTGACATGTGGCTCTGCGGAGAGTGAAGGTCAAGGATGAGTTGCTTGGGTCTTGGCAGTGAGACTGGGATGGGGACCTTGGGCTTGAACAGACTGGCCAAGGGTGATCTGAGCCCTGTGGTTCCCTTCAGTAAGAGGACACCTGGCCAAGTAGTGCTATCAGCTCTGGGCTCAGTTAAGACATAGCCTCCACAGAGCCATGGATGGGACGGGGCAGCAGTTACTCTGCCAGTTGCCATCCTTGGCTTCACTTTGTTCCCTCATCCAGGCTTCTGCCTGCTACCCCCATGGCCTTTGCCATCCCTTCGCTCCCCCTTGCTCTGCCCTGGTCCAGGCTTCGGGCCCACTGTCGCCACTGCTACTCCACCTAACCAACCTTGCGCATCTCGGCTGCTTTTTGTCTCCTAGCCTAACCATGCCGGGCTCCCGGGCCTCCACGGCCTCCGCCTCCGCTGCTGTCTCTGCGGCCCGGCCGCGCCAGCACCAGAAGTCCATGTCAGCCTCCGTGCATCCCAACAAGGCCTCGGGGCTGCCCCCGACAGACAGTAACTGTGAGGTGCCCAGGCCCAGGCAAGTGTGCTGGGCTGCTCCTCCTGGATGCTGCTTCTGGGGGGGATCTGCCTGGTGGGAGCTGGAGAGGGCTCAGCCCCCGATTGCAGGCACCATGCAGGAAGCCAGAAGTTCTGAGGGAGGCTTGGGCTTCTCATGGCTTGTGACCCCCAAGCCTCTCTTGGCTTCTCTCAGGGGTCTCTGCACATCAGCTCAGTGGACTCTGAGTCTGTCCATGACAGCGATTCCTCCCCGCTCCCACCCCTAGCCGCTCACACTTTCTCCTCGAGCCTTCTCTCCTCCCCATGGCCCTTGGTTCCCTCCCTTTTGCCATGGCTGCCTCCCTTCTCCCATCACTCCATCCAAACCCTGCTTTGGATCTTGTGGAAAGGGTTCTTGGGTGAGTGTGTCTGCCTTCTGATCCTCCCCCTTTCCCTACAGTACTGCTCCCCAGAGGGTCCCTGTGGCCTCCCCCTCAGCCCACAACATCAGCAGCAGTGGAGGAGCCCCAGAAAGGACCAATTTCCCCCGGGGGGTGTCGAGCAGAAGCACCTTCCACGCTGGACAGCTTCGCCAGGTGCGGGATCAGCAGAACCTGTCCTACGGGGTCACACCTGCCTCTCCTTCTGGCCACAGCCAAGGCCGACGGGGGGCCTCAGGCAGCATCTTCAGCAAATTCACCTCCAAGTTTGTTCGCAGGTGAGTGGGGGCTGAGGCATGTGGGAGGTAGGGGGCGGGCCAAGCCAGACATGACTGGGCTTTCAGCACTCCAGGATTAGGACCTGGGGTGCCCTGGGCCAAGAGTGCCTCTGTCTCCTCCATTGACCACCCAGACCTCCTTTGCTCCCCACCCCCCTTCCCTCCTTCACGTACTCATCACTCCAGTCCCAAGCAGATGGCCAATGCCGCCTCCTCCCTGGGAGTGTGAACTCGGATGCTAAAATAAAAGCCCCCTCTTCCCTCCCGAGTTCCCATGGAAACTTGAATCCTGGTGACGCAGCTGCAGAATTGGAGGAAGGCTCTGGGGCAGGAAGGGAGAACTCTGCCGCCTTCTGGCCTCTGGTCTCAGCTGGTTCGGAGACTTCCTTTCCCCAAGCCATCAAAGCCGTCTCCATCTCAGGAGGGGATGGCCCCACACGTGGCCGTGGCTCTGAGCACCTGCCCCTCGAGGGCCTCCATGGCATCTGGTCTCGCTGAGCGGCTTTCCCTAGAATAGGTGATGCCTGGCTCACAAGGGCCTCCTCCCTACCTGCTTATCCACACACCGTCTTGTTGTCGGTTTTTTTTATTTTATTTCTTTTTTATTTTGTCTTTTGTGTTTGTTTTGTTTTGTTTTGTTTTTAGAAATCTGTCTTTCAGGTTTGCCAGAAGGTAGGCGTTGAGCCGCTGTGTGTGTCTGTGCCCCGTGTCCTGTCTCTGTCACTAACTCCCCTCTCCCGGCTCCTCTTTCTTCTGCCATCTGCTAATGGAGTCTGTGTGGCCTCTGGCTCCCAGCAGACATCTTAAAGGGGTGAGGCCTGGCCAGTGGGGGCCTGCCCAGCCCAGCACCCTGCAGAGCAGACGCTTGGGACGAGGAGGGGTGAAGAAAGATTTTGGCTGGAGGTTGATTAGTGCCTCCAAGTTCTAGAGAGTTCAGGATGGCCGGCTCCAACGTGAGGGCCCTGAGATGTATTAGCCCCTGCCCTTCAGGAGCCTTCGCAGAGGCCAGAGTAGACTGCCAGGCCTGCTCTTGTCTCAGGAGGGCCCCCAGAGGCTGGGAAAGGCTCCAGAAGACCCTCCCTTTAAGATGGTCGCGCCCTTTCTGTCCCTGGTTCTGGGTCTCAGGTGTGTGCTTTCCCTTTTCTCCCCTGACCCTGTGTGCATGCAGAGACAAGAGGCTGGAGGCTCTTCACCTTTCATCTGTTGCCTGTTTTTCTTCTGCTGTTTGTGCCCACCTCTGCCCCCTTGTTTCCTGGAAAGAACTCTGTCTCCAAGCTCCTCCCTGCCCGCTTCCAAGGGTCTTGTACCCCTGTGGGTGATGGGGACACAGAGCTGGGCTGGAGAGAGGTATGGGGAGCAACAGCACCCTCTTCTGGTAGACCACTGGCGCCAGCTGCCCTCTCCCCTGCTCTCCCATGTCCTTTCTCTAGTTTACTTCCACCTGAATGGTTTCTGAGCGCCTCCCAAATACCAGGTGATGGCATAACTAAGAGGGGCAGAGGCCATGGGAGGAGGGAGTTTACCCCAGGTCCACCTCCTGGGACATCTCTATAGAGGCTCATCTATCAGGAGCTGGTGTGGCAGGTGCCCCCAAGGTCTCAGGAGGCCAAGGGACTTTGGGGCTTCAGGCCCTGGGGCAGAGAAAGCAGTGACTTTCCTTCCTTCCCTTCAGGCAAACAGTCCCCTATTCTCTCTGCCCCATTCTCTTCTTGGTGTGTTCTCATGTGCCATTTGTGTGTCTTTGGGTCTTCGTGCTCCCCCCACATTGCTCTCCCCATCTCTGTCCTGCTCTCCTTGCCTCCCCACCCCTATCCCAGAGAAGCCGCTCAGCAGGGCCACAAGCACCCAAAGGGTGTGGCCACCCCAGGGATGTCTCAGTAGATCAGGGCCCTGTGCCCCTGGGCCTCAGCAGATGGCCTCTCAGTCTGACTGGTAGGGAGGGAGGATTATTGGGATTATTCTCCCCTGGCATCCCAGGGAGCCATGGTCAGTGTCTACTTCCTCTTCCCTTCCTCCCATTGCCGCCATCCTCCCTGCCACCTGACACTCACTTGGACCCTGGGGAAGCTCCAGGTTTCCCCTCCTGACTCCAAATGACAGAAACCACCTGCTTTCCCTTCCCTCTGCTCTGGCTTTTCATGGTCTTCCCTGCAAGAAGCCGTGACAGATCCTCAAATAGACAGATCTCTCTGTCTGATCTGGGTGGCTGCTAGGCCAAGGAGGGGGTGGGCAGCCTCGGTCCCTGGCTGTAGCTCAGAGTAGACAAGCCTGCAGATATACACAGGCAGGCCTTGTCTCTTCCCACCTCCAGCTCCTGGGATAACAGGGTAATAGCGCTAAGCTGGGGGGGACTGGGGAGAAGTAGCACCTTCAAGTTAGAGACAATTCCTTCTGATGAGTGTTGAAAAAGAAGTTTTGTTGCGGGTCGAGCCTCGACCTTCCAGGCCAAGCCCTGTCCTTGGGGCAGGGTTCTCTGAGTCTCCCCTTACCTTGGGTCTGGCAGCTGCTGAAGGCCCCGAACTAAACTCTCCCTCGCTCTGTTTTTTGAGGAACCCGAATGAGCCCGAAAGCAAAGACCGAGTGGAAACCCTCAGGTGAGAGAGAGAGCTGTGAGCCAGCAGCTGGTCCGAGGGCGAAGCCCCTCGAGACGTCTGATCTCCTCCTGCTCTTCTCCTCCTTCCACCGCTTGGCTCCTTCTGTGTGTCTTCCCTGATGGCGCCTTTTCTGCCCTTTCCCCGCCCTGGCTGCAGCCTCTGGGGCCCTCGCCTGCCTGGGTGCCCTAGAATCAGGGCTCACTGGCCTGTCTCTGTCCTCCAAAGTGAGATGCTCTGAACTGTTGGGAGCCCCTTCTTTGTGTTCAGAGGGGCTCATAGTGGCCCCCTCAGCTCCCATTCTTTTCGTAGAAATGTGGTTCTCATTGAGCCTGACCAGGCTGTTGTCTCAGGCTTTTGTGCCTTGAGAGCTGGCGGGCCTGCCCAGATAGGGGAGGAGAGCCTGGCCCTGCAGGTTTCAGAGCTGCCCTCCCTTCTCTGCCCTCCCTGCCTCTCCCTGACCCCCTGTGTGCGTGCCCCTCGCTCCAAGGAGCCGCCTCCTCCCCGGCACCCAGGCCTAACCCCCTCCGCCTCTTGCCCCTGCAGACCTCACATGGTGGGCGGCGGGGGCAGCGACAAGGACAAGGAGGAGAACCGAGAGGCCAAGCCGCGTTCTCTGCGCTTCACCTGGAGCATGAAGACAACTAGCTCCATGGAGCCCAACGAGATGATGCGGGAGATCCGGAAGGTGCTGGACGCTAACAACTGCCAATGTGAGCTCCAGGAGAAGTTCATGCTCCTGTGCATGCATGGGACCCCAGGCCATGAGACCTTCGTGCAGTGGGAGATGGAGGTGTGCAAGCTGCCCCGCCTTTCCCTCAATGGCGTGCGCTTCAAGCGGATATCGGGCACCTCCATGGCCTTTAAGAACATCGCCTCCAAGATTGCCAACGAGCTAAAGCTTTAACAGGCTGCCGGGGGGGCCGTGCCCCCACCCCAGGACCAGCGGGGGGCGTGTGCGCCCTGGGGCGGGGCTGCAGCTGGGCCTGCCCCCCCCTTTCCTTTTCAGTTTTTTTCCTCCACATTTGTGGGGGAGGGAAGGTTGTTTCTCCCCCCACCCCATGACCCCACAACATGAGACAAGGAATGTAGGGGGTTGTGGGGGCGAGGTACCCCCAGGTACTGCGGTTGCACAGAGTATTTCGCCGAAACCAAGAATTTTTTTATTACCAAAAAAAAAAAAATGCACCGGACACCTCCTTGCCCTTCTCCTGGGGTAGTTCAGACTGGACTGGTGGCGTTTTCTCCCCAGGGAATTGCTCAAGGCTGGATCACCCTCTTCCCAGAGAGAGAAGGGGGGAATTCGCTGCCCCTTCATCCTTCCGACTGGGCCAGTTTGGGGTTTTGCCCTGCCTTCCATCTTCTCCTAAATAAACCACCAGGGGTTGCCTTTCTAGACTCAGGCCCCTAGCATTGAGTGCCCGTAGTTAGGACTGGAGGGGGCGGTGTTGGTGCTGTGGGCAAGGGAAGAGATTGTTCTGGGCTGAGGCTGGGGAGGGGGGAATCTACTTTCGGTGCCATTTCCTCCTGTTATCTTCCTCCCCTCCCCCCTTTGCTGGGCATTTACTTTCCACAAGCTGCTGTTGGGGGGAGGGGGGCAGCCTTTGTCCCCCATACCCTCCTCCCCCGTGAGGCTGATGACAGGGTCGGTCGATTCCTGGGGCTTCCCCCTTCTCCTGCCAAATGTCTAGGGAACATGGGTCTGGGGGCTACCGAACTGAGAGGGAGATGCCGGCGATGGGCAGTGGGTTCTTGTGGGGCCTTCATTCCCTAGGGCTGAGGAGGACAAGGTGTTCTCCTTTCTGGGAGAGGCCCTTGTCTGCAAGCACATGGTCCCCCTCCCCCCATCTCTCCATTGGCATTAATTTGGGCACCAGCTAGGTTTGGAGCGGTGGCATTTCTCTGCCTGTCTCTTCTTGGTCTCCGGTCTCCTCAAGCTTCTCTCTCTAGCTTTGCTTCATGACACTGTTGCCCCTTGGGCTCCATCTCCCCGGGAGAAGTGGAGTGGCCCCAAGAGTGAGGGGTGAAGTCACTCCTGAAGCACTCGATGCCCTCGCCCCCACGGAGGCGGGAGGGGCACCAGGGCATTCAGCTGGTGGCGGCCACTGCATCCCTTAATTTATTTCTCTGCTGTTTCTGTTCTTGAGAAATGAGGTGGGGGAGGGAGGGGATGTGCACAGGGCTGCTCCCACCCGCATCTGAGTTGTACATTTTTTGTGATGGGTTTTATTTTTTATTATTATTATTTTATTTTTTTGTTTTGTTTTTTTGATTTATGATGACTTCCCTTACTACATCCTTCCCACCTCCCAGCCTGAGGCTCAGCAGTGAGCAGAGCTTCTGGGTTCCAGGAAGGGGGTCTTGGAAACTCCCTACCACCCCAAAAGAGGGCTCCAGCTCCAGACCAAGGGCTTCACCCCTCCTCCCTCACCCCTCCTCCCTTGTAGCCCACCCAGGGCGATCAGTGGGACCCAGGAGGGGAACAGCTCAGCTTGGGAGGGGGCTGGGGGGGCCCCAGGGACCGAGTCAGGTCCCTCTCCCCCCCCCCCCGGCCCCCACCTCCCCTCACAGTTCCCTTTCAGCACCCTCCCCCTTCCCATACTTAGTTTCTCCTCTGGATCAGACACACGTAATAAAGAGAATGTTTGGAATCTGAGCCTTGGGCTGGCTGCTGCCTCCTTTCTTGTCACTGGCCCAACCTAGACCTGGAGCCACCAGGTATGGAGGAGGAGAAGCTGCCGCTGCTGCCTCTGAGGGGGTCTCAGCAGGCTCCTCCCCCCAGGGCAAGGTGTGCTGAGGCTGGGGAAGGGAGGGCCTCACCCAGAGAAGTTGAAAAAAGTTTTATTTTAAAAACTGACAAAAAATAAATTCAGGTGGTTTTTCTTTCCCCAGACACACACACACACACACACACACTCACATACACACACACACACACACACACACACACACACACACACACACACACACACGGCATGGACCTGCAGCCTTGTGGTTGTCCTGGCCCAAGCAGAGGAGGCTGCACTTACCATGTTCAAGGAGCCAGGTCTCCCCATTACTGGGTGGAAGGGACTCCCTTCCCTCAACACCCCAAGGAGGGCAAATCTCATCCAATTGGTGCCCACCCACCCTCCCCTCTTTCCTGCCGTCACTCTCTTCCCACCCCACCCCAAGACTTATTGCCATGACCGTCCCTCCTGCCACTCTGCCTCCCAAGCCTTCAGAGTATAAGGCAGGGAGCAGCCTTCTCTTCCTGAGCCCTTCTGCCTGCCCTCATTTAGCTCTACTCTACAGTCACTATCATACCCACTACCAGGGAGAGACAGGGCTGGGAGAAGGAGGGAGGAAAATCCCAGAGAAACAGTTCAGTCAGAGGCAACATTCCAGTCTGGAGCTTGGGCAGCTCCAGGAAGCAGGCACAGGCTTGACCAGGGGGCTGCCTTAAGCCAAAGATCTTGCTCCTGATACTTGGGGGCAGGGGAGCAGCTGTCCAACCCCCACAAATGTCAGTGTCCAGATGCTGGCCTCACTTCCTGTCTGCCAGGAGCCCACATGTCTTAGGTTGTGCCCATCACAGACCTGTGATCATCTGCTACAAGCTGAGGGGCTGAGATGCCCACTCCATCTGTCCTCACTGAAGCAGCTGGTACCCAGGGTGGGGAGAGGGAGGAAGAACTCATAGTGAGGGGGGTGGGGGCTCTGAGGGGCCCCCTAGTAAAGCAGGTGGTGGCTGGGGGCCACCCCTGGTACTGTGTCTGGACGCTGCGAGAGCAGGGCGGATGAGAGGTGGTGGTGGTTGGTTAGGAGCCAGTCTTGGCTGGAGGAATCGGCCCTGCTGTAGTGGAGGGGGCTGGCGGAGAAGGGTAGGGGCTGTAGGCAGTGGGGGACGAAGCAGCGGGGGTGGCTGGGACAGAGAGGCGGGAGGAGGGGGCGCTGGCCGAGACACTGCAGTGATCTGTACCTGTAGGGAGAGAGAAGGTGAGGTCTGCATCTGAGGGGTGCAGCTACAGAGCCCAGCCCTCCTGAGGGACTGGTCTAATCACAGGCAGCAAGGAGAAGGGTGGGGATTCGGACCCAGGTCCTGCCCTTCCCCATCTCTCAAGAACCTTTTCCTTTTATGGGCAGGAACATGAGGTTTTCAAGATAACTCCCAGCTCATCCAGCCCCAAGTGGGGCATACTCCCAGTGAAGGCCCCATTTACCCCCCTCCTTACCTCCTCCTCCTCCTCACTGGCAGCAGGGGGGCCCGGATGCCCCTTGCGAGCCTCGTCGGGGGGAGCCCCGTCCTGCTCAGCCTCCCACTCCTGTAACACCTCCTCCAGGTTGAAGCGCCGACGGTAACTCACAAAGAAAGTCTTCACCTGGGTCAGCGTCTTGTTCCCAATCACTTCTGCGATGGCCCCAAAGTCCTTCCCATATCTTCGGATGGCTGCAGGGAGAAAAGGTGGACCAAAGGGTAGAGAGAGCCTCATCCGGAAACAGGAAGGGCCCCAGAGCAGGGAGAAATCTCAGGACGCAGAAGACCCCTTTTCTGTCTTTACATAAAAAGAAACTGAGGCCAGGCAACAACCTGCCCGCCTTGGCCCCTCCCCATCCTCCCCCCTCACCTTGTACAGCCAGAAGCTGTTCATCTGTGGTCCAGCGGGAATTGTACTTGGTGTTTGCCTGGAGAGGAGGCAAGAAGCTGCTTTTCAACCCATGAAGTGAGGAACATCCTTCCATAGGCCAGCCCCTCACTTCCTCCCACAAGGCACTAGGTGAGTCCAATGCCTTGACTCCCCTGCAAGGGTAATGGAACAGCCTCACCTCAGGGGGACGGAGTGGATCGATGCCACCCTCTAGGGCTTGGCGAAGGCTGCTGTTGGTCTGCTTCATGCTTTGTACCTGTAAGGGAAAGAACGTATATATTAGGTATCCGTCTGATGCTGTACTGGCGAGCGCTTCACAAGCGTGATCTCACTGAACCTTCCCAACAATCCGTCAAAGGCAGGTGCTATATTCCTCATTTTACAGTTGGGGAAACTGAGGCAAGACTGCAGTTAGGCTAGCAAGTGTCTGAGGCTGAATCTGAACTCAGGCCTTCCCGACTCCAGGTCCACTCTGTGCACTACAGCACCACCTAGCTGCCTCCTGTAAGAGGGAGAGAAGAAAACGCAAACCTCCATCATAGAATTTTTCGGTCGAAGAAGCTGAGAAGTGACTTCCAAAGTCAGGGCATGAACCTCACAGGGTCCATAGTCCTTTCCTACATCAAGGGATAGCACCCAGTTCATTTCCTGTCCTCTCCAAAGGTGCTTTGGGATCTCTCCATCTGATTAGGTCTCCTACCAGCTGAATCCTTTCTAGCCTCCTGCTCTTACCCTCTTGAGATAGGACCCTTTCTTGGCAACTGACCTGGCGCTTGAGGGAGACCAGCTGAGAGTCCAGGCCCCGAAGGGTGAGGCTGGCAAGATCAGGGCTGCCAGAGACTGCTGTGATGCCCTCAGGGCTCAGGTACATGCCCTTAGGTGGGCGGCGCCGGGTCCGAAGAGGGTGGTGGCGGTACTGAGAGAGCTGGGCCTCTTTCTTTCCTGGACCAGGCCGGGCATTCAGGGGGCGGGTGGGGGGTGGCTGTTGAGGAGATTGAAAACAGCGAGGTGAAGGAGGAGACAGCCAAGGAATCAGGGAAGGGGTAGAGCTGTGAGGAGGGGGGCTAGGGGTCACAGGGTCTAGCCCAGCTGCACCTCACCTCTCTCTTGGGGTCCCCAGCATCTGGCTCTCCCTCACTAGTGGCTCCTCTTCCCTCCTCCAACTCATCACTGCTGGCAGAGGGTCCAGGGAGCAGATGAGATCCTAGTCAAAGCCCCTCCCAAAGGCGAGATTCAACCCCCAGCCCCAAGCCCTGGACTACCCTTCCCCCAGTCTCATGACCCTTCCCCAGCCTCACCCTCCTGTTCTCAGGGCCTCCCCTCTCACTCCCTGAGGAAGCCCTCACCAGCACCGCTGCCACCACCACCACCAGCCCCACCTACTTCCGTCCTTTCTACCCCACCTATCGTCCTTGTCCTTTCGGCCACCCAGCCTCCGGGCCTGGCGGTCCATAACGCTTGTGCGGCTCCGAGTCTTTTTCCAAGAATAGTAGTATTTGACCAGACTGGGGATGAGCTTGTCTGGCAGCTGTGAAGGAAGGGCTGGTGGTTGGCAGGAGGCTGGATGGAGGGTACTGAGGAGGGGTCTGGAGGTCTAAGGATGATGTATTTGGCTCGTGGGGCCCTGGGGGAAGGAGGGATACAGGGAATTCCCCCCCTCTCCATCCCTCCCACCCCCACCCTAGAGACACATACCATCTGCTGGATGCGCTGGAAGCACTTTCCATGGAAGCCAAAGGCTTGTTCAAACAGCACCTTGTCCTCCACAGTCCACTCATCCGGAAAAGGGGTGAAGTTGGCCAGGTCTGCCAGAGACTTCTCCACATCATGCTTGTGCCACAGCAGCATGCCCAGGGCCTAATCCCAAATGGGGACATGGTTCCTTAGTCACCTGCCCACTTGGAGCATCATCCTCTCCTATGGAGCTCTCCTCTGCCTCTCCCACCTTTATCCCTGGCCGGGGCCAGACTGACCTGCTCAATGTTGTAACCATGCTTCTCCTTGGCCATTGCAATGTACTTGTCCACTGGTGAGAGAAGAAGTGGTCCGTTGGTAAGGAGAAACCAGAGTTCCCAACCCAACCTCTTTTCAGAGATGGGAACAAATCTGTACATCCGAATCCAAAACCCTTTTCCTAGACCTTGGTCCAAACTCAGGCATCCCCAGGTGTGAGAAATGAAACCCTAGTCTTCCTTGGCTCCCCTCCCACAGATGGGTCTGAATCCAGGCATCCCAGTCAATGAACACATACACACGCACGCACACACATGTAGAGAACAAAGCAAGGCAACCTGGCCTTTAGATCCCTTCCCAGAGATCAATCTAAAAGTAAGATGCCCTAGCCCTGGGACCCCATAGGATATGGGGAACAAATTCAGGCATCCCACCCTGCAGCCCCCCCTCCCAGGGATGAAACTGAACCTAGAAGTCCTAGGCTCCAGCCCCAACCCCCAGATATGGGTCTAGGACCCAGTCCTCCCTACCAGGGACAGGTCTGAGTGGAGGCATCTCAGCCTGTAACCCTATTCCCAGAAATACGGCTGAATTCAGCTATTCCTCCTCCCCCATGGGGCTAAACCAAGGGGCCCCAGCCCCCAGCTCACACTTGGCATCCGACACGCAGTGATTAGGTGACCACACCAGCATCCCCTTCAGCTCCTTGTTGCTGTACCGGGCTGGGCTCTCTGTGTGAGGAGGGAAGGCACACATGGATGATGGTTGGCTAGGGTTTAGGGCAGAGAACCAGAAAGGGAAGCAGAGGGAGACTCTCAGCCCACCACAAGTCCTGTCCCCTGATCCCAATACAGCCACGTGGGGCCCCTGCCTCCTTACCAGGCTTGCACTCAGGAATCACTGCTTGATAATTAGTACCTACTCGGATCATGCTGTCTGTGGAAACCAAGAGCAGAAGAGGAGTGAGCCTCCAGACAGAAAGGAAATCAAGAGAGCAGGGGTGGGGGCCCTGTCCTTCTGGCCTCACTCCAGAGTGAGTGTCCTGCTCAGAGAGGTTAGGGAGAAAGAGCTTAGTCTAATGAAATGAGCCTGGCTGGGCCACCTTGGCTAGGTCCTTGGAACCCTCCTGACCTCAGTTTTCTCATCTGCAAAATGGAGATAATGGACTCCCCCCCACCCTAACCCTACACAGGGTAGGGGGGAGAGGGTGCGAAGCATCTCATAAAGCTTAAAGTGTTCAAAAAATGTAAATTATTATTGTGGAAGGGGGCAAGTATTGCTGGATGGCCTCTGGTCTCCCCCCCCAGCCCATTGTTCTAGCTCTGGGAGCAAAAGGGACCGCTTCCAACGTGACCTGGAGGGAAAGGCAGCTAGGCCGGCCATACCTCGGATTCCCAGGAGACTGGAGGTGGGGGTGGGAGGGAAGGCTATCCTTCTTCTCAGCACTCCCGAGCTTTGTCCCCGCTAGTCTGGGGTAGAGAAAGCTGGGAGGCCAGGAAAGAGGAGGCAGAATGTCTGGGTCCTAGGAGGGAACTGGAGTCTGGAGGTGGGAAGCGCTGTATATATGGGCGGGGGTGAGGGGGGGGTGGATGCCCACGTGTCTCTCCTCAGCTCCCTCCTGAGACCACCCCCCACCGCCCCCACCCCCCGCCTCGCAAAGGAGGCCAGCTCTGAAGGCTCCCAGAGCTTTCCTTTCCCCGCCCCCAGGACCACGGCGGCGGCGGCGGCGGCCTTAACCCACCCGCCCCCCAAGCCCCCTACCCCCTGCAGTCCCAGGCTCTCACCGTGGGAGTGCTCCTCCTCGCTGCTGTCCTCCTCAGAGTGGGGCTGGCCTCCGTTGGGCGCCGTCTTGGCCCGGCTCCGGGACAGGATCACAGAACCAGAACTGCTCTTCTCCATCACTGACGGCATCCTTGCTTTTTCCCGCCCGCCCTGGGCCCAGGCTTAGGGGGAAGGAAGGAACAGGCCCCCCCGGAGGACACAGGGTAGTGGGCAAAGTGGCTCCCCAGTCCCTCCCTTGCCCAGTCTGCTGGGGTCGCTACTGAGGTTCTGGGGAGCCAGCGAGGGATGGAGCGAGCAAAGGAAGCAGGCGAGGCAGCTTTGCCTCCGGGCGTTATGCCCCCGCTGGGGAGGGCAGCGAAAAGTTTCCGGAGGGACTCCAGAGGGAGCTGGGGAGCCAGGCTACCTGGGTCCCAAGCGGGCGTTCCTCCGGCTCCCTATCGTCTTTGAGTGACGGGCCAGGATGCCCTGGAAAGTCAAGGAGCTCACCTCCAGCCCTCTGCCCTCTCTGAATGGGGCACCAGTCCTCGCCACCCTGGGGTCAGGGCCAGGTAAACTGGGGACAGAAGCAAAAGGGAGGCAGTTCCCTGCCTTCGTGCCTCTCCCAGCTCCAGCCAGCCTGCCTGGAGGACTGGCTGCTCCTTTCCCCCCTGGTGGCTGGACTTGTGCCTGCCTGCCCGCCTCTCTCTTCGCCCTATTGAGCCTCCTAGATTATTCCCTTTCCCCGGGCAGGGCAGGGCAGGGCAGGGCAGGGACAGCGGGCGGGAAGCTGGCAGGACGCGACTGTCCCCGGGGGCCGGCGCTCAGAGAAGGGGGCAAAGTTGCCGCGAGCCGGGGAGAAGGCGGCCGCTGGGGCTGCTGCTGCCGCCGCTGCTGCTGCTGCTGCTGCCGCCGCTGCTGCTGCTGTCGCTGCTGCTGCTGCCGCCGCCGCCGCCTCCTCCTTCTTCCATCCCTCCCTGGCTCCCTCGCTCCCTCGCTCCCTTGCTCACACAATGAAGCTGCTGGCAGGGAAGTAGTGCCGGCTGTGGCCTCAGCACCCCTCCCCCAGCCGATGCCTCCGCCAGCTGAACATCTGGCCCCGGGGTGGGAGGCAGGCCTTGGGGGCGGAGCCTGGGGGCCAGGGCTAAGCCTTCCTCTGGAGGTGGGGTCGGGACCAGGAGAGGAATGCCTCAATTGATTCCCTTTCCCTTTTTCTTCTCCCCTTTCCTCTTTTGAGGCACCCTGACTTTCCTGACCACCTCTGGAGGTCTTGGGAGAGGCAATCCCTTCTTTGTGCCAGGAGATGGGGGCACAGAAGAGGGAGCGCGGGTAGCCAAGAGGGCACACCCCACCACCCCGACACTGCGAGCCAGACGCCCTCAAAGCATCGGGCACACGTGTTACTGCTGCCCAGAGCCCAGCCTGGGGATGGGGGAGGAGGAGAAGGGGAGGGGGTGGGAGTTTCCCCTTTTTGCCCTTTCCTGCCAAGGATCGCCCACCCCTTCCCCTGTGGAGAAAGGAACCTTTCTGACCAAGGTGGGCTTGGCGGTGCCCTGGAGCTGAAATCACTTTGGTTCCATCTCTGGGCGCGAATGCATCCTTGGGAGCCACGTGGGAGGTGGGTATTACTCCCCCACCCTCCGAGGGGCTGAGGCGCTGAGAATGTGGGAGCTTCCCGATGGGGACATCCTGGTGTAAATGAAGAGCACAGAAGTCCCAGGACTTGGCTTCATCTGTTTGAGAAAACCGCTGTTTCCCTGCCCTCCCCTCCTCAGTTTCCCCTTCAGTAAAACAAGGGGTGACCCGAGGACCTGGGGCTGGATTTTTTCACTGATGTGTGCATGAGTAGAATGGATGCTTTTTGAGGGCAAGTACTTTTCCATATTGTCTTTCCACATTTGTAAGCACCTAGCTGATAGTGATGGGTACCTAAATTCTTGCTGATGGGTTGATTCGAAGGGGTCACCAGTTTGGGAGTCCCAGCTCTTCTATTCCCTCCCTTTGTGAACTGGGGGTCTCTTTGGACTTCAATTTCTTGATCTGTAAAATGGGGGTGAGGGGATGGCCCTGATGCCTTCTGAAGTCTTTTCATCTTCCAGTTCCAAAACGATCATTTCTGTCTAAGAAAACCCTGGGCCTGGCCCAAAATAGGAACTTGATAAGGTTGTGCCCAATCCATCTTCATTGCTTGTTGAAAATTCCTGGTGGCTTGGAATCCTGGGATCCTGGGGGGAAGGGAGGACCCAGTTAGGGGGAGAAGGAGTTGTGTGGCTAACACCATGTCCTTCTCTCCTTGCTCTCCTTGGAGCTACAGCCAGGGGAAGGAGGGTGCCCTGTCCTGTCCTGCCCCACCCCCCAGGAGATGCAGAAGAGGCATTGCTCTCATAAAGAGACCCAAGGACCAGGACGTTCAAGGGGTCTCACGTGCTGGACAGTCAGGCTCCAGAGTCACAGCCCTCCCTCTTCCCTGCCCTCAGTCCCCCCCAGTACAAATGAACACACACACCTACATTCACTCTGCTCCTTCCCTAGGCCCTGGCCACACTATAATCAGCTTCCTAAATTTAGAAGTGCTGGCCCCTGGCCTTCCCTGGCTGCCCCCGCCCCACCCTGGGTCCTGTGGCCTGGTTTTGTGGTCTCTGGATTTCACGGGGTGGACCCACCCCAGCAGCTTAGGGGCCTCTGCTTACAGTGGCCAGGCTACAGACACAGGGTCAGTGTGAGTGAGGGCCAGGGGTGTGTACCCTGAGAGAGGCCCAGACAGACCATGGAGATGGGTGGAAGGCAAGGAGATGGGTCAGGGTGGAGGAAGGTAAGAAGACCCTCTCCTGTCCTCCCAATCCGAAGCCATGAGAGCACAGACACACAGAGCAGGGCCCAGCCCAGCCTCATGTCCGGCCACCAGACAGACTCCCAGTCATCCCACATCCGCACACCACCACGTGGGCACACACACACACACACAGCCCAGAGATGGATTCAGAGAATAGTCAGGTCTTTTCTGGGTCTTTTAAAGGCACAGAGAATAGTCCAAGCCCAGGGGTCCAGAGACAGAGTTATAGGGAGAAGGAAGGAGGAAGGAATGGGGGGAGGGGGAGAAAGATGGATGAGGGAGAGGGGGAGGGGGCAGATGGAGGGCCCAGAGTAAAGTGCAGCTGCTTCTCCCTCCAGGAAAAAGAACAACTGGCTCTGCCCCACCCCCATCCCCATCCCCAACCCCACCCCTCCCCAGTCTGGGTGGCTTAGATGCTCTTGTCTTGTATGTGTGTGTCTCCTCTGGCTAGAAGCTGAGTCTGCCCCAGTCCCTTTCTCCCTTCCTGGGCTTTCTAGGACTCTGGTAACCCCATATCTCAGGTCAGGAGGGAGGCTGCTTTCCTTCCCCCCCCCCCCCCAGGAGCACAAAATGATCCTACCTCCTCCTTGGCCTCCATCACTCCCCCCCCCCCCACGTTCCCTTTGTCCTCCCTTGCAGGCGAGGACACCTTGGTCTTTTTCTGGTCCCCTGGGCCTCTTCCCCTGAGAGTTGGGGCTGAAACTGAGCATGGGGCTGGCAGGATGATGGGCTGAGTGCCTTTGAGTGGACAGCACCCTGAGGCCCCTGAAAGGACCCTCTAGGCCTGGGGGGGGTGCCTGGAGGAGGAGAAGGAGGGAAACAGTCAGACTCCTCCCCTTCCCACCTGCTGCAGCGCCCCCCCCCCAGCTGGCCCCCTCCTTTGTGCGGATCTACACAAAGGACAAGGGGCCCCAGGCACAGGCCATCTGCTCCCTGCATCCCTGAGGCTCTTAAAGGGACAGCACCCCCTCCTCACCTACCCTCTACCCTACTGGGGATGGAGCAAGGTCCAAACAAGGCAATTAAGTTATCCCTCTTGCTCCCATCTTTTTTGCTCACCCTGCCTGAAAAGGCATGGCTGTGCAGCTTTTCCGGCTTTGCTCCCACCCCCAGCCTTCATTCACCATCACCTCCCTCTCTTAGAGCCCAGGAATTGCATCAGTCCCCGCACCCCCCAGATATAGGGCACCGGAAAATCCAGAAAAGAGGGATCAAGCTGGGGTGGGGCAAGAAATGGGGCTACCCACATCCAGGCTCCCCGGGCAGGGAGGTGCTCTGGGGACCCCCAAGCTGGAAGGGTGAGGAGGCCTTACCTCCCTCCCTCCCCCCACCACCCCCTTGTTAGAAAGGGATTTACACTCAGATGGACCAGACCAAATCTGACCTCTCTATAACATCAGTCATCCAGCACTTAGTAGGCACCTACTGTCTGCCACACACTATACTACTTGATGTAATGCTCCCAGATCCTTTTTGTAAACTGAAATGTCTCTTGCAGGGTGAAAGTTTGCCAAGTTTTACCTTCTCAGGAACCATGTGAGGCTTTATGCAGGCCTGTTTTAGAGGAAACTGAGGTTCATGGGGTGAAGCTATTTGCCCAGGACCACAAAGCTCTCAGACAACCAAGTGTGGATGGGAATTTCAGGCTCTTCCCATTCCACAACACCAGCTCTCCAAAGGTGGAAGCATGTGATGGAAGTCAGGCTCCTAGGGAGTCCGGAGGAGGCTGGGAAGGTGGGCAAGCATTCACTCCTGAGAACTGAAGGAGAGCCAGGCCTCAATAGTAGTGTGGTCAGCTGGGAGCCGGGCTTGAGACGGGCCTCCAGGAGGGCTGGAAGAATGGGGAGGGAGGGAAGGACCTGGGGAGGGGGGGTGGAGGAAACTAAGAAATGATTAGGTGAAGAGAATGGGGAGGGGGCGCTGATGGAGGAGATGGCTGGAACCATTTGGGAGGCCGAGGGCTTTGAGAGAGGGAGGGAGGCAGAGAGGACAGCCTGCTGGGAGGTTGGGGGAGGGGAGATGGTGAGCCCAGACAGAAGGACATTTAGGGTAATTGATGCAGACGAGAGTCAAGGAGGGGGGCAGGAGTGGGAGCTGAAGGATCGAGGGGGGATGGGAGGTGGTCCAGGGAAGGCAAGAGCTCCAGGGAGTTGTGTGGCTGTCGGGGGAAGAGGGGGAGGGGTGTCCTACTAGGGGACAAGGGATGGAGTTTGGAAAGCCAGGCTTGGAGCCATGTGGGGGCTCAAAGGGGCCAGTAGCACAGGGCAGAGCCATTGGGGGAAGGGAGGTCCTAGAGAGGGCCTGGAGCCTTTGTGAGAGGTGGGCTCCAAAGGAAGTGAGTCAGCCCAGACCCCTGCCTCCTGGAGCATCTTCCAGGGAGCCAAGGGGCCCCAGCCTCTGGGGAGTGGTTCACTGACCCCTCCCCCCAGACCTAAGTTTCCCCCTCCAAGCTCTAGAGGAAGAAAATTCCTCCCAGGACCCCCTTAGGATGTCAGAGTCTTTTGCTGTACCCCCCCACCCCAACCGCAGGCTGCTGTGACCTGGAGCTACTCCCATCCTGCACACATCCTACCAGCCCTCTCCTGGGCCAAGGCCTGGGGGCTCAGACTCCAGTTCTCTACAAGGGGCCTCGCTGGGGGCAAGGATCAAGCAGAACCACCCCAGCACCTCAGGGAGGGGGAGGAGGAGAAGGGTGAGGGGTCAGAAATTAGAAACCTTGTTTCCAAGTCCAGGAAATTTGACTCCGCAAAGCAGAAGGAAGCAGGGGTGAAAGGGCTAAGGAAACAAGCCAGAGATGGGAGGATTTGGGGGGGTGGCACTGACCCTATCCCCTCCTGGGCAGAGCTGCACCCAGAGCCCCTGGGCCCGGCCTGCCTCTTAGGAAAGTAGAAGGGAGGGAAGGGGGAGCCCCTCATTCCTGCCCACCCTTGCCAGGATGCTGCCTAGCTTGGCCTTGGCTGTTTCTACCATGGACCCAGCGCCCTCTGGTGGCCTTTGCCTAGTGTGGCTGGGCATGTGCCCCCAATACCAAACATTTTGAATGAAGATGGAGACAGCAGTTATGAATGCTATTTCTCACTCTTCCTGGCCTGTAGAGGAGGAAACTGAGGTTCATGGGGTGAAGCTATTTGCCCAGGACCACAGTATACATTTATTAAGCCCCTACGGGCCTGGTGCCAAACTCTAGGGATATAAGATGCCAAAGACAGCCCCTGTCCTCAGGGAGTTTGCAGTCTGATGGAGGAGACAACATAAGAACAGATACATATAAAGCAAACTATTTACTGGACAAGGAGGAAAGAAAGAGAGAGTTGAGAGTTATGAGATTCGCCGGGCATTTAAAGGAAGTCAGGGAAGTCAGTGATGGGATCAGAAGAGGGAGAGCCTCTCCAGACATGGGGGACAGCCAGAGACAACGCTCAGAGCCGAGATATGGGGGTCTTGTTTATGGAACAGTCAATGTTACCAGATAGAAGAGTCCATAGAGGGAGAAATGTCTATGAAGATAGGAAATGTAGGAAAGGACTAAATGATGAAGGGCTTTGAAAGCCAAATAGAACACTTTGTGTTTACTCCTGGAGTGGATAGGAAGCCATTGAAATTTATTGGGAGGAGGGGGAGGCAAGGCCAGGTAAACAATCAGGTTGCATTTTAGGAAGATCTCTAGTGGTTGAATGTAGAATGGATTGGAATGGGGAGAGACTTGAGGCAGGAAGCACCCCTCCTCCCCCAGGAGCTGTGGCAATAGTCCAGGTGAAAGGTGACCAGGGCCTGCACCAGGATGGGATCAGTGCCGCAGAAAATAAGGAGGAATACGTGATATTGTGAAGGCAGAATCACATGACTGATGGATTTATGGTCAACTAATCAATCGGGGAGGGGATCAGGAGTCAGCCTGGCAAGATGCTGCTGCCCTAGGCGGTAACAGAGAAAGCAGGAAGAGGGGAGGGCTCTGGGCAAAGCTGAGGAACTTAGTTCTGGAAATGGTGAGTTGAAGATACTTATACACCATCTAGGTGAACATGTCTAATGGGCAGTTAAAATGGAATATCTGCATGGGGGTCATCAAAAAGACCAGAGGAGAGGGTTGTCTGCACTGAAATGAGAAGGGAATCCACTGGAACTCTTGAGATCGCCCAGTAAAACCCTGGAGGAGAAGACGGTTTCAGACCGAACCTTCAGATCCCCAGCTGACTGCCTTCATCCTACCCCTTGCCAACTTCTTTTGTCCGCCCCTCTTAGGATATAGGGAAAGGGAGAGCTCGCTTGATTTCTCTCTGCCTGTTTTTTATTCTCAGCTCTTAGAACACTACTTGGCACACCACAAGTACCGACCGACCTACTGATGTGGTCCAAAATCCAACAATGAAGACAGAGAAGGAGTAGTCAGAGGAATAGGATGGTAAACCAGAGAACAGTAGCAGCATGAAAATCTAGAGAGAAAAGAGGATGATGGAAAGGCTGCAGAGAGGAAGAGAAGGATGAGGGCAGAGGGGAGGCCATAATTAAGAGTTATGAACTTAGTAGGGAGCTGTTTTATGAGTGAGTTGAATGATGGCCCCATTAAAGAACACTGGTTGGCCACGGGGGTGCTAGATGCTGGGAATACAGAGACAAAAGAAACAGACAATGGCTGCTTGCAGGAAGCTTACATTCTAAAATAGGTCTTTGATAAACTCTTGCTAATTAATGAATTGATCAACTGAATTGCTCTGGAAGAAATTTCGGTAACAGTATGAAGTGGGCAGCCAGGAAGTGTTGATATCACCCCTTATTCCTCATCTGGGTTTAATTTCATGTATTTAATCTACATGTTAAATTGCTCTGTGACCCTTAGCACTTTCTTTGTTTCCTAGGTTGTTATGGCCAAAGAATCCATCACCTAGTGACCAGACTAAGTGGCGATGAGCAACCAGATTCTTAGCTAGATAGGTCCTTGGAAAGCAGATGGTGTTTATTACTGGACTGGCCTTGAAGCCTTCAAGAGCGAGGGCTCAGGTACCCAAGGTCACCTCTTTGCTGGGAAGCAGCACCGAGGACAGCTCTTCCGAAGCTGCAGGATCTTAAGTTGCAATGGGTGCTGAGCATAGAGAGACGCTGTTAAGCACCTGAGGTTCTGCCCAAACCAGACCAGTTTTCCCAATGTGGACAGGCTAGGCAGGAGCCTCTCCTGAAACTCTTTTCCTTTCTTATCTATGCTAGTAATTACTTGGCCTAAGAAATTGGGAACCAGAGCTGCTGCTGAGCCCAGGGCAATAGGGGTGTCCTCTCCCACTCAGGCACCTCAGCTTTGGGATCAAGCAATCTTCGGACTGCCAGACTCTCAGGAGAGGGCTCAGGCTTTTTTCCTCCCTGTCTTTCTGGGACTCTTTATATTTGCACCAGGGACCCAGAAAAAATCATTTAAAGAAAGATGAGGTTTGATTCAACTCTGATATCATCCCCAAATATATCAGAAAGCTATTCAGTGTGCACTGTCAATCAGATACAGGAACAGATATTTCCTCTGTGCAGGAGAAATATTTAAGCTATAAAAAACACATAATCAATCAATCAATAAACATTTAGTAAGCAATTTTTATGTGCCAGGCACTGTGTCAAGCTCTGGGAATACAAAAAGAGGCAAACGACAGTCCCTGCCCTCAAGGTGTTTACAATTCAACAATACACCAGGGAGACAATATACAAGCAAATATATACAAAGCAATCTCTATACAGGATAAGTAGAAAATAATTAACAGAGGGAAGGCACTGGAATTTAGAGGGATTCAGGAAGCCTTCCTGTAGAAGATGGGGTATTAGTTGGGACTTAAAGGAAGTCAGGGAGCTCAGTAGGGAAAGATGAAGATGGAGAGCCTTCCAGTATGGAGGATAGCCAGAAAAAAATGCCCTGAGCTGGCACAGACAGGAGGCCAGCATCACTGTATCAAGGAGTCTAGGGAGTAAGGGGAGTAAGGTAGAAAAGGACTAGAAGGGGGAGCAGGTGATGACAGGCATTGAATGTCAAGCAGAGCATTTTTATTTGTTCCTGGAAGCTATAGTCAGTCACCTACAGTCCTCAGCAACTCCCACACCTAGTTCAGATCTTGTGATGAGCCAACACATGACAACTCCTCCACGAAAGGAGGATTTGAAATGCCCTTGTCGTGTAGTCAACAAGCTATGCTTGAAGTGCCCAAGACGTGCTCCTGAATGTCCAAGACAGCAATTCTGGGACACAGATACCAAGTGATAAGTCTGGATTCAATGAATCTAAATGGAAGGAAGTGATGGGGGCAGAAGGAGAACTTGGAAACTGGAGACAAGGAGTATTTTGCTTCTCCTACCTCAACCTCTGGGTTGAGGGATTTTGAATGAAAGTGTAATTAGGATTAGAGCAGTTGGGGAAGTGATATCAACAGAAGGCAGTCAGGTCTCAACAAGGGTCAGGAGATGAAGGGAGTAAGAAAGGAAAATGTTTAAAATGAAAGCAAGTTTGTTAACAACGGAGGAGGCATTCTAGAGAGCACAGTGAAAGGGGCAGAGAGATTGGGAGTTTGGGAGCAGAGCTGGGGAGGATGGCAATAGGGGAATGGGCTGTGGGGGATGAGAAATGACCTCATACAATAGCAACCAGAAGTTTAGAATTCCTGGGATGGGGAGAGTCTATGGTGGGGGTAAGTATACCAAGCTTTGAGAAATGAGTGCAGGCAGAGTTATCAGTTATTAGAGGGAGGTCAGTTGAAGGAGGTAAGCTATCAGATCGTTCAAAGCCCTCCCTCAAGATCCAACCTGGTAGCAACAGGGATAGTTGTTAAATGCTAGGAGGGGTTGGTGCTCAGGAAGGTCATGACACTGCAGGTAGGAGCAGGAGAAGGTATGATCTGACAGAACCTGGGAGAACCTCCTAGTCCAAATGGGTCTCATCTGATAAGAGTAGATAGGTCAATAGATAGGATGATAGATAGAGATGAAGATGTCTAAGTAAATTGAGATAGATGGACTCTAGATAAATAAGATGTATAGAGGTAGATGATGCAAGGATAGGGAGATAGATGACAGCTATATAAACTCATTTATCACGGGCTTGCTATGTGCCTGTGCTAAGTGCTTGGAATATAAACAAAAAGAATGATCCCTGACCTCCAGGAGCTAATATTCTAATGAGGAAAAGTAATTGATAAATGGGACCCACAAGGAAGCAGATGAGCAGATTTAACCCTAACCCTAAATGCGCAGGATGAGTGATCCTGGATTTCTGGGTTGAGCCAGCTTTGAAGAGTACCAGGAGATGCTGCTGGGGTAAAGTCAGAGGTCAGAGGTCTGAGACTCAGGCCCAGAATTTCCTAAGAAAGTGAAGCTAGAGGCAGCTAGGGCACATGGGCTGGCTGTCACCTGAAAATATCCTCCTTCCCCTGGGAGCAGAGGAAGAGAGGAATCTCCTCCCTCTAGTGGAAAAGAGAGCCTTTTAAAGGTTCCACATGATGGTCAGCGGGGAAAAGACAAACAGACCAAGGGCCATGGCACTCCTTTCCAGGTCCTTCTGCCAATCTTAGTGGCCAATCCTCTTGGACAGAGTACCCCATCATGGAAACATGGAGGAGGGACTATAGGACCAGTGAGGGTATAGCTTTGTCAGTCCCCAGTGAAAATCCTTCAGCTCTCCCTGTCCCGGATGGTAGTCCGGCTGGGGTTAAATGGTCTCGGGATCATAGATTGAAAGCTGGAAAGGACTTCAGAGACCATCTAACCCAAACAACTGTTTTAAAGGAGCAAGTGGCTTTGAACCTGGGGCCTCTGAGGCCAGATCTGGCACTTACTCAGAGCTGTGCAGCTTCCCTAGCTGACTCGAAATGTCTGTAAGTCACACCTTGGGCAAGCGGATTATCACTGCGCCCCAAGACCTCTGGAGTGAGGATGAGTGAAGTGCATCCTGGTTAATACTGCCTCCATCCTCAGGCAACTTTAGGAACTGGGGATAAGATAAGGGTCTCAAATTACCAAATTGGGAGCCATCTATCCCTCCTCTCTCCCCTCCCCTCCTCAGCCATCCAATCAACTGGGAAGACGGTCACTGCCTTCTCCAGGACTCCCTGCCCGTCCCATTGTCCAAGGAGAAGTTCAGACTGGTCTCCAGGTGTCTCTGCTTCCGATTCTTTCACATAACTTTGTCAGGCTAGTGCTCTCACCTTCCGCCCCTGTACCATCCCCAATGGCTCTTTGCTGCCTACACAATTCAATTTAGCTCTTTGCCAAAATTGATTCCATTACTGTGCTCGTTATATGGGACAGAAAAATGAAAGGCCAACCCTGCCCTTGTCCTCAAGGGATTTCCATTCTGGCACAAGTATAGAACTTGGGTCTTGGGTCTGCAGGAATCAATTCCATTCAAAAGGTTTTCAGAATGTACAAGACACCGGAAACAGTGAATGAAAAAGTATTTAGTAGCACTTACTATGTGGCAAGTACTGGGGATACAAATAGATACAAAGTAACAACAATAGAAACACAGTATCTCCACCAAGGAAGGTCCCTCAGTAGCCTCCTATACTTGTATGATCCATACATGCAAGGAATCTCCGCATAGCTAACAGCCAGCCTCTGCTGGATTACCTCCAAAACTGGGGAGCTCACCATTCTCCTGGGCAGCCTGGGGACAGTTCTCATTGTTAGCAATCGGTCCGGGAGCCCAAATCTCCCCTGTCCATGTTCCTGGTTCTGTCCTCTGGTGCCAAATGGATGAAATTTAACCCCTCTCTCACTTGACTGCACTCTAAATAATAACTGTCATCTGGGTACCCCTTTAAAGTTTCCACACCCTCCATTAGGTTATTTAAACTTCACTACACCTCAGAGGAAGGAAGAGGTCAAGAAATTATCCCCTTGTACAAATGAGGCCATTGAGGCTGGTGAAGGTTAAGGAATGTGTGTCCCACACAGTTGAATCAGTGCCCAGAAGCCAGGGCACACAGTAGTTTCTAAATAAGTGCTTGATAAATTGAATTGACCATTTAACATTCAAACTGGAGACAATATAATTGCTGATTATTAGATTAGCATTTTTAGGTTTCTCTGGGAGCCTAGGTCCTCCCCTTCCTGACCCATTTCACAGACCTGCATGTGTACAGAAGAGGCTATATGGTGCAGTGGGAACCCTGAAAAAACTGTGAGCCTGTGGTCAAGTCCCTGCTCCAATATCCGTAAGCGATGTGGCCTCAGGAGGTTTCTTTGCCTCTCTCAATCCTTTCTCCTCAGTGGGAAATGTGAAATTGTGATATTTGTATGACTTACTTTCCAAGACCTTCGTGAAAAAATCAAGATGCATACACTTTGCCATCATTAACTACCAGCTCCTGGACCTTGCACTCTGTGAACCCTTCCCTGCTCCTCCAAAAGTTATACTCCCCTTCATTGCCTTGCATTTACTCATGATTTATATGTCATGTCCTTGTAGTAGAATGGAAGGCCCCTGAAAGTAGGGATTCTTCTATTTTTGTATGTGTGTACCCCATGCCTACAACTAGGCCTGGTACACGTTGCTGTGGAGTCAAGTCTGATTCTTCATTTGACCCCATTTGAGGTGAACTTGGGAAGATGATTCTTCATGACTCCAGGCAGGCACCACCTAGCAGATACACACACACATACACACACACACACACACACACACACACTGATATTCATATAGGACTAGGTGGCACTATAGTGCATAGAGTGCCAGGCCTGGAGTCCAGAAGATCTGAGTTCAGATTTGACCTCAGATGCGAGTTGTGTGACCCTGGACAAGTCACTTCACACTGTTGGCCTCAGTTTCCTCTTCTGTCAAATGAACTGAAGAAGGAAATGGCAAATCATTCCAGTGTCTTTACCAAGAAAGCCCCCAGTGAGGTCTCAAAGAGTCGGACATGACTGAAACAACTGCACAACCATAAAAGAAGTTCAAATATTGTGTGTATTAATGGCCTCACTTTACAAATAAGGGGACAGGTTTAGGGGAGTTAAGCTACTCGCCCAAGGTCACACAACTAGTGAACATCAGAGGCCGAATTCCAACCCAAGTCTCTCCCAATCCTAGACCAGAGGCTCTTTCCACAATACAGAGCAGCTGCTCAGAGATGTGGGAAATTGTAATTAATAAGATACCTCCTCCTTCCCACAGACCATGGTGGGATTGCTCTCCCTCCCCAGGGATGCCATCCCCTACAGGAGCCCTTTCCTCATTTCCCCCAATTGTGTAGCTCCCCTCCAACACATCCCCCATCCCAAATTATTTTGAATTTAATTTAGTATAGACTTTTTTCATTCTGATCTCTGTCCTGAGGGTAGGGTTCTATTGGGTCTCTGTGGCAGCTCAGATTCTTGAGAAAGCTCCCTGGGGAAAGACAGAGAAAATACCCCATTCCTCACTTTGCGGAGGTGTGGGACTATGGGTGAGGAATATTGTTTAGACTTTCTCACTTTGTTCATGTATTGGTTGGTCTTGGCACACTGCTTTTTTTTTTCTTTCTTACAACGTATGTCTTATTAGGTAGAAAAGGGATAAAGTATATATTTGAAAATGAATATGATAGAAAAACAAAAGATTTCAATAGAAAATTTAAAATGTAATTAATATTGCTTGAATTCATTGACCAGAGTAGTAAAGACCTTGAATACAAGACACATCCAGGTTGGTTGAAGGGACTGGGATTGTTTAGCTTGGAGAAGAGGAGGTTGGGGGCAGGGAGGCCAGAGACCTTTCTGTCAGTATCTGAAGGGTTGTCATGCAGAAAAGGGATCTGGTTTTCTCTGCTTGGACCTAGAGGGCAGAATTAGGAGCAATGGATAACTGTTAGAGAAAGACACATCTAGGTTTGATGTCAGGAAAAAGGTTCCTCCCCAAGAGAGCCAGCTCAGAGTGGTGGAGGCTGCCCTGTTGGGAGGTGGGGCTGGGGTAGGCAGCCCTCCCTTCTAGGAGGACCTAAGTGGGCACTGAGGGATCCAATAGAAGAAATTCTTGGTGAACTGTGGTTGGACTTGGTGACCTTCAAAGTCCCATCCACCCCAGTGATGCTGTAACTCTTTGATAATCATCCTCGGTGTTTGTAGTGTCCAATGAGAGGCAAACACCATAAATGCTCTAGGGTAGAAATTCTTAACCTGGAGGCCATGAACCTGTTTCTTAAAAAATATTTTGTTGGCTGCACTATGGTAGAATTGGTTTCCTTTGTAATGCTACGTGTTTTATTTTCTGCCTTTAAAGTATCCTCCAGAGAAGGGGCTTCACCAGACTGGCACACAAAAATTTTAAGAACCCTTGCACTGGGGTTTCAGAAAAGAGAGGAATGGCTATAGGAGGGATGGTCAAGGAAGGCTTCCCAGCCGGTGGGATCCAAACCCAAGTGTCCTGGATGTTAGTTCTAAGTGCAGAGGCAGGTAGTTCTCTGCATGCTCTATCTCTGTGCTCTTGGGTGCTATGGGGGCAGATGAGATTGGTAAAATGACTCATGAATATAGAACAGTGTTTCCTGATAGCATCCTCCCACCTCACCTCTCTTCTGCAGAGGCTGAGCTGTTTGGCAACTGGGATGACTAGGGAGAATGGAGGAAGGAGGTTCAGAGAAGCCAGGGCCCCATCAGAGAAGGGACAAGGCCAGATCTTTACCATCTGGACAATCCTCTCCAGATGGGACATTCTGTGATCCCATGATTCCAGGGATAGGAACTTAAGATCAGTCTTCAGAGATGTAAAGGATTATCAGGGGTAATAGGGATTGGCCTTGCTATGCTTAGACAGGAAGCTTAGAGCCAGAAGCAGTGGGGAGAGGGAAAACCGTAACTACAGAGTTAGACTGGAAGTGAGAAAATACTTCCCAATATGGTTGGAGCTGTCCAAAAATAGGCCTTTCTACACGTTTAAATGGGCTGTCTGAGGTCCCAACTAAAGGTGTTAAAATGAAACTGGGTGACCATTGTAGGGGGAGGAGGGATCAAGGCAACAAACATTTATGAAGTGCCTACTGTGTGCCAGGCACTCTGCTAAGTGCTAACAAGGGCCAAAATAGTCTTCACCATCAGGGAGTTTACAATATGAGAGGAACAGTGGAAATGACTGTGTGCAAACAAAACACATACAAAATTAGAGGTGATTTCCAAGGGAAGGTGCTAGTACTGAGGGGAAAGCGAGAACTTTAGCTGGGCCTTGAAAGAAGCCAGGGAAGCCAGGAGGTAGAGAGGAGGTGGGGGAGCGTTCAGGAGGATGTAGGGCTTCGTTTTGGGGCCTTGTTAGAGGGCGGCTTTGGACATAAACCATGACGTCCAAAAAGGCAGGTTATTCTCACGGGGGAAAAATGGCAGCACAAAGGAATCATCTGCCTTCTGACCCGAGTGGGATGGTCCAGCTGTGGCTTTTAGGGTTTGTTTGATGCCAGCACCATGAGTGCAACTGATACAGCTGAATGGAGAGACTCAGGCTAAGGATCAGAAGACCTGTGCTTGAGTTGGGGATTGGCATTTAAGACAGAGACAGAGAAATAGACATCTTGTCACCTCTAGTAGCCAATAAATAGCAGGCAAGGCTAGATGGTGATGGTTCCCTTCAGGCATGGGGAACCTGTGGACCCAAGGCCACATGTGACCCTCTAGGTCCTCAAGTACAGCCCTTTGACCGAATCCAAACTTCACAGAACAAATAAGTTTGGATTCAGTTCTGTGAAGTTTAGGACCTAGAGGGTCACATGTGTCCACAAGGCTGCAGGTTCCACATCCCTGCCCTAGATCAAGGATCTTCACCTTTTTTGTACTGTGGACACTTTGCACAACTACTTCTCAAAGTAACATTTTTTAATGTATAAAATAAAATAATTACAAAGGAAACATATATTGAAATACAACTGTCAAAAAATTTTTTTAAACCCAACTTCATAGACTCCAGGTTAAGAATCTCTCAATCCAGGCATATTGATACTCACCTGATATCCCTGTTACTGGGGAAGTTGAGGTTGGAGGATTCCCTGTGCTCAGGAGTTTTGATCAAAAGAGTGTCTGGATTAAATATTCCACCAACGTGGTAAGTCCCTAAAGGGGGAGAGCACCAGTCTGTCTAAAGAGTGGCAAAGGGGCATGGGTGAAGCAGGTCAAAGCTTTTGTGCCAGTCTGGAGCCAGGCCTGTGAATAGCTGCTTCACTTCTAGCCTAGGAGAGATAGGGAAACCCAGTCTCCAAAAAGACCCCACTCCTTTAGAAAGTTCAGTGCTTAAATGTTCAAACTCAGGGCTGCCTGTGAGGTAACTGCCAAGGTGAGGAAGTCTATTCTTAGCATCTGTCCTATCAGGCTGCAAGCACATGCTTCCCGATACCATGTGCTTCTGCAAGAGGTCTCAGCAATGCCCTTTCTGTTATATGTTATATGGCCTCAGGCAGGGAACATTCAGTTCCCTGCACTCTGGCCTCTGACCTGAGCTCAAGAAAGGCAACAGAAAAGCAGAAGAAGCAGAGGACCACTCTCATAGAAACTAAGGGACACTAGGATCTATATTTAGGAGATTAGAAAAAATAGCTGGCTATAATCAATCAACAAGTGCTTTTTAAGTGCCTACTGTATATCCAATATTGTTCTAGGCTTTGCAGATACAAAGGGAAAGAAAGTGAATCAGACTGCCCTCAAGGAGCTTGTATTCTATCTTACACATAGATAAGTGTATCTAAAATGTAAGGACTGGGACTGTCCGTGTGATTTCATTGGTAAGGAAACACCTTCGACCAGTGTCGGTATACATTTCTCTTCAGCTTAGAGTCTTAGCTGCCTGTAGAACTCATGTTAAGGGACTTGCCTTCATGTTAGAGCCAGTGTGCATCAGAGGTAAAACGTGAACCCAGCTCTCCCTGGTTCCAAGGCTGGCAATGTGTATAACATATCAAATAGCCTTGCATACTGCATGCACACACACACACATGCACATGTGTGTATGTGTGTGTGTGCATGACTATAGGGAGGAAGGGCACTAGCACCTGAGAGCATCAGGGAAGGCTTATGTAGAAAGATTTATAGGCAGAGAGATAGTACACTTACATACCAGCCAATGTGTTGAGTACAACAAATATAAAACCTAAGCAAACAATTCTATCCCAGCCCTTAAGGAATTTACATGCTAAGAAAAATGTAGGAGAACAAGTATTAGACACCTACTATGTGCCAGGCACTTTGCTAAGAGCCTTACAATGATTATCTCACTTGATCTTCACAACAACCTTTGGAGATATTATTAGGCCCATTTTACAGTTATGGAAACTGAGGCAGTCAGTGATTAAGTGACTTGCCTAGGGTCACACCACTAAGAATTACTAAAAGAAAACATATAAAGGGGAGTCGGAATATTTGAACTGAAGAATGTTGTGGAGATGCCTGGGAAATATGGAAGTACATTTAAACTGTTTCTTGAAAGAAACTAGGGATTCTAAAGGGTAGAGATAGAAAGGAAGTGCAATCCTGGCATGAGGGACAGCCAGTGCAAAGATGTGGAAGCTGGAGATGGAGAAGACTGACTGGACTGGAGAATTTGTGAAGGAGCAAAATGTGTAAAAACACTGGAAAGGGAAAGTGGAGTCAGACTGGATTATCAATAAGGTTATTTATTATTATCTATAATAATAGTGATCACTTCCTTATAGTGATGTCCTATATAATGTCCTACATAGAGCAGAACTCTGATGGGCTGACCATGTTGTTTGAATGCCCAGCATATTCTTGTCAAAAAGACTGTTTTATGGAGAACTCTCATGAACAAGTGTTCACATGGTGGTCTGAAGAAGCCATACAGGGATATTCTCAAGGTCTCTCTGAAGAACTCTGGTATTGATTTTGTGGCATGGGAGACAGTGGCACAGCATGGCAAGCTCAGCATGGCGTGCCCACATCAGAGAGGGTGCAGTGCTCTATGAGCAAAGCAGACTTGAAGTAGTCCAAAGGAAATGGGAGATGTGCAAATATAGAGACTCCACCCCAAATGCTCACATGGGTTATTTGTGCCCAACCTACAGTAGAACATTCCAAGCTCGTATCAGGTCTGATCAGCCACAATCAGACTCACTGTAACTTGACTCTAGCATAATGATGCCATTTTGGAAGGACAAAAACCAACCAGCCAACCTACATAGTGTGAACTGTGGGATTAGGAATGTGGAAGCTGGAGCAGTATTATGGGGGTGGGGAGAATCCTGCTTACATTTCTCGAAAAAAAAAAAGTCTTAGTTGGTTTTCTTTGGGGGAAAAATACTCAACCAACCACAGACTGCTGTCATTTCCCTCAATAAAACAGAAATCACTATTCTCATTGCAACAAGGAGGTCTAGTTAAGTCAAACAAACTAACACAGCCTGACTATGAGATCTCTTTCTGCCCCCAAGCTCATCATGTCTCAGATGAGAAGTGGGAGACACAGACAGACATTTCCCATTTTTTCCTGAATGAGGGTTATGAGCCAATGAAGTGAGAAAATTACCCCAAGTCTGTCAGATCTCTTGGCACTGGATGATAGTCTCTCTAACACAAGGGTTGTTGTTGTGTTCCTAAGAGGACTATGACATCAGAGAAATGATGACATGATTTGCACTTGACTTTGTTTTGAGTGAGGGAGGGCTGGGCAAGGTGACCAGCCTCAATACTGATTGATGAATGAGTCATGCAAAAGAAACCCCCCCACCTGGAGGGATCTGGCAGGAGGCTGTAGCTCCAATTCAGACAGGAGGCCCCCTGACCTGCCTCAGTTTCCACTTACATACAAGCACTTCGGGCCCCTGGGGGAAACTGAGACATGGAAGGGGAGACAATCGCAGGAACCCCCCTCATTTCGCAGACGGGGAAACAAAGGCTTCGAAGCCAGGTCCCTCCAGGATCTTCACGGGGCCCTTCCCCCCCCCCCCCGGGCCCTGTACAGGGGGGGAAACTGAGTAAAATACGGATGAGTCTGCCCAGCAATCTGGCAGCAACCTGCCTTTCTCTTTATTTCTTTTTATTTGATTTTTAATAGTATTTTCCTCCAATTATGTGTAAGACAATTTTTAGCATTCATTTTAACAAGATTTTGAGTTCTAAATGTTTCTTCCTCCTTCCCTCCCTTCTGTAACAGATACGTATGACCAAGGAGATTGAATGGGCACGATGGCCCTCTGCCCCATGGCACCAGGAATTCTCTGGAGGCAGGACGGATCATTCCTTCTGCCTTTGCTGCCTTCACTGGGCTTTCCTTCTGCTCCCCTCCCCCCACCCCACGCTCCCCGCGTTGCAGCCTTTCTGATCTCAGCCCGCTGTCTGTGCCAGGGACAGGCTCCTTCTTCATCTCTGCGCACTGACCCCCTCCTCCCCCGGACCTCTCACTTGCCCCCGGCTCTAGGACACCTTCCCCAAGTCAGGGATTTTATGCGGTTTAGAAACTTTTTTTTTAAGGTTTCTTAAATTCTTCTAAATTTAATCGCCGAAGGGGAAGGGCACGGTCGGATACCACGCTTGGGAAGCGATAGGGAGCGAAAAGACGGTCCCCACTTTACAGATGGGGAAGCTGAGGTCGCCTGGTGGCAGCAGGAGGGTCCAGGAGTCCGTTGCCAGGGCGACGGACGCAAGCGGGAGGGCGGAGGGGAGGAGGAGGCGGGGCAGTGCGCGTGACGTCACGGAGCACGCCGCTTTCGCCTCCTCCTTTGAGTTTCCCACCGGCGTCCCCCGCCTCCCGCCCGTCCGTCGCTAGGCCGTACTGCGCCTGCGCGGATCGGGGAGGGCGCGCGGGAGGGGGCCGGTGCGGCGCATGCGCGCTGTGAGCCGCCGCCGCCGCCGTTTGGTGCCCCCGCCGTTGCCGCCTCCTCCTTTCCGCCGGCGGGTGTGTGAAGGAGGAGCCGGAGCTGTGGTCGCCGCCGCCATGGGGGTGAGTGAGGCCGGGCTGACCCCCCTCTTCGGGGACCCCTCCCCCATTGTTCTCGGGGACCCCCCACGTGACCCCCGACCCCTCTGGCCCCACGTGACCCCTGCTTCCCCCCCCCCGCTTCCCGTCATCCCCCAGGGCCCCCCCCCCCCCCCGCGCCTCGAGCTCTTGGTCTTGTTTCCTCCCCCCTCCCCAGCACGCTCGGCCCCCCCCATTCCCATGTGCTCCTGGAGCGCCCAGGCCCGAGTCCGAGCCTGGCCTCAGACACTCGCGACGTGACCTTGGACGAGTCACTGAATTGGCGGGGCCTCAGTTTCCCCCTGTACAGGGCCCGCGGGGGGAGGGGAGAAGGGCCCCGTGAAGATCCTGGAGGGGCCTGGGTTCGAAGCCTTAGTTTCCCCATCTGCGAAATGAGGGGGGTTCCTGCGGTTGTCTCCCCTTCCCTGCCTCAGTTTCCCCCAGGGACCCGGGGCTCTTGTACATAAGTGGAAACTGAGGCAGGTCAGGGGGCCCTCCTGTCTGAATTGGAGCTACAGCCTCCAGCCGGCTCCCTCCAGGTGGGGGTCCCTGGGGTCCTCTGCTGTGGGGAGCGCCCCCTAGGCGCCCTCACCGGCTCAGATCAACTAGCAGTCCTGCAGGAGCTGAGCCTCCCATCTGGCCTGGGCGTGCCTGGGGGGGCTGCCCCCACCCTCCCTTCTGTGTTTGTCCGCCTCCCCTTGGGTTATGTGTCCTGACCCCCTGAGGGCTGGGGGGACCTCAGCCTACTCAGGGGTCCTTTAAGGTCATAGATCTTTGCACACAACAGCCCTGAGTTTTGTAGGGAGTGTTGTCCCCATTTTATAGTGGAGAAAACTGAGCCTTGCCAGGGCCTTCCTCTGCACACTTACTCCCTGAACCATCTCCCAGCTCCTCCCCTTTCCACACTCACCTCTACGATCCCCACATGACTCTGGGCCTCCCCAAGCCCTCCCCTCCCTGCTGCGCCCTCACCATCCTCCCTGTCTCCTGTTCCATCTCTTAGGTGGCCAGATGTCCTCCATTACAGTGGCTGTTGGGGAAGGGGGTGGAGGTGAGGGTCTGCAGGCCTTCCCCCTCCTGTTCCCAATAGAAACCCTTCTCGGGCACTTAGGGCTCTTTCTACCTTGGCCCTGTCTCTTTCCAGTCTCCTTAGACTCTACTCCCCTCCGTAATCTGTGATCCAGCTGCACACAGCCCCCAGTTTCCTGCCTCCAGGTCTTTGTCCTGTCTGCCCACTGCGTCTGAAATACTCTCCCTCCCTACCTTCACCTCTTGCATCAGCTCCAATACCACCTTGGGGAGGAGGCCTTTCCTGACCCTCCTGACGCTCGCACCTTCCCCTCTGGGATTTGCTTCCAGCTACTTGCCAAGTGTCTTGTAGGTACGTCAGGACTTGTGTGTGGCCCTCCTTGTAGGAATGACAGCAACCAGGAGGCAGGGACCATCTTTGCCTTGCTTTGTATCCCAAGTGTGTAACCCATAGCTGGCACACAGTAGGTGCTTATTAGATGCTAGCACACTGACTAGGTCCGCTTTGCTTTTCAGCGTCAGTGTCTCAGTGACTTGGTGCTTGGTCTTGTAGGGTGATTTCCCTCCTTGGCTCCAGGTTCTGGGGTGGATGGGTCTGGAGAAGTGTCGACTGCCCCGCCTCAGCCTCTCAGTAAATGGCATCTGCATGGGAGATGCCATCTACACATCACTGAGTGTCTGGGTTCTGAGATGGGCCTTCAGCCTTAAGCCCTTTGGCTTGGCCTGGATGAGCTGGGCAGCGCTGGCAGGGAGGCAGTCTTTCCCCAGACTGCCCCAATGCTCTCTCAGCTAGACGGCTTGTCTTAGGACATCTATCCTGCAGACCTGGGTGCGTTTCAGGGCATGCTCTGCTTCTGTGGCACAGGCAGCCCTCCCTGGGCTGGCCACAGAGGGTAGATTTGGACGCTGGCTAGGCTGCCCCCAGGAACAGACCTATAAATTGTCCTTCCAGGGTGGAGTGGCCAGGGATGCCGGATGCCCTTACTACCTGGAATGGTTTATGTGCATATTTAGGGAGGCAATAAGGCAGGTGTGCAGGATGCTGTCTCCTGCCTCACAAGGGAAACTGAGTCAATTGTCTGCGTTGTTAGTGCCTCCCGGGTGCAGGTTCCATTCCAGGGTCTGAGGCTGGCTTTATCCTGTTGGTGTCTTGCTCTTGCTTGGGATGTATTTTATACCAAGTTAAAGTGAGAGACTGTGTTCTTGGGGACATTAAATCCTCACCCAGGGAGAGCCTCTACATAGGGATGCAGGCCTGGCCTTGGACTTGGTAGACCCCGCCTCCCTTGACCCCTTCTCCCCCCCATTCCCCTCTCCCTTACTCCTTCTCTTCCCCCTCCTCTCCCTCCTCCCTTCTTCTCACTATCAGACCTAGCCAGCATTTTCGAAACCCCCTGCCAAGTACATGGACACTCAGGCACACCCCTAGTCAGACATGTCTGGAAATGGATCTTTCCAGTAAAAACTTGTCATTGCTCAGCTGGGTGTTCTGTCCCTGCACACGTATATATGAAAGGGATTCTAGGGGTGCCTAGGCTGGCAGGGATGGAGAGGACCGGAGGTGCCATTCAGACTTAATGCCCTTCTTTTATAGAGGTCCAGAGGGGACCAGTGGCTTGTTTGGGGTTGTAAGACTGGGCCTTGTGCCTCAGAACCCACTGCACTTCTCATTGCACACAGTAGGTAGTCAGGTATTTGTCAGACGAGTGTCCTGACGCTGTTCACAGGAAGAGGTCCCAGGAGTTTATAGCGTCTACATTATTGAATGCCTAGGTGACTCAGTGGGTAGAGCTCTGGGCCTGGAGTCAGGAAGGCCTGAGTTCAAATCTAGCTTCAGATACTTACTAGATTTGTGACACATCACCTCTTTTTGCTCCAGCTTCCTCGGTTGTGAGATGGGGTAATCATAGCCCCTGCCTCCCAGGGCTGTGAGGATTGAATGAGGGCATCCTGAGGGCAGCCCCCCTCTCAGCTTTTCCCTAAGCAGAGATGGCAGACTATTCCTGGCTTTGTCACAGAGATGTATGAGTCGTATAGGCCCACTTTCCTGTGCCTTCTCCTCTGGCAGTTTCTCACAGTGTGGCCTGGGACCAAATGAACCTGAACCATTGGCCCAGGGCACTTTTCAGTGCAGGACCCTCCTTGTACTTTTGGTTGAGCTATCGAAAGTTTCATTCTCCAGACAGAGGTCAGACTGTCTGCCCCAGGCTCAAGGGTAGTGTGGGGTAATGGGAGCAGCTCTGGATGCAGTCTGACTCCCGGTGTCGAGATTAGTTTGCTTCGTAATTGTGTGACTCTGGACTGGCCATTTCCCCTCAGTACACATCAGGTTCCTCCTCTGTAAAATGGAGAGTGTGTTGGCACCATCTGCCTCAGAGCCGGTATTGTAGTTGGCACTTAGAAAGATGAGTCGGTGTCCCTTCCAGGACATCTTCTGGCAGTGCCAGAGCTGGCGGAAAGGCCTCTCTTTCCTCTGGCCTTTCAGGGTAAGCTTGCCCATCCCAGAAGGAAAGGATGCTTGTATAGCATCAGAACCAAACTGGCCTTGATGAAGAGATACGCAGAGGAGGGCAGGAGCTGATGGGTACTGAGCGGTCCCTAGGGAGGCGGCTGCCCCTGCTACTTGGGTGGGCTCTTGGAAGTCACTTGCCCCTGCACCAGGGCTTGTGCCAGATTGTGGCTGCCTTTCCCCAGCACTGGGTGAGCCTGGTGCCTCCTGGGCTCTGCTCACAGGAGTGGGGACAGTGACAGCTCAGGGCTAGGGAGGGATAGGTGAGAACAATGCCAAAGGAACCCCCTCCCCCAGGCCTGACTTCAGCTCCCTAAATAGCAGGGAAACCTTTGAACAGTTGGTAAGCTAGGTGCTGGTGCATCCCCAGACTATCAGCTTCTGGAGGGCAAGAGCAGTCTCTCTATTGTCACAGGGCCTGGATGAGCTTGGTCTTCAGGACACTTTTATCATCCAGTGTTCTTACTATCTCCAGGTAGGACTTGAAATAGCCCACATGTTAAGAGAATCCAGGTGGTAGGAGCTGAGCCCTAAGTGGTGACTGAGCTTAGAGCAGCCGTGATCCAGGCAGGGAGTGCCAGTGGTCATTGGACAGCAGACAAAGTGGGCTCCTGAGCACTGGTGGAAGGTTTCAGGGCTAGGATCCCCCAGAGGGTGGCAAAAAGCAGAGCTGCCCTTTAGAGCTGTGTGACTTGGGATGAGCCTCGGTTTTCTCATCTGTAAAGTGGGCACAGCCAATTGTTGTATGAGCTAACTCACAGAGTGCTGTGAGGGCCAAGAGCTTTGTCCAGCAGAACTTGGGGAGCAAAGCTGGACTCCAGCTCCAAATCCCAAATTAAGGACCCATCATCCCCTTCTACAAAGGAATGCCCATTCCAAATGCATGATGACAGATATTCAGGCGCTGGAGACATGAGGATTAAAGATTAGAATAAGGGTCCAGAGAAGTAAGCAAGTTCAGTGGACAAGAGGGAAAATGGTCTGCTCAAGAACACTAAAATTCCTCCCAAAGAGCTTCAGGGTAATTGATCACCATGTCCGTCTTCAGCTTTTGCAGGGCTCACATGCCTAGAAAACTGTGAATGTTGGCATGTTGAGAATGTTGGCGTATTGAACCTGCAGGGAACAGGTTCCTGTGACCAGCAAGCATCGAGCTCTCTGGACATTGCTGAGAACACACGTTTGTGCATCTGATTCTTAACAAAACACTCATTCTGATGACATGCATTTCCTAGCACAGTGACCCCATTGAAGGTCATGCACAGATGGAGAACTCACAGAACCTTCTTTTTCGCTAGCACTTTCCTCCTTGTGCCTTTATCACCAAAGTCTGGCCGGCCTACGACTGCTGCAGACAACCCCTGGGCATCTCAGTGACACCATGGTTTTCTCCCCTAACCTTGTCTCTGCCTTTGTGGCTTGGACTTTGAGCCCTGAGGCCTTGCACTCAGGGGAGCGTTGCCACACTAAAACCTGAGTTGTGAAGACCAAGTGACAAGTGAACCAGACTATCGAAGGGCCTGGTGAGACACCCCACTCCACAGACCAGTGCGCCTTGTCACACTGCTGACTTTTTTTTCTACTAAGCTCAGCTCCGAACGTACGCGGTTGCCATCACTGAAGCGAAAATGAAGTTACTAACAAAATCACACAAATGCTTCAAGTTGAGAAAGTCCTGCGTGTGAATGTTGAGGATTAGCACTCACACAGTCTTGACAACCTGGGAGATAAAGAGTTTTTCCCTCTTGTTCAGTGAGCTCACTCACTTCTTATCATGTGTGAGCCTTCCTCATAGGAGGGCTAATGGGCCCCTCATTAGGGATTTGGCAGAAGAGCCCAACTTTGCCCTTAAACTCCCCTAGACAGAGTTCTTGACCCTCTCTAACCATATAAGAAAGGACATCCAAGCACCTGAGTGCTTTGAGTCCATGACCCTCCAAGGGAGCCCCTTGGGCTTCTGGCAAAGCTTGGGTGGGATCCCTGAGCAGGACTTTCTTCTCTCATTTTTGCAGAGAAAGTCGAGTAAAGCCAAGGAGAAGAAACAGAAGAGATTGGAGGAGCGGGCTGCCATGGATGCCGTCTGTGCTAAAGTGGAAGCTGCCAACAAGGTAAGCCCAGCTCCTTCCACCCGTTTCCTCCTAGGTTCCAGCCTGAAGCCCTTAGGGCAGGCTCTGGGTTGGCATCCCCAGCACCAATAGCCTCTCTTGGCCACCATCCAGGAGGATGGCATGGCCACCCAGGCTCAGTTGGATTGGACTCTATTTGTTGCCCTGGTCTTTATTGCTGCCTGGAGCCTGGCAGTGCTTTGTTTTTGGGGGAGTCAGGGTGGCGAAGTCAGTCATGACTATTATTTAATCGCACAAGTCCGGCATGTAGCTCTGAGCTGAAAACCTCAATGTAGGACCAGCATGTTGACTGGCCATCCCAGGAGCTCCCAGCCTGTCACTGATAGCAGCAGCATACTGTATGCAGAGTACTGGGCTAAAGCCTGGAGAAAGCCTGGGTCCCTGCTGTTTTGGGGTTTGCCAGCAGCACAGAAGGTACACACAAACTGTGAAGCTCCTAATGAGGATGTGGAGGTTAGAGGGCAGGGTATGCCAGGCCTGGGCAGCTGCTTGGTCCTGTGCCTGGAGAGGAGAACGGTGTGTCTAGACAGGCTTGTTCACGCTACTGGAGGGGCAAGAGAAGAGGATTTGAGGCTGGAGGGGTCAGGAGGCAGGGCCATCTGCACCATCTGTGGCCCAACCTTCCTGACTCATGCCAGACTCTTCTCCTTCAGCCAAGAGCCTTGATGGCTCCCTTCAGCTCCTGGTCCCATTATTTGGGCAGAGCCACATGGTGGTGGCCTGGGAACATGGGCCACCAGGACAAAGACTGTTTCATAGTGCAGAGAAAGGAGCCACATTTTCTCTGTCTCTGCTGGAGATGTCTCCAAAGCACCTATGGCTGTTGCTCTTGTTCAGCAGGAGAGCCAAGTGGTCACCTTCAGGACAAGGTCACAGACCAGGCTGTGGCTAGGGGTAGGGACACAGAGAGTCTATCAGGAGTGAGCTCCCAAGGTCAGACTCCTGAAGCCTCCCAGCCGCATTGAGATGGTGTCAAGGGCTGTGCCCACCTTAGCACTAAGGCTTCCACTCCCTTTTTTCTCTTTAGCTTGAAGATCCTTTAGAGGCCTTTCCAGTGTTCAAGAAATACGACCGGAATGGGTGAGTCCTAGGGCCTTTGTTCACCTCCACCTCATGGGGGTCTTTAGAAACTTGCCTCCTCCTGTGGGGCATCTGCTGGCATCAGGAGCTGCTTACTCACTTCCTTTGGGAAGAAGCAACTGTTTAAGTATCCACTGAGTGCCAGGCTGAAAACTGGGAGTCAGGGCACTTTGACCTGGAAAGAGGCTCCTGATTCTTTAGAGACTGTGACCTGGCCTCCATTTTCCCCTTTTAGGTGATAGAATTCCTTGCCTTGTTTTGCCCTGAACTTGCTTGGGAAACCTGGAGTTCAGTGCTTTCCCTTTCTTTCTCCCCCACCATGTAGCCTGCGCTGGGCTAAGGGGTAGCCCAGTCATTCCTGGGCTATTCTTTGGGATCTGGTCAGAGGTGAGTCATGGGTTAGTTAAGCCCACCAGGGGCCTCCATGCCTAGTGCTCTCCAGGCAGACCTGATATGTATACAGCTCTTGCTTTCACCTTGGCCTGTCTGAATTGTCCACCACAACAAAGGCCTAGATCTTTCCGTCACCCTCAGGTCAGACATTTCCTGGCCTCCAGTCTCTCTCCTATTGAGCCTCTGGAAAGTCTCTTCATAGTTTCTGAATCACAATAGCCACAGGCCCTTTGGAAACCATTATCCCAACAGACCCTGAGCCTGGGCGCCCAGAGACATGTTAGGAGCCTCTGTAACACAACAGGCCAGACTGGCAGAACTCTGGGTGATAGAGCCAGCACTGGATATGTCCGAAGAGGTGGCAGATGGGCCCATTTGCAGGATCTTTGACTCATCTGACAAGAGTAGAGTGTGTTCCCATCCACTTCTCCTCACTCTGGGTGGTGTCTGCCCATCTCCCACCTCAAGAGTAGCCACCCAACGTGCTGGGAGCCACAAAGAGGAAGGATTTATCCCGTTGAAAGGAGATTCAAAATGTCTGATGGGGAAATGGTGGAAGGGGACGACTTCAGAGAAACCTGGGAAGACCTATATGTTCTGATGCCGAGGGAAGTGAGCAGAACCAGGACAGCTTATGCAATAACAGCAGCAGTGGCAAGGGGGGAAGGGAAGGGGCTCAATATTTACTTAGTACCTACTGTGCGCCAGGCACTGGGCTGAGTGCTTCACAATTCTTCAGGCTTCACAACAACCCTGGAAGGTAGGTGCTATTATCTCCATTTTACAAATAAAGAAATTGAGGTAAATAAAGGTTCAGTGGCTGGCCCAGGGTCACATAGCCTGTGAGCGTCCAAGGCTAGATTTGAACTCAGGTCTTCCTGAAGCCAGGCCCAGTACTCTCTGTACTACACTACTACACTACCCATCAGGCAAATGTGGAAGACTTAAATCTGACCATACAAGGCCCACACATGACTGCCAAGGACCCTGGCAGAGGGACAAGCAGAAAAAAGCATATTGTTTTTTGAAGTAGCCATGCTCAGTCTTCCACAACATTTACTTAGTGCATAATAGGTCTAGATCAAAGAGGGAGATGCTAATCAAAGAATTCAAGGCTTCTTTTTAACAACCCCCAGGTTCTTAGAGGGGATGCCATAAGGGCTAGGCTGGTACAGCTGCTGTGGCCCTTAGTGCTTTGTGGCATGGTCTGGAGCCTGAAATTTGCTGTCCTTCGTGTGGGCACTTAGCCTCAGTTTCTCCATTGGTTCAGGGTAGGTATGACTAGAGAAGGAGCTGGCCTGGTCCCAGAGTCAGTGACAGAGAGGCCGCCCCGGGGCAGTTCTGAGCATCCCAGAGTCTCTAAGGAGCCAGACCCCATTGGGTGGAGAGTTGGTGGAAGGCTATGGCCAGGTTGAGCAGGGTGAGGTGGCCTGCAGGGCTGGTGATCTCCTGTACCCAAGGAAGACAGTTGGGACTAGGCAGTGCCTTTAGGAGTCTTTGGCTTCCTGGAAGGATTGACCTGAGAGGGCCCAAATCTAGTGAACAGAGAGGACGAAGGGTGTGAAATTGCTGAAGCTTGGCCATGGGTGCTGGGAATCTCCTGAGGGCATGTTCCAGGCTCTGCCTAATGTAATTACAAATGCTTTTTGAAAAGATGCAGGCATCCTTGAAAGGAGGTAGAAGAGAAATCACAAGAAGATGAAATTCTGGCCGGGGGAGGGGGTGGGGGAAGGGAAGGGATGGCTGGACACTCAGGACGTGCTTTATGGGAGATGACTGGGCATTGTTGAGAGAGGGCAGCAGCATGGGTTTGTTGCTGGCTTCACTTCTAGCAGGGTGACCTGCCTTCCTTTCTTTATTTGAAAAGTGGGAATACTGATGCTTTTACTACTTCCCTGTCAGAGTTCTAAAGAAAGTGTTGCGTAAGTGTTGGGGTTTGATAGAGCCATGGGAGCAAAGGTCAAGGGGAAAGAGGAAATGGGAGTTGGAGTCAGGTCTCAGCCAAAGTGTGCTGACTGGCTTTGAATTGTGGTCTGAAACTGAAGGATGGCCTTGAAGGCCTGAGACAGATGGTCCATCCTCTCCCCCCACCCCCCAACCACAGCTCGGTCCACAGGTCTCCGCTGTGTCTCTTTCCCCACAGATTAAACGTCTCCATTGAGTGTAAGCGAGTGTCGGGGCTGGAGCAGGCTACGGTGGACTGGGCCTTTGACCTCACCAAAGCCAACATGCAGACCCTGTAAGTGCCTCCTGAAGGACTGGCTGGTTCTTCTGCTGCCGCCCTCGGCTTCTCACGCCCTCATCTCCCTCCTGTTTGTCAGGTACGAACAGAGTGAATGGGGCTGGAAGGATCGAGAGAAGAGGGAGGAGATGACCGATGACCGGGCCTGGTACCTCATTGCTTGGGAAGAGAGCGCTGTGCCAGTCGCCTTTTCCCACTTCCGCTTTGATGTGGAGTGTGGGGATGAAGTCCTGTACTGGTATGGACCCCAGCCTAGGGGTGGGGGTGGGGACCTCCTTGCCCTGGGCATTCAGCACATTGATTGGAGCTGGCATTTCTAGAGCTCTTTAAAGGTGTTCACTATCTTGATTTATCTTCGTAACAAGTCAAGGGACCTGCTCAGGGTCATACTGTAGGAAAGTATCTGTAGGGTCTTTCTGGCTTTAGGTCTGGGGCTCTACCCATTAGACAGCCTGGAAGTGTCCATCGGGCTCTGTGGCCAACCCCAGCAGCTCATCTAGGGGGTTAGCCTAGATGTGAGTGTGTTTCCTTGTCCTCTTAAATCCCCTGCTCCCTCCCGTCTCTGTAGCCATCTCTTCTTCCCTTCCCCCTTCCCATCCCTACTCACCCATGTACATGGACGGATCTGGTCCTGCTTCCTCCTTGAAAATGCCCGTTGGAGGCATTCTTCCTCATGCGGTTGTTCAGGCTCACCCTCACTTCCTCTTCCTCCAGCTATGAGGTGCAGTTGGAGAGCAAAGTGCGGAGGAAAGGTCTGGGGAAGTTTCTGATCCAAATTCTGCAGCTTGTGGCCAACAGGTAAGGAGCAATGGGGGGCGACCCTCTTGCCTTGATGCCCTGTCCACAAAGGGCAAACCCTGTGAAGGCTTGAACATCCTTTATGGAATTAAACTCCCAGGAAGATGAGCCTTCTGGGTTTTTTATGTGTTGAAGTATTTTGTTTTGACACAACCCTCCAGACACCCCCACCCTCCAACAAAGAGTGTTCATGTCCTTGCACTCAGACTGGGAGTGAACTACCCTGCTTGCTTTGGGCTGTGGAGCCCAGAAACATGCCCTTCTCCTTTCCTTCAGCACCCAGATGAAGAAAGTCATGCTAACAGTGTTCAAACACAACCATGGAGCATACCAGTTTTTCAGAGAAGCATTACAGTAAGTCCTGGACCCTGGATCTGAGGAGGGGGTGGTACTCAGGCTTTCTTTCCCCTTTTCTGACCTCCTGCCCTTCCTCCCTGCCAGCTTGGGCTGGTCCGAGGCAGGGAGCTCTGCCCCTCACTTCTGCAGAACAGGGGATGAGCGGGGAGTGGTGACTTCTCCATCATGTTAACGTTCAATCTGGGCTTAGTGACCACCTGCTGTCAGATGATTTGGGGGCCCAGGGATCTCAGGGCACTTTCTCCTTCATTTGTTACTCCTGTTTCAGTGCCCAGCACTCCTGGCAGGGCACCAAGGTACTCAGTTCCCTCTGACTCAGGCCCATTGAGCCTCGAGGGGGGAATCCCATGGGGCTTTGGGGCCCAGCACAACCTGCCGTGCTCCACTTTCCTCTTCCGTGAGTGAAGGTTGTGGTGAGGATCCCACAAGTTCACACATGGGGTGCTTTGCCAGGCACGAGGGGCTTGTGTGACTCACCGAAGGGATCCCCTGCCCTACAGGTTTGAGATTGATGACACCTCTCCCAGCATGTCTGGCTGCTGTGGTGATGACTGTGCCTATGAGATCCTGAGCCGGAGGACGAAGTTTGGGGACAGCCAGCATGCTCACTCGGGTGGGCACTGTGGCGGCTGCTGCCACTGAGGCTGCACTAGGCCTCAGAGTCACCTCTCCCCCCAACCTGCTCCCTTTCCCTGTTTCCCATCACTCCACACATTCTCAGCTGCCTCTCACCTTTCAGGGCCCCAGGGTGGTGGTCTCCTCAGCTCTGGAGGCTGCCAGAGGTACTGCCCCTCCCCCAGCCCTCATCTGTCCTCTTCACAGCCTTGCTGGGCAGAGCCATCCCACTTCTTGAGGTGGCACAGTGGGGCTCTTGGCGAGCCTGTGCTGCAAGATGGACTTGTTCTGAAGCCTCATCTTTGGAAAGAGCTCTCTTCCCTTTCTCTACTTAGCCAGAACCCTCCCCCTCCAACAGCAAGACCCTATTATTTGTAGAACAGCAGCTAGACACTGCTGGGCTCCTCCACAGAGGAAGAAAGGAGAAGTGGGGTGCCTGTGCAACCCTGAGGGGAGTCTGGTCGAGAGGGAACGTTGGCATTGGATTTGTAGGCCCCTCCCAGAAGGAAGACATTTTGTGACCAGAGAAGTGAACTGGGAATGGTGAGCCCTTCTGTAAGATGTATATTTGCAGAAGTACAAAGTAAAATTGACCCCTGGGGTCCATGGGACACCTGTGGGAACCACTCAGAGGGTCAGTGCTGACCCCTCTCTGTCCATCGGGCCCAGCGAGTGCCTGGCCCTGAGCTGAGAGACCTGGGCAGAGCTTCGGGCCACAGGTTTGAGGCTCGTGACAGTCAGTGATGCCAGCTTGACCTCTGCTCTGCTTCTTCCCCAAATGCTGCTGCCCCTCTCCTGGGGAAACAATGTCAGGGAGTCCCCAGGCTTCCCCTAGAAAGAGGCCTAGTTTCTGTCTGCATATTCAATGCCATTTCTTCCGTACTTGGTGCTGGTTCTTCTCATTCCCTGCCCAGCAGCAGCAAGCCCTGCTTCTCCTACTCTGGGGCCTCCGTGAGGCAACAGTGCTACTGACCCTGTCCAGATTCCACCAGCTGTCTGTGGACCAGAGAGAGGTTAGCTCACTCTTTCAGGGATGTACTCTGACCTGCTGCCATTCAGCCAGAACTTCTCAGTCTCTCTGGCAGAATCTGCTCTGTCCTTACTAGGATTCTGAGATAGGGAGGAGACAGCCCCTGCTAAGGGATTGGGAGATGGGACTTTTTGGCTGTTGAACTCCCTCTCTCATCTGTCCTGTCTGAGGCAGGAGCTACTAAGGCCATATCTTCCCTGGCATGACTCCTTTGAAGCCCCTGGGTAGGGAAGCCTCTTTAAAGTTTTAACCTCTGTGAAGGTTCTTGTAGAAGGTCTATCCTTGGACCTGACCTCAGATTCTCCTCACACCTGCATTGCCCCAACTCAGGAGGCAGCTGTGCCTGCCTCTTCTAGGAATCTCCCCTGCAAGCCCCTTCCCTCACCCCCTTCTCCTCTGTGTGGGAGCAATCCTACGAAACACCAGCCTGTGAGCTGCTGGAGACCAGGGACCCTGGGCACTAGGGACACTCCCCTCTTCAGCTCACACCCTGCTTTCCCTTGGAAAGGGCCAGGGTTTGTTGTTTTTTTTTTTTTAAGACGCCTTGCCGCTTGTACACTGGATTAAATCCCCACTCCTCCACCCCTAGTGTCTCTCAGAGAAGCTCCTGCCACAGGGTGGATTTTCTAGGTCATTGAAAGGGACTGATTTGAGCTCCCTCATGCTAGGAGCAATGAAGTACCTTTTAAGAAGAGTTTCCGTTCTCACCAGGAATATGAACCAAAATATTTTGGGTCTCAGATCATGGATTTCTGACTTTATACCCCCAGAATTCCAAAAGAATCCCCAACAAAAATTCCAAGTAACTTGAGTTCATGTGTCTCTTTTACTGACTTCTTGACCTCTTCCTAGTAATCAGACCCCAATAATCAAACTCACTGGCAGGGGGGTGACATTGAGTTTGCCCCCATCTTTATCCCAGCACTCTTCTATTGACTCAACTGATGGGCAGCATTGAAGGACTAGCAAATCATTCCTTGGTTTGGTTTTCCTGGTGTGAGATCCCCTTGGCTCCCTCACATCAGTGTCTCACCTCAACTTCAACTAAGTCTAGTTTTTGAGAAATGTAGCTCTCTGTTTTGTTTGGGGCCCATTGAAGTATTTTTGTTAAAGATGTTTTCTTTTTAAGTTGTATCTATCCTTTGCCCTTACTGGGTGACTTCTGTTGGCGTGTCTGTGTACATGTGTGTGTGGGAGTGTGTATGTGTCTGGATGAGTGTGACCTTTTTTAACCCTTTCTGTTTTTTAGAGGGAAATTTGAAAACAGACCCCTACTCTTGATATATATATATATAAATATATTTTTTCCTTAGTAAATTGTTTTCTCACTGGAATCAAAGGGAAAAAAGCAAACCTTTTGCATTGGTTTTATTTGTATGTTACAAATAAAAGACACTTTGTTCAGTTGGTATGACTTCCTGGCAGAATGGGATGAGTAGGTGCAGGCGGTGTCTGAGGGTGGGCTTCTGAAAGATGTTGGTCAGCGTGGTTCACAGCAGGTGGTGCATGAGGAAGCGCTTCAGTCACAGAGTCTTTCTCAGTGCTGATATTCTCTGTGCCAAGGGCACTTCTAGCTCTAATATTTTCTGTTCTTAGACAGAATCAAGATGGCAGAGAGAAAGGTCAGAGCTGTCAAACTTTCCCCAAACCCTCACCTACCAAGTGACCACAGGAAACACCAGATTTCTGAGCTAAAAAATAAGTCATTTTTTCAGCCCAGGGCACCTTAGGAAAATAGGAAAAAAAGGTCTGTGGCCACTGGGGTAAGGGCTGGCCAGGAGAGGGGGAAGCAGAAGGTGGCAGGAGCAGCACTGACTCCTAGGGACAGTAAGGGGACTGAATATCTGGTTAGAAAGATCCCAGTACTAGCACTGGGAGCAAGTAGACTTTAAAAAGAAAATGTTCAGTCATATCCAACTTCTTGTGACCCCATTTGGAATTTTCTTGGCAAAGATACTGGAGTAGTTTGCCATTTCCTTCTCATGCTTATTCTACAGATGAGGAGACTAAGGAAGCAGGGTTAAATGACTTGCCCAGGGTCATACAGCTAATAAATGTCTGAGGCTGGATTTGAACTCGGGTCTTCCAGACTCCAGGTCTGGTGTTCCATCCAGTGTGTCACCTAGCTGCTGAAAGAGATGAGCAAACAGTAAAAAAAGAACCTGATCTTAAGTATCTACTATGGTGAGAGGAAAGGGCAAGACCAACTCAGAAGACAACCACATAAAAACATCGTAAAGACTCAAAGAAAAATGAAAATTGGACACAAGCCCAAAGGCCTCTTCCTAGAAGAGCTAAAGAGAAATAAAGGGGTGTGTGGACATTTCAAAAATCAGTAGAGGAAAAATCTGGAAAAGAAATGAGAGTTATGCAAGCATATTTTGAAAAGAGCATTAACAGCTTGGTAAAAGAGGTGCAAAAAAAAAAAAGAAGTACTGAAGAAAATAACTCCTTAAAAATCATAACTGGCCAAGTGGAAGCTAATGACTCCATGAGACATCAAGAAACAGCAAAACAAAAAAGACTGAAGGAAAAGGAAGAAAATGTGAAATGTAGAAAATAATTAATACTCTGGAACTACAATCAGAATAATAAGATTTAGCAGTTTCTACAATAAAAGGCATGGGTCATGACTGAAGAGCAGCCAAGAACGACTTGCCCAGCAAAGCTGAGTGTGATCCTGCATGGGAGGAAAAAAGGAATAACTTTCAGTTATTCATAAGGAGATGGCCGGGACTGAATGGAATAGTTGACCTACAAGAATCAGAAGAGACATGATATAAAGATAAAGGATCAGTTATAAGGGATTTAATAAGGTCAAGCCATTTACTTCTTATATGGGCAAGTGTTCATTCTTAAGAATGTTATCATTACTTGGATGGTTTGAAAGAACATAGAAGACTTGGGGTTCATTTGACTATGATGGGATGATCCTAAAAAGTAAAGTTGGGTAGGGAGTGATAAAATGGAGCAATTATATAGTACAAATGAGGCATGAATGGAAGAACTGTTACAGTAGAGGGCAGAAGGAGGTAGAGAGTTGGTAGTGCTAGAACCTTATTCACATCAGAACTGGGTTAAAGAGGGAATAATATATGTCTACAAAGGTCAACTTACAGTTAAATAGGATGGTGAGGGGATAGGACAAGGGAGGGATTCTTAGGGTGTTGACTAGGGAGGCAGTGGTCAGAAGTAAATTAGATGTCTAAAGGATAGGATAAAAAAAGGAAAAAGATAAACAGGAAAATTAGGATGGAGGAAAATACACAACCAGTAATCATAACATTGTGAATGGGATTAACTCACCCACAACGGAAATGAATAGCAAAATAAATTAAAAACCAGAATCCAACTATATTGTTTATAAAAAAAACATACTAAAATGAGAGATACACATAGAGTAAGAATAAAGGACTGTAGCAGAGTTTATTATGCTTCAGCTGATTTTTTTTTTTAAAAAAAAAGCTGGGTAGCGATCATGATCTCAGACAAAGGTAAAATAGGCAAAAGAAATGGGGAACTACATTATGATAAAGGGGTACTATAGAAAACAATAGCAATCGCAAACTAGCAATACTAAACCCATGTGCACCGAATAGTATAGCATCAACATTTTTAAAAGGAAAAGCTAAATTAATTACAGGTGGAAATAGGTGGCAAAACTATAATAGTGGGAGACTTCAACCGTCCCCTCTCAGAACTAGATAAATCTAACCAAAAGATAAACAAATCAAGGAGATTTAACAGAATCTTAGATATGAAAGCTATCTGGAGAGAATTGAGGAGGAATAGAAAGGAATACACTTTTTCTCAGCAGTACATATCTTTACAAAAATTTACGATATATTGGGGTATAAGAACTTTATAGTTAAATGCAGAAAAGTAGAAATAGTCAATGCATTCTTTTCAGATCATAATGCAATAAAATTATTTTTAGTAAGGGACTATGAGAACCCAATTATTAATTATTAATTGGAGACTAAATAACTTAAAGAATGAGTGGATTAAAGAATAAATCATAGAAACACATAATTTTATTAAAGAGAATGATAATAATGAGACAACATACCAAAATCTGTGGGACCTATGAGGGAAGATGATATCCACCTCCAGAGAAATAATTGATAAATAGAAATATGCATAGTATGGTGTTTTACACATATACACACATGTACAAACATATATTACGTATGCATATGCACACATACATACATATTATTGTGTATTCTGTGTCAAATGGTGGCCTTTTCTAGTGCAGGATGGGGAGGAAGACAGTTTGGAACTTAAGATGTAACCAAAAGAACTTTTAAAAAGCAGAGCTGAAAAGAAAATTTGACATTGAAATACAAGACTTGAGAAGTATAAAAAGGTAAATACGAGGGAGAAATCATCAAGGACTTGACTGTTTACATTTCTATACGAGAAAGTATTTGTTGCTCAGTCATTTCAGTCATGTCTAACTCTTCGTGGATCCATTTGGGGTTTTCTTGGCACTAGAGTGGTTTGTCATTTTCTTCTCCAGATTATTTTACTGATGGGGAAGTGAGGTAAATCATGACTCGTCTAAGGTCACATGTAATGAATATGTGAGATCAGATTTGAACTCAGGAAGATTGCCACCTAGCTGCCTGAGGGAAGATGATGTAGTACCCCTAAAAACATTATCATCATTATGGAAACTAGGAGTATACTTGGAATGTGGGCTGTGAATCTATTATGTAGGGATGATCTCAAAAGAATGGGAGAGTGAAAAAGAGGGATGCACTGGGAGAAGGGAGACAGGAGAGGAAGAATGGGGAAAATTATCTCACATAAAAGGGGCACCCAAAGAAGAGTTTATGCAGTGGTGTGTGGGTCAGTGGGCAATGCTTGAACCTCATCTGAACTGGTTCAAAGAGGGAAGCATACACATGCATATGCACGCGCGCGCCATACATACACATAGTGTACAAATTCATCTTACCCAACAGGGAAATATAAAGGAAGGGGCTGAAAGAAAAGGGGCAGGTTGGTAATTGGTAGAGTAGATTGAGGGAGGCAGTGGTCAAAAGGAAAATAATTTTGAGAAAGGTACAAGAAGATTAAGCAGAAGACAACAGGATGGAGGATAACAGAGTTAGCACTCATAGCTTTGAATGGAATGCTATAAAACAGAAAAAGCAGAATGGATTGGAAACCAGACTCCAACAATATGTTGTTAACAAAAGTCGCTCTTGAAACCGAAAGACACAATTAAAATAAGGGATGGGAGCAAAATCTGTTATGTTTCAGCTCAAGTGAAAAAGGCAAGAGTGGCAATTGTGTTCTCAGACAAAACAAAAGCAAAAAATAGACCCAATTAAAAGAGAGATGTAGGAAAACTACATCTTGCTAAAAGGTACCATAGACAATACCAATACTGAACATAGATGCACTAAATAGCACAGCATTCAAGTTTTTGAAGGAAAAGTTAAATTATTTACCGGAGAAAATTGTATAACTATACTCATAGGGAACTTCAATTTACTCTCTCTAAGACCTAGATAAATCTAACCATAAGCAAGAAAGAAATTAAGGAGAGGAATAGAATCTTAGAAAAATTAAATATATGGAGAATATTCCACAAGAATAGAAAGCAGTATACCTAATTTATCAGCTGCACTTGGCACCTTCACAAAAATTGGCCATGGGCATAAAAACCTCACATACAAATGCAAAAAAGCAGAAATATTAAACATACTATTTTTGGACCATAATGCAGTAAAATTACATTCAATTAAAGGCCTTTGAAGCATATATTAAAAATCAATTAGAAACTAGATCATCGTGAAGAAGGAGTGGGTCAAGGAACAAATCATAGAAACAATTGATATCAACAACAGTGTGACAAGGTACAAATTTGTAAGATGTAGCCAAAGCAGTATTTAAAAGAAAATGTTTATGTCTAAACTCTTAGATCAATAAAAGAGAAAGAGCAGACCAATGAATTGAGCATACAACTAAAAAAAACCACAAAAAATTAAAAATCCTCAAACACCAAAATAGAAACCCTAATTTCAAAATAGCAACCTCAGAGGATCTGATTTTATGGTATTCTCAGTTCCAAGGGCCCTTCCAACTCTGACATTTCCTATTCTTTTCCCCCTCCCAAGTTAATAGTATTTTATTTTTTCAATTATATGTAAAATAGTTTTCAACATTCACTTTTATAAGATTTTTAGTTCCATATTTTTTTCTCCCTCCTCTCCACCTCTCCAAGATGGAATCTCATAATTCGATATAGGTTATGCATGTAAAATTATTAACATATTTCCACATTAGTCATGTTGTGAAAGAAGAATCAAAACAAAAGGGAAAAAACCACGAGAAAGAAAAAGCAAACAAAAATGAAAATAGCGTACTTTGATCCACATTCAGACTCCATAGGTCTTTGTCTGGATGTGGATAGCATTTTCCATCATGAGTCTTGGGGAACTATCTTAGATCTTTTCTCATTGCTGAGAAAAGCTAAGTCTATCAAAGTTGATCATCACACAGCATGGCTGTTGCTGTATACAATATTCTCCTAATTCTGCTCACTTCTCTCAGCATCAATTCATACAAGTCTTTCCAGGTTTTATGAAGTCCTCCTGCTCATAATTTCTTGTAAAACACATAGTATTCTATTATATTCATGTACCATAGCTTATTCAACCATTCCCAATTGATGGGCATCCCTTCAATTTCCAATGCTTGGCCACCACAAAAAGAGCTGCTATAAATATTTTTGTACATGGCGGTCCTTTTCCCATTTGTATTATTTCTTTGGGATACAGAGCTAGAAGTGTATTGCTGGATGAAAGGATATTCATATTTTCAGAGCCCTTTGGGCATAGTTCCCAATTGCTCTCCAGCAACAAACGTTAGTGTTCCAATTTTCCCACATCTTCTCCAACATTTATCATTTTTCTGTTTTGTCATATTAGCCAACCTGATAGGTGTGAAGTGAGTTGTTTTAATTTGCATTTAATTTAATTTAACCTGAGAGCCATTTTAATTTGCATTTCTCTAATCAAGAAGGAGTTAGAGCATTTTTTTTTATATGACCATAGCTTTGATTTCTTCATCTGAAAGCTGCCTGTTCATGTCCTTTGACCATTTACCAATTGGGGAATGACTTGTATTCTTATAAATTTGACTCAGTTCTCTATATATTTGAGAAATTAGGACTTTATTAGAGACACTGGCTATAAAATTTGTTTCCCAGCTTTCTGCTTCCCTTCTCATATTGGTCACACTGGCTTTGTTTGTGCAAAAACTTGTTAATTTAATGTAATCAAAATTATTCATTTTGCATGTCATAATGTTCTCTATCTCTTGTTTGAGCATAAATTCTTCCATACTCCATAGATTTGACAGGTAACCTATTCCTTGTTCTCCTAGTTTGCTTATGATATAACCCTATATGTCTAAATCATGTACCCATTTTGACCTTATCTTGGTATATGGTGTAAGATGTTGGTGTAGCCTAGTTTCTGCCATACTATTTTCTAGTTTTCCCCACAGTTTTTGTCCAGTAGTGAGTTCTTACCTCAGAAGTCTTTGGGTTTATCAAACAGTAATTTCTATAGTCACTGACTCCTGTGACATTCCCTATTCGAAGACTGCTCCCAGCTCTGCCACTCTCTATTTTAAGGCCTTTTCTAGTCTCATACTCCCTTTTCTAAGGACTCTTTCAGTTCTGACATTCTGTGCTCTGTGTGGCCCTCCTAGCTCTGACACTGTGGGGTATTTATAAAATTATTTTAAACAGAGTTTTATTAGATGCCTTATTTTTTGCACCACAGTTACTTCCCAAGAGTAGGATCCCCCACCCACCCACAACAGAACTCTGTTGTAACAGGAAAAAGTTCAGTGAATCCAGTGACCCGGTGGCCTCAGGGGACCGTGTATGCCACTCTGCAGGTCTGTCACCCTCTTACACCAACTTCACTGCTAACAGAACAAATGAAGGGTTTATAATCTCCTCTAATTACAACAAATCCAAGTCCAGGGGTCTTTCTGGGTTGTTTCCTTTCACAATGTCTTAGGGTCAAAAATGGAGAGCTAGAAGGAACCCATTTAGTCAACCCTTTCAACAAGTCACTTAGCATGAGGACTAGACAGCCTCTCATCATGGTGTCTCTGCTTAGCTTCACTTCCTCCAAATCTTCCCATATTTCTCAAATTCTTTTATCTGATGGTTGGGAGGTCCTAGAGCTCACATTCCATATCTTCTGCCCTTTGTCCCCCAAGATACCTGAATGGGGAGGATTATCACACTAGCAGTCAGAAGGACCCAAGTTTTTCCTGGTTTTGCCAGTTGGTCGCCATATGACTTTTGACATTTCCTCTCTTCGGGCCTCAGTTTCCTTATCTGTAAAAGGAGGGTTGGACTAGATATTCTCTAAGGTGCCTTCCACCTCTGACATTGTGTTATTCTAGATGCTCTAACTCTAGAAAAACTCACAGGCTTGGGTGCTCCCAGTTTGATCCTTGTATAAATGAATGAAGATGTGTAAATCAACTGTCTTTAATTGAAGGCATAAAGTTGAGATATCTTGACCATGTTATGCCACCATAACCCTACACTCCTTCCCCTTGGACAGAAACTCAGCAGCTCAAAGGCCTCTCTTTGCTCCCTCCTCCCCCATCCTCATCTAAGGTAATGTTAGATCTGAGCAAGCAGTAATAGGGGCACCTGGGCCAAAGAGTGTGGCCTTGGGGAGGCCTCCTGGAGCAGAGTGAGCCCATCCAGACATGACATGCTGTATACAGATGCTAATTGGATAATGGACACTGTTTTCCTTTCCAACACTTTATTGTGACTTTGAAAATAGATTGTTTCCCTCTCCCAGAAAGATCCCTTGCCTTTGCCCCTGCCCATGCCAGAGTTATAGCTGAGATAGGTGTACAAGGGGATGACCATTGGCAATGGCACCTGCCAAGGAGGAAGAGGAAATGAGTCTCCCTTCACCATAGCCGTGGTGGCTGCTCCTTGTCCAGAGGGGGCAGCAGCCCAGGTGGAAAAGATGGCAGGCATGTGCTTTGGTGAGACTGGAAAGAGGCAATGGGACAGGAAAGGGCCAAGGACAGCAGTGAGAAGAGGCAGCATGGCAGAGAACTTAGAAACATTTCCTGTGCACGATGGAGGGGCCAGCCTCATCATATTCCTGCTTGGTGATCCACATTTGCTGGAAGGTGGACAGGGAGGCCAGAATGGATCCCCCAATCCAGACAGAGTACTTGCGCTCAGGGGGAGCAATGATCTGAGGGAAGAGAAGAGGTGGTGTGCATTCAGCAGAGCCCTTCCTTGGGTTGGTTTGTGTGGGGACCATGCTTAGGGCACAGTCTGGACGTGACTGCTTGGATACCTTCCTGGCATCTCAAACCAGCTCCCGGGGTTGGGGGATGGGGCATTCTCTCACTGACAAAAAATAAATCAGATGCTTGGGAGGGGTCAGAAGGCCCTTGGGACCTCCCACATCCAGACTCCAGTACCAGTTGTTTGGGGAGAGATCCTATGTCTCTGGGATCAAGGTAGCTGGCCTGGAAGTCAGGAAGACCTGGGGGCAGATCCCTCCTTGGACATGTGCTGGCTGGGTGATCCTGAGCTGCTCTAGGCAGCTCAAAGTGCCAGCCACACTGGTAAAGTTTCCTTACTGGGAGGTCCCAGGGAAACACGGTTGGGCCCCAATCTCAATAGGCTCAAAGAACCCTTCCTGCCCTGGAGCCTGTGACCTCAAAGGCTTTTCCCTCTGTTGAGGTCCTCAGCCACTTTCATGATGGGAATCAGGTTTTTAGTCATTGAATTGAGGAAGATGGTAGGATATGATGGAAAAACCCTCAGCTGGAAATCAAACTGGGTTCTGCTCCCAGCTCTACCACTAAGTCACAGTATGACTTTGGACAAGTCTTTTAACTTCCTTTGGCCTCAGTTTTCCCCTCTGTAACCTAAGGGAGCTGAAATAAGTAATCTCCATCAAAGGTCCCTTCCACCTTAAATAACCATCACTCGCCCGTGCCCAGGTTGTTGGGAGCAGAGCATCCAGGAGGCGACTGTCGGGGAGGATCAGAAGCCCAGGCTCTGCCTCCCTCTTCTGAAGCCTTGTGAGAGCCCACCACCATGGCTCTCAATCCTCTGGCGTCTCAGACTCTTACTAGCCAGAGGCAAGAATGCCAACCATCACATACTTGGCTCTGGGAAAGGGGCCAGTCCGGGAGGATTTCTTCTGGATTTGTGCTATTGCTAGTTTGCCAAGGAATCCAATCTGTTCGGAAGAGCTGCTGGAAATCACAGCTTCTCCTCAGCTGCCAGAGAGGCAGCTTCTGTCCCCGATGAGGAGGTGGGGGACTGTCCTTCACCGCTCCCTTCCCCCCGTACCCAGGAGTATTCAGCTCTGCTCAGCTCCCTGCCCCCCCTTCCCCTACCTTGATCTTCATGGTGCTGGGAGCTAAGGCTGTGATCTCCTTCTGCATCCGGTCAGCGATACCGGGGTACATGGTAGTGCCACCGGACAAGACGTTATTGGCATAAAGGTCTTTGCGGATGTCAATATCGCACTTCATGATGGAGTTGTAGGTGGTCTCATGGATCCCAGCAGACTCCATGCCTAGGGGAGAGGGGAAGAGGAAGTCAGCATGTGACTCGGGCTTGGTGACCCAAGCTTCTCACTCCCCAGGAGACCCAGGCCCAGATTCTCTTTTAGGATTTTCTAGGGACAGGTACCTATGAGAGTACCAACCTAGAACTGCCCCTGCTGGTGGTGCTGCTGTACAGCAGGAATAACCAACATTCCAGTGCCACTTGAAGGTTGCTAAGCCTGTGATGTTGGTGTTATAGGAAGTATTTCATTTTATAGCCCAAGAAATAAGCATAGAGAGGTTAAGAGATTTGCCCATTGTCACAGATCAAGTAAGTGTTGTAAGTGGAATTCGAACTCAAGTCTTCTTGACTCCAAGCTTTGGACTCTATCCACTCTGTGCTATGACTGGTCTATCAATGCTTCCCTCAAAAATATGTCTCTTCTTCCCTGTAAAAGGGACCCAAGAAGGAGTGAGGAGGGATGTCAGGGACAGAAGTAGATGGAGACAACATGCTATATTTTGGCTGGTCTGATCAAGGACTAAAAGGTTACCACAAGGCCTCTCATTCTGCAGTTTGAGGTCCCGAGAAGGAAAAGGATTTATCCAAGGTCATAAAGATTCAAGATCCCAACCCAGGTGCTCTGACCTGGAGCTCAGTGTTCCGGTAGAAGGAACCGTAAGTTTGGTTGGCTATCTGGGTTTCTGGCCCGGTTCTGACACTTACCTCAGCCTTCAGTTTCCTCATCTATAAAATGGCATGGAGTATTTACTGCCTCCATCCCAGGATTTCACATTTTTAGCACCATGGAAATATGAGCTATTGTTTTACAGGTTGTGGCCGGGGGAAGGCAGGCAGAGAGATTCCCAGTGACTGTGCCCAGACTGGCAGAATTAAGCCGAAAGCTTCCCTCCCCCAGCTGGAGAACTCACCTATGAAGGAGGGCTGGAAGAGAGTCTCGGGGCATCGGAAGCGCTCATTGCCGATGGTGATGACTTGACCGTCTGGTAACTCATAGCTCTTCTCCAGAGAGGAGGAGGAGGCAGCTGTAGCCATCTCATTCTCAAAGTCCAAGGCCACATAGCCCAGCTTCTCCTTGATGTCTCTCACGATCTCCCGCTCAGCTGGGTGAGGAGGGAGAGGACAAACAGGTGAGAGATGGGACAGGCAGGCTTGTGGTGTGCACCCAGGTCTATGAGGTTCAACTCCTGTGTGCCCCTATAAGGGACAGGTCAGTCTTTCTGCAATCGGCACCAGGATTTTATGACTCAAGAGGAAAGAATGGGAAATCTGTTGGCCACGAACTGGGTTTAAGTACGAACTCCATCCCCCCAACCTCAACGAGGCTCACTGTGTGATCTTGGACAAATTCCTTGCCATCCCTGGGCCTCCCATTTCCCATGAGTGGGGATGACCTCTTTCAGCTCTAGGCATCTATGCCCTGGCCTTGGTTAACCCCTGCTCCATTAGCCAATTGTAACCAATTTAGCAACTTGATCTCATGTGAATCCTCAGAACTCCGCAGGGCAGAAACTATCCCCCCCATTTTTCCGACTCAGAGATTGAATGTCTTGTCCATGTCTCACATGGACAGTGTTGGACTCACCATCTCCATAGATGGAGTGGAAGCTTCCCAAGGACAGGCAGTGCATATCTCCAGTACTGAGCACCATATCTGGCACCTTGTTGTAACCGAATAAATGCTCGAGTGCTGCCTAATTATCACACTCTCTCCATTAGACCACACTTCCTCTCTGACAATCAATTCCTCTGGGTGTCTGCCTCCTCCATCCAGAAAAGGAAGGTGTAGTTGGGATGATAACTAAGATTCCTTCTAGCACTAAATGTAGGATTCATGACAGACCCAGCTGAAGGGAAGTTAATGAGAAACAAGCTTAGTGGTGGAGGAGCAAGGGGCAGGAGGACTGTGTAAGCTCATTATCAGTCAGGAGAGCACTTCAGCTGCAATACAAGAAAATAAACCAGGATTCCATTCTAGCTGACAGTCCAGGAACAGTGTCTAGTACTTGGCAAGTGATAGATAACCTGGCTCTTTTCTGGCCTGCTCAGACTATATCTGATCAAAAGCACTTAATAAAGGTTAGCTTATTATTATCAATAATTATTGTTACTATATCTGTGTGGCACAGCGATGTGATGGAGGTTTTGGAGAGCATTTGCTTCAGGGTTAGAGAACTAAGATTTAAATTCTGGTTCTGCTATTTATAAGTTATAGCTTTCTGGGTCTCAGTTTCCTCTTGTGTAAAATGAGGGTCATTTGACCTGTAGTCATGATAGGTGTGATAAGAATGAAAAAGATCGTATCTGATTTAGGGGTGGAAGGACCCCTCATTTATAGATGAGGAAACTGAGGCACCACAGGGGAAAGTTACTCAGGCAAGGTCATACAGGTAGCAGATGGAAGAAGTGGGATTCAGATTTCACCTTCTTTCCAGGTTACCATGTTCTTCTTGACTCCAGAAAACAAACCTGGAGCCAACCTCCTTTGCAGATCTGACACTATGTAAGAGTTCACTGAAGTTTCCAGAAGTAGATTCTGAGTGAGTCTCAGGAAGGCCTTCCTGACCTGAGCTATCCAAAAGTGGGGACTGGCCAGTGGAAGATGGGGAGCTCCCTCCACTGGAGATGGTCAAGGCTTTGGGGGCCGCTGCAGATTTATTTGATGCTTGGTGAGGGATGTGTGGCAGGCAGAACCTTAGTCTCTGCAAGTAGGGGCAGGGGCTGGGTGCCATGAGTGATGGCTGAGTGGGAGCTCAGGGGCCCACAGAGGGCTCACCGGTGGTGACGAAGGAGTAGCCCCGCTCTGTGAGGATCTTCATTAGGTAGTCAGTGAGGTCTCGGCCTGCCAGGTCCAAGCGCATGATGGCATGGGGCAGAGCGTAGCCCTCATAAATGGGCACATTATGAGTCACACCATCTCCGGAGTCCAACACTATCCCTGTAGGGGGCAGGGCACACAGACCCTTAGAGTCCCACACACACTTACACTCAGCCCCAAAGCCCCAGTCCCACCTCCCCAGAGGGCAAACCTGACCTAGTCCAGACCCAGTGTAGAGGGGAGTGAAAAGAGAGCAGAGGGAAAGGGGAAACGGGGCAGTGTTAGAGGAAGTGCTGTCTCTGGTGCTAGTAGAAAAGAATGGGGAGGGGGAAACTTTAGGGTCTGAAGGGTCTGGAGATATTTGAGGATGTGAGCTTCCAAAGATTTGACCACAGGGCAGCGTGAATCTAGAAGGCTGTATGTTTGGGGTCTGAAGGAAGGGGAAACTAAGGAGGAGAAGAAGGGGTCTAAGAAGGGGATTCTGAGGAAGGAAACCATTGATGAGGGAGTGGGGGACCACTGAGAAAGCGTCTTGGGGGAAGAGAGGGTCCTGGGGATGGGGATCTTTGAGGAGGGGTTGGGGTGAAGCTCCAGAGGAGTCTGGGGTGGGGCTAGGCGGGGTCTTGGGGATGGGGACCATTGTAGAGGGGTCGAGGGTGGGGACTATTGAGGGAAGGTTGGGGTGAGACTCCGGAGGGAGCAGGGGTGAGGCTAGGGAGGGGTCCTGGGGATGGAGCTTGGGGAGCAGTGCTGGGAGGGTTGACCGAGGAGGAGGATTTAAGAGGGGTCCTGGGGCCGGGAGGATCGCAGTGGGTATCTCCAAGATCCCGACTTACCGGTGGTACGGCCAGAGGCATAAAGGGACAGCACAGCCTGGATGGCCACATACATGGCTGGCACGTTGAAGGTCTCAAACATGATCTGGGTCATCTTCTCGCGGTTGGCTTTGGGGTTGAGGGGGGCCTCGGTGAGCAGCGTCGGGTGCTCCTCAGGGGCCACTCGCAACTCATTGTAGAATGTATGGTGCCAGATCTTTTCCATGTCGTCCCAGTTGGTGATGATGCCATGCTCAATGGGATACTTGAGAGTCAGGATGCCCCTTTTGCTCTGCGCCTCGTCGCCAACATAGGCATCCTTCTGGCCCATACCTACCATGACGCCCTGGAGACCGGGAAATAGAGCCAAGCGTCGGAGAGCGTCCAGGCAGGGAGACACAGGGACAAGGAAGGAAGCCCTAGGCCCTGGCCCCCGGCCAGCCCCAGCTCCAGCTTTGGGGAGGCAACAAGGACCCCCTTTGAGGCTGTCAAAGTTTAGATGGGGAGGGGTGTAAAGGGCCGGAGGAGTTACAAACCAGAACGCTTCCTTCTTAAGTGTTAAAAGGTACTTTGTTCCCCCAGACCCTGTCAGATCACTAGTGCAAATATTATCCCCCTTTTACAAACTAGGAAACTGAGGCTCAGAGAAGGAAGTGACATCTTCACCGAATCTCAGTGGAAGGGGAACTCCCGTGTCTGACCAAGAATCGTCCTCCAGCACGCAGCCTCTACTCACATCCTTCTACCAGTTACAGGGAACCCCCGCCTCCCGGCCCCGGCAGCTCATTATCCCCTCAAACTTCTCTCAGGGTTGGGAAGGGTTTTCCCTACAGAACCGAGCCCCTCTACCCCAGGTCCAGGCTTCCTATCCCTCCTCCAGGACGTTCTAACATTCTTTCCTTACTGCCTTTCGAATACAAGGGATACTGGATTTGGTGCTGGAAGGGACCTTTGCTAGACCATTTGGTTCAACCCCCCTCCTTTTACAGACAAGGAAACCGAAACCCAATGACTTGTCCAAGGTCACACAGCTGGGTTGCACCCATGCAAAGCACCTGAGGATTCCAACTCTCCTCTTCCAGCCTCGGCTCTCTAGAGTCAGAAGCTGGGAGAGAGGGAGAGAACAGGGGTGGGGGGTGCGAGGACGGGACTGGAAGGACTCGAGGACAAAGCTCTTCTCACCCCAGGGCCCAGCCAGAGCTGGGAGGGGCTAGGTAGAAGAGGAGGAGGGAGAGAGGGAGGAAGGGAGGGGAAAGAGGAGGAGGAGGAGGGGCAAAGGCAGGAGGAGGTGGAGGAGGAAGGGGAGGGGAAGAAGGAGGAGGAGGGGGAAGAGGAGGGAGGAGGGAGAGGGGGGAGGGGGAGGAGGAAGAGAAAGAGGAGGGGGAGAGGAAAGAGGAGGGGGAGGGGGAGGGGAAGAGGAGAGGGGAAGGAGTAGGAGGGAGGGGAAGAGGGGGAGGGGGAGGAAGAAGAGTAAGGAGAGGGAGAGAAGGGGGAGGGGAAAGAGGAGGGGGAGGAGGTGGCTTCTCGTGGGAGTGTTAGGCTCTCTGTCTGTCTCTGTCTCCCTCCCTCCATCTCTCTCCCCCTCACTTCTCTCGATGTCTGTCTCTTGTCTCTCTGACTGTATCTCTGTCTCTTGATCTCTGACTCTATATTTCTCTATCTCTCTCTGGTCCCCTCTCGTTCACTCCCTCCTCCCTCCAAGCTCCGTACCTGGTGGCGGGGTCGGCCCACAATGGAGGGAAACACGGCTCGAGGGGCATCGTCCCCAGCGAAGCCGGCCTTCACCAACCCAGAGCCATTGTCACAGACCAGCGCGGTGACCTCGTCCTCATCGCACATGGTGGCAGCAGTTGTGGCTGGGAGGGAAAGGGCTAAGTGAAGGAGGGCGGCTTGGGTGTCTGTCCCCTCCCCTCTCTTCCTCCTGGTGGGCCCACCTTGGAGCAGCCAGGTTAAGGTTGGGATGGGGGATGGGGGGCGGCGGCACGGGCTGAATTCTTTTCTTCTTTGCCCAGAAAACCAGCCCTTTTTGTTTTGTTTTGTTTTAACTTTCCTAGAGAACAAAGGGATCCCCCTGTCTCTAGCCTCCGATCTTCGGGACCCCAGCCTTTAACTATCTCAGGATCCCAGGCCCTACCTGAGGGCTGTGCTAGGCTGGCTATGCTTATTGTACAGGGGATGACAACTGAGGTCTAGAGAGAAGGCAGGGGCTGGCCCGCCGAGATAGCGCCGCCGGTCAGGATATGAACTCGAGTCCTCAGACCCAACAAAATCTTCTACCTTTCCCGCATTTTCTTTCTTGTTCTAGGACCATGGAAGACAACTGCCCAGAGCAGTGCCCCCCTCCTCCCACCCCAATCCTGATCCCTCCCTTTGGGGAAAATCAAAGTCTCCCCTCAGAAAGGGAGCTCTTGCGGGGGGAGAGGGGGGCCATCTATTTATTTATTTATTGCATCTCATTGTATACCTAGTGCTTAGCTCAATTCCGGGCCCATAGTAAGTGCGAGAAATAGTACCTGATGCCCCAAGGCCCCCACTCCATTCAACTCTTAGTGTTGGTCCATTTTAAGGCTGCCTGGCTCCCAGTGGGGAAATCTGCTTTCTCCTTTCTCTGTCCCTGTCTCTCTCCCCGTCTCTCTCCCTCCCTCCTTCTGCTCCTCTCCCTCTTCCTTTCTCTCTATCTCCTTCTTCCTCTCTTCTCTTCTCTCCTCTGTTTCTCCCTCCCTCCTATGCCTAGTGACACATGTGCATCCCTTCTCAGAGACTCAGGGCTGCTGGAATGCTTTTCCCTCCCTGGGTTCCAGTCTAGCCAAGATGAGATTTTCCCTGCACCATGTCAAACAGCTGGGTCCCCATCTCCAACCTCACCAAAAGAGAAGTCAGTGGAAGGCTAGGCATTGCTAAGTTCTTACCAGCTCCTTCGGGCTCAGAAGTTCTGGAAGAAGAAAACTGGCAGGTGGTCGAGGTTAGGGCTGCCCTGGGGTATTTATACCTGAGTGTAGAGGGAGGAGGAGTGTCCGATCATTGGATCCCCTCACCCCTCCCTTGAGGTGGCAGTCTCAAGGGCTCCATATTTGGACAAGGTCCAGAGCAGCTGTCCAGCAGGGACCTTTCATGGGCAAGGCAAGGCTGTTAGGGTGGCTATCCCAGTCTCAGCCCCTTGGCTCTGGGCGCCCTTCCCTCCTGGGGTTGCTCCTGCTGTCCATGTATGGGTAAGCAGGGTCCTGGTATGGGACAATGCCTTCTGGTGGGACTAGCCTTCTTTTCTTAATATGTACGTTCTATGCTCCCTGACAAGTTTTTAGGGGACTATTCTTGGCGCTTTCCTCCTCTTAGGGCCAGAGGGACCGAGAGGTCAGAGGAAGGGGCAAAAAAAGAGAGAAGGGGCAGAGGGGTGGAGGGTTGGCTCAACAGAATTCTAGGTGAGAAAAAGAAGGGCAGAGGCTACTGGGAGCAGACTGGGGTGACTGGGAAGGCCAAAGCGCAGAGAAGCTCCCCTGTACTCAACTGACCCCAAGAGACACAAGTCCTTCTTCCCCTCAGGCCCCCCCCCCCCCCACAGGGCCCTCCGTGTAAGATGAGAAGGCAGTCACTGGTAGCATCTGCAGGTGCCAAGAAAGCCCTGCTCCTTCCAAAAAAATACCCAACCTTCTCCCTCCCACCCTACAACCCAGTGCCTGCCTGCAATCTTGCCATGACCAGTTATTACATGTAACTTTGTACTACATTTACTAACCTACTGGTGGTTAATAAATGCAGGATGAACTGAATTTCTTTAGCTTCTATCAAAGGATCACAGCTTCATCGATTAGGTCTAGAAGGGATTAGAACCCAGCCCAAGTGCTGCCTTGAGACCTAACCTTTCTCCATGCCTCCCCATGTTAGCAGTCTTACCCTCTTGAAATTCCTTTTCGCTTTGTCTAGACCTGAGATTTTCTTCTGTCCAGGGACCTCCCAATATTAAAACTCCATCCCCAATACAGATGGACAACTCCTCTGTAATTTACATCTGAAACCTGGGACTCTGAGATGGGAAGTGTCACACTGTGTGTATCAGAGGCAAGATCTGCACCCAGGTCATCGCTTCTAAGACTGTCCGTCCGTCCACTCTTTCCCTATGCCCTCTGTGCCCCTTGAGAGCAAGCACTGTTGCCATTGCTGTCTGCCTCCCTAGCAGGAGTACTTAAACAAAAGAACTGGGGAGTTTAAGGTATTGGGTTCAACCCTGAACACTTCTAACCTGAGTGGCATTGGGCAGGATAGGACTAGACAACTTTGGAGGTGCCTTCTAGCCCTAGATTTGGGCATCTGGAATTTGTGCCCTATTTTAGGTGGACAGGACAATGGGAGAATACTAGACAGAGGTAAAGAGGTACCCCCTTGGTTTCTGGGGTCTCAGCCTCCCTGCCTCTCCTCAGACCAGTCTACATGCGCCCAGATGGAAGTGGCTCAAGAGTCCCAGAGTACCCCCGATGTCAAGGCAGGAAGTGGGGGGGAGGGGGTTCCAGGATTCTTCGGTTGGTCAGTAGTGGGGGAGGGGACTGAGTAGGTCCCTGAGTGTGGGCTGCAGAGATGCCAGGGGACACTCCTTGCCTTAAGAAGAGGCTGAGGCCAGCAGAGATTAAAAATACCAAGGAATCAGAGTGGGGGGTTGGGGTGTGTATGTGGCCAGGGGTGGGTGAGCTAACGCCCAGCCAGGAATAGCCCAGGGGGCAAATGTGAGTTCCGTCCCTTATGAGGAAGCAGGAGAGCTCAGGGTGAAAGCGCACCAGAGCTGCCCATCTAGGGAGAAGCAAGGTTGGGTCAGTGGGGGCAGCCAGAGGAGGAAAGCCTGGGCTAGAGAAGGTGGGAGGGAGCAGGCTAGTGGAGCTGACTTGGGAGGGGCATGCCCTCCTTTGGCCCTGGGCTTGGAAGGCCAGTCTGCTTGGTGCAGGCTGGGGTTGGGGTCCTGTCCTACTATGTGCCAGGCACTGTGTCCTACTGTGTGCCAGGCTCTGTGTCCTACTATGTGCCAGGCGTTGTGTCCTACTGTGTACCAGGCACTGTGCCACAGTCCCCACTCTCACGGAGCTCACAGTCTAAAGGAGGAAGCAAGTACCAACAATGATGTACAAACACTCCATACACGGGATGAGTTGGAGATAATCTCACAAGGAAAGCACTCATTGAAATGACTAGAATTAAGGGAGATGAGGGAAGGCTTCCTGTAGAAAGTGGAATTTTGACTGGGACTTGAATTCAGGAGGCAGAGATGAAGAGAAAGGGAGTGCCAAGCATCGGGCACCAGTCAGAAAATGCCCTGAGTCTGGAAATAGAGTGTCTTGTGCAATGGCAGTCAGGAGGCCAGTGTCACTGAATCCAACAGGACCAGGCAGGGAGTTAAGTGTGAGAAGATTGGGAAGGCAGGAGCAGGCTAGGGAAGGGATTCGAATGCCAAACCCAGGACTTTGTATTTTATCCTGGAGGTGATAGGAAGCCCCTGGAGTTTACTGAATGGGGAGGTCACTTGATCAGACGTTCATTTTAGGAAGATTGCTTTGACATTTGAGCAGCAGGAAGAGGGATAGGGAGAGACGGGAAGAAGGCTAAGCCTCCAGTGGGCGATTACCTGGGTTTGGGATGTAGGGTGTGTTCAGGAAGGACCAGTACCTTTGGTGGGTTGGCTGCCGAGCCCTTTTTGGGGCTCTCTCTACCTTTGGTGTCTATCTGTTCCACTCCATTCTCACCTGTAGCTCCAAGAAGCTGCAGCATGCACAGTGGCCACATCACGGTAAACCGTTTCAGCCGACAGGTTTCAGCAGGTCTCAAACCCACTGGTGAGTTGGGGGAGTGTCTACTCCAAGCATGTGAAGACTTCCCCTGGTAGAATGGGTGGATGAGAACAATTTGTTCCAACCTCCATGAAGGCAGATGAAGCAGGTGTTGTGGAGCGCTTAGAGCTTGGTTAGACATCGAAGACACCCAGGTCATCCACTGCATCCTGAGTCATCACCAGTTGTCTTGACTCTGTCCTGCCACTGGACTATGATGACTCTGGAGTAGATTGTGAGGCTGATGATGTCGTGCAACTCTGCCTCACTTAAATCCAATTTACGCATGAATCAAAAGGCATCACCCATATCATGGTGATGTCATTTTGGTCTTCAAGAACAAAGGACAACAACCAGTCAACCAACCAGCAGGAATCCAGGCACAAAGTGAGGAGGGCTGCCCCAGAGCTGTGACAGCACCAGAGGAGAGAAGGAGGGCAGATTCAAGAGACCTTAGGGAGGTTAAAATGAACATACTTTGGTATAAGATTGGATATGAAGGGGGAGAGCAAGAGGGAGGGGTTGAAGATGAGACCTAACCTGTAAGCATAGAAGACTGGGAGGATGGGGGAGCCCAGGAAAGGAACAGGGAGGTGGGAAGAGGAGGGAGTTTGGGGGCAAAGATGAGTTCAGCTTTGATCATGTTGACTTTCCTATATCTGTGGGATATCTGGTTCTACATGTCCAATAAGCAGTTGGAGATCAGCAGGGAGGTCAGTGTGAACACGTGTCCTTGAGAATCATCAGCCTAGAGAGATGATGACTAAATACAGGGAACCTAGTGAGAAGGGGGTCCAAAGACAGAGCCCTGGGACATATCCAAAGCTGGCCAGTAGACATGACCAGATCCAGCAAAGGAAACAGGAGGAGTGGTCAGAGAACTAGGAGTAGAAGCAGATGACAGAAAGAGAGAGAGACAGAGACAGAGAGATAGAGACAGAGACAGAGAGATAAAGACAGAAACAGAGAAGCAGATAGAGGAAGAGAGAGAGGTATCTGGAAAATGTAGAGAGGAGAGAATATTAAAGAGGAGAGAGTCATCACCAGTGCTCAAGCCTGCAGAGAGATCAGAGAACAAGGATTGAGAAAATGTCATTGGATTTGGCCACTAAGAGTGTAACCTTGGAGAGAGCAGTTTTGGTTGAATGATAAGGTCAGAAGCCAGACTGTAGAAAGGAAAAGAGGCATCTATTGCAGACAGCTTTTCAAGGAGTTTGACCACCAAAGGGAGGAGGGAACTGGGATGATATCTAACAGGGATGGGTAGGTCAAGGAAGGATTTTTGGAGGATGGGGCAGACATGGGGGTGTAGGCAAGCAGCAAGTAGACTAGAGAGCTTGAAGATAACTGAGAGAGTGGCAAAAGTCAAGTGGCAATGTGCTGGAGAAGACAGTGGAATAGGATGGTGCATGCATATAGAGGGGCTGACTTTGGTGAGGAGAAGAGCCCTCATTATGGGAGAGGAAGACAAAGGAGGAGTTAGTGACGAATTGTTTCTAGGAGCTGTGAGATGAGGAGGAGGAGAAGGGAAGAAGAGAGAGCTCTCAGTGAAATATGAACAAGAGTCTCACTGGGGTCGAGGAGAGGCTGGGGACAGAGCCATGAGAAGTTTGGTGAAGGTTAAAAGGTCTGGAAAGGTTGCTGTGGTGAGTGGGAAAGGGAGTCAGAGAGGTGTAAAAGGATTACCTTGCCGCAGTGAGGGCCCAGGGGAGGTCATATAACATACATTTGTAGAGGATCCAGGTATCACAGCTTCCTAATTCTCTCCAGTAACATCGGCAGCACAGGAGGAGGAAGGAAACAGCAAACAAATGATGGGAAAGATCCAAAGCTGAGGCTGGACCTGGCAAAGTCAGTGACAGGACGCAAAAGAGGAGAACGATGGGGCGTTTCCTAAGAGAGAAAGAAGGGAGGAGAGTTTGACTAATTCAGCGGGGAATGGCCTGGGAAAGAGGGATTGGAGGTCCCAGCCTGCAAGGCAGGCAGAGAAGTGGAATGGAACAAAACTGTGATCTGGAAAGGATAGTTCAGAGTTCATCCACCTGCAAGTGGTGCATTTGTGGGGAACCACCAGGTTGAGGGTATGGCTGGCTCTCTGTGAGTGGGATCAGGGAAGGAGGAGTCATGGAAAATGACCTCCTCTTCCATGCAGGAATCAAGATTTTCCACTGCCAGGGAGGACCAAAGCTTGGGTGTTTTTAATTGTACATTAACCAACATGTTGAGGACATGGAAGCAGAAATCTCATTGGAGTGGACGGAGGGATGGGGAGAGTGGGGGGGTAGGGAGGCATTTCTAGCATACAGGTCCCACTTGGCTAGGAATAACCCACTAGCTCTGTTTGGGTGAGAACCATGCCTAGGAGTGACTACTTGTGCTTTGGAAGTCTTGGGACATGGGGAGCATGCAAATGCTCACAAATCCAGGATGGGAAAGAGCTTGCCCACCAGCCAGGGTCCACTCAGGAGCCCTCTGACCCAGCCCCTGACTGGGTGGAGGCTGAAGGCTGTTGTCTTATGCATTCATTCTTTTATTTGAAGCTTTATTTTCTGGGCTTAACAAACACAAAACAAAAGAGGCGTTTCAAAACACAAAGTAGAACAGAAGAGGATTGTACAGGAGGTCGAAGATCTCTATTATGTACAGTTCACTTTTCCTTTAACATAGAATAAATTTGACTTGTAACTTTCAAAGTTCTCCTAGTTGTTTATGACTCTTTCTGAACTTCCTTCTGTTCTGTACAATAAAAAATGCCTTAATAACTATTCTTTCTTCTTTCCTTCCTTCCCTTTCCTTCCTTTCTCCCTCCCTTCCTAATTCCCTCCCTTTCTTTCTTCCTTCCCTCTTTTCTCCCCTCTCTCCTTCCCTTCTTTCCTTCCTTCCTCCCTTCCTCCCTTCCTTTTTTCCTTAACCCTATCCCCTCTCTTTTTCCCATCCCCATTTTCATTGGAAAAAGAGAAGAAAAACAAAGCCTTTGACACAAATACGCATGGTCAAATGAAGCAAATTCATATATTCACTGCCTGTGTCTGCTTCTTGGGTCCTCACCTCTCTTTCAGAAGATGGGTAGCCACTACTAGACCTGGATCTCAAAGAGATCATAAAAAAGGGGAAAGGACCCACATGTACAAAAATATTGATTGCAGCTTTTTTGTGGTGGCAAAGAATTGGAAACTGAGGAGATGCCTATCAATCGGGAAATGGCTGAACAAGTTGTGGTAAATGAATACTATTGTGCTATAAGAAATGATGATAAGGCAAATTTCAGAAAAACCTGGAAAAACTTAGATGAGCTGCTGCTGAGGAAAGTGAGCAGAACCAGGAGAATACTGTACACACTAACAGCGACATTGTCTGATGACCACTTTGAGAGACTTAGCTCTTCTCAGCAATGCAGTGATCTAAGACAATTTCATAAAACTCCTGATGGAAAATACTCTCCACATCCAGAGAAAGAACTATGGAGTCTGAAGGCAGATCAAAACATACTATTTTCATGGTTTTTCTAATTTTTCTTTCTCGTAGTTTTTCCCTTTTGTTCTGATTCTTCTTTCACAACATGACTCATGTGGAAATATATTTAATATGATTGTACATGTATCAGATTGTTTGCTATCTTGGGTGGGGGGCCTGGGAAGGAGGGAGAAAAATTTGGAACTCCAAATCTTACAAAAATAAATGTTGAAAATTATCTTTACATGTAATTGGAAAAATAAAATAATATTGTGGAAAACAAAAGATTAAAAAAACCCAAGAAAACAAAACAAAACAAAAATATGGGTAGTAAGTTTCCTGATTTTTCTGGAACATGGCCGGTCAGTGCATTGAGCCAAGGTTTTGAGTTGCTCCAAGTTGTTTTACTTTATGTTAATATTTCCCTCCCCTCAACCCCCAAAGCCAGGCAGGTTCTATTTCACCTTTCACCCCCACCCCAGGGTTCTGCTATTTCTTCCCCTGCCTCAAACCTCCCCTCCACTCTCCAATTCTGGGAGTCCCCTTCATCCTACTTCCATTTAGCCACTTAACAACTTAGCTTTCACAAAAGAATTATTTCCTTCAAAAGTATAACAAGAACAAATATGTAAACACTGCCTAACACCTAGTGGGGGGCACAATTCTCCCTTCTCCATCTCAGTCTCTAGGAAAGAGAAGGGCATTAGGTTCACAACTTAACTTGGTTTCCGTACAGCTCTGTCCCACCAAGTTTCAAGTCCAAGGCCCCCTTGGGCTCAGGTCCTGGCCACTTGGCTTATCAGCCCTTGCCAAGCTGGCAGCAATATTGGGCCTGGAATCCTGCTCCAAGGTCACCATGGCTAGAGCTCCAAGGTCTGAGGACTCCAGCACCTGTGCCTAGAACTGAAAAGGGCAAAACAGTCTCACCCCAAGCCAGATTCTTAGGCCCTTAAAGGGCCATCTGAGTGCAGGGAGCACATGCCAGGGGTGAACAGGAACTTTACTCCCTGGATGCTGCCAGGAAGAGTGAGAGAGAGACAAAGATAGATAGAAAGAGACAGACAGACAGAAGAGAGAGACAGACAGAGAGGGAGAAACAGAGATAGAGACAGAGAGAGAGAGAGACAAAGAGATAAAGAAGAGAGAGACAGACAGAGAGAGGGAGAGATAGAGACAGAGAAGTGACAGAGAAGAGACAGGCAGAAAGAGAGGGAGAAGCAGAGATAGAGACAGAGAAGGGGAGAGATAGAAACAGAGAAAAAGACAGAGAGGGGAGAAGACAGAGACAGAGAAGGAAAGATAAACAGAGAGACAGAGAATGGGAGGAAGAGACAGAGAGAGACAGAGACAGGGAGAAAAGAGACAGATATTTTTCATCATGACTACTGTGAAAATATATTTAATATGAGTGTAGATGTAGAGTCAACTCACAGCTCCAACAGCCCCTTGAGGAGGGGGCTGTTTTTCAGTAGCCCCTCCAAAAATAGCCATTTTACTTTTTGTCATCCTTGTCAATCTGATGATGGAACGTCAGGGTGGCTTTTGTTTGCATTTTTTAAATTCCTGGTGATTTGGAGCATTTTTTCATATGATTGTCGAATTTCTTCCTTGAAAACTCTTGGCAGCTCTTTTTTGTGTAGCACCCCCCACCCTAAAGTGAAAGCTAAGAAGGAGCTCATCTTTTAGAGAAAGGCTAAATAAATGGAAGTGTGTGTATATGTATATATACATATATATATATATATATATGCATAAGAATATTTATTTTGCTTTTAGAAAAAAGTTTCAAGGAAACTTTTCAAGGAAGTTTCAAGGAAAGCAGGGAAGCTTTCTATGATCTGGTGCAGAATAAATAGAGCACAATTTTCATAATGAAAGCAACATTATAGAGCAAAACAGCTTTGAAAGACTTTAGAACTCTTATCAACCCTGACAGCGCAATATTGAAGTTGAAACACACACTCGCCTCCTACCAGGGAAGAGACTGGAAATTTTGGACATGGCCAACATGGGAGTTTGCTTTGCCGGACTACACATCTCTGTTGTGATGGTTTGTTTGCTTTTTAATGGTTCAGTGTGTGTGTTGTATATGGAGTCATTACCAAAAAAATTACCCATTCTTACTAAATTTGAATTAATTCTTTATATATTTTGGATGTGAAGCCTTTATTAGATATTTTCCCCAGTTACTTATTTTCCTTCCTATTTTAGCTGCATTAGTTTGTTTTAGCAGAAACTTTTTAGTTATATGTAATGAAAATTAGGGCAGCTAGGTGGTGCAATAGATAAGAGTAACAGGCCTGGAGTCAGGAAGACTCATCTTCCTGAGTTCAAATTTAGCCTCAGACATTTATTACCAGTATGACCCCGGACAAGTCATTTACCCTGTTTGCCTCTTTTCCTCATCTGTCAAATGCGATGGAGGAGGAAATGGCCAACCACTCCAGTATCTTTGCCAAGAAATCACCAAATGTGATCACAGAGTCAGACGCCACTGAAAATGGCTAAACAACAAAATGAAAACTGTCCATTTTCTCTTCTGGGATCTTTTCTATTCCTTACGTAGCCATGAATTCTTCCCCTATCCAAAGTGCGAAAGTGTAATTTCTTTCCTCCTCTAATTTATTTATGATATCACCTTTAACGTCTAGATCATGTATCCATTTAGAGCCTAACTTAGTATATGGTGTGAGATTTTGGAATATACCTAATTTTTGCCAACCACTATCCAGTTTTTCTAGAAACTTATGCCAAATAGCAAGTATTTACTTTAGCATCTGGACCTCAAGGCCATCGTTAAGAGCTTTAACAAGGTGATAATTTTGCTGAGCAATCTTGACGTTCAGGGAACACATAAATTAGCAGCCTTGGAATTGGAAAGCCAATTGGTATTAATTAGTTAGGAGACTAAAAAGCTTGTCTGTTTCTAGAGCAGCCACAGAGTAGGGGGAATCCTACTAAGACAATTCACAGCTACCTCTGATCACTCTTAGGGGAGTTAGATAGAGCATCTAATGAACAGGGGGAGAGACATGACAGGCGGTGGGATAAGCAGAGTCTGAGAATTAAAGATCGGCTGCCAGATGTAGGGGTGGTCCTCGATAGGTTCAGAAGGTGGTGTTTCCAGTGAGGACAACACTGCGTACTGTAACCCACTAACTCTCCCTGAGCCTGATGGGGACCTCAGGACTCAAACAATTGCAGGAAGGAGGACTTCCTGCCTGCTGGTTCATCAACCTGCCTTGGGATACAGAGACGATCCACTGTGTTTGAAAATGCTAAGAGTCTGACCTCTCTGGGAGTGTAACTTGCAGGGCTACCAACTCAGGCCCAAGTGCAGAAAAATCAACAGTTGGCAAAAGAATGAGGACCCCCCCCCCTTCCCTTGGCCTCCCCACCCTGCTTGCGACCCCACTCACTTAGGATATTGCAGGGGATGAGATTACGCATGATACCAGACAACGCTGACTGATGTTCATGCGTAAAGTCGCTCATGCTGTCAATATTACTGCTTTGGGTTTAAAAATTGTTCTTATGTTTGTCTGTACTAGTGTTATGCCTGTGGTGTAAACTATATAGGTTTGTTAGGTGTGACTTTGCTCTTTATTTGACAATTTACTAAGGATTGTTCATGTTTTTCTGCTGTTTTAGGTCTCCTAGTTATGCACTATTCATTATCGTGATAGCCAGTATTTACACAATGCCTACTGTGCACATGCCAGGCATGGTGCCATGTGCTTGACAAATATCTCACTAGATCCTACAACAACCCTATGAGGCACTTTATAGATGAGGAAACTGAGGCAGACTGAGGTCAAGTGGCTTGCTCAGGGTCACAAAGCTAGGATATATCTGAGATCTGGATTTGAACTCGTCTCCCTGACTAGTCCTCTGTGCACTGTGATGCCCTGTAGTTACCTCATGTATGATTAGTTTTACACTGCTGTGCTGCTTTGCTTATGGTCGATGGGAATGCACATACCCTGGCCACGTGTGCATGTGTAGGATATGCCTTGTGAGTAACTCAGACATCTGGTCACTGCAATAACCATACTTTGCATTGTGTGCCATGCGTAATATTAAGAAAGATTGTCTGTGATGGCAGTGTTAGCTTTCCCCAGGCCTGTGCTGCACATTTACAAGTGTACCACGATTGATTTTTCAGGGTCTGTAAAACTTTTATCTGGGGAAGGAATTAACAAAATTTACTTGGGTCAAACTGCCTCAGCTATTGAGAACCCATTATATCCTGTCAGGCTTGATCCTTGCCCATCTTTTTGCCATGTTGTCACGCTCATTGGTGTACCCCTTCTTCTCTGGTGCTAATCATCAAATCAATACCACCCTCACTCATGGAAAGGTGTGCCGATTCGCTCAGTGACTTGTAGCTCCACTTATCATCGTAGTGACTTCCCAGATCAAAATATTCTTCCCGAGCTACCCATTACCATATTGTCTCCCCCACTAACATGCAAGTTTCTCAAGGGAAGGAATTTTTTTAAAAAACTTTTTATCTCTAGTGTGCAGTGGCCGGCCACATGGTGAACATTTAATAAATGCTTCTTCCTCCCTCCCTTCCTTCTCTCCCATCTTCCTTTCCATTTCTTCCTTCTTTCTCTCCCTCCCTCCTTTTATTCCTACTTTCCTCCCTTTCTTCCTTCTTTCATTCCTTCCTTCCTCCTCTCTTTCCTCCCTTCCTCCCCTTCCCTTCCTTTCTTCATCACCTTCCTCCTCCCGAAGGAGGGGGAAACACATCTGGGATACCCCTGGGAAGGCAGGAACAAGCACGCCTGCCTGTGGTCTCCAGGCCTCCCAGGTTCCCCTTCTCCTGCCCTTCAGTAAAGAGCCAGCCTTCTGGCTTCACTCTGTGCCAACGTCTTCCTGCCCCTGGAAGTGACAGCTGCCCTCAGCTGCTCAATACTTGCCACTTGCGGCATGTTACCGACACGCTTGAGCTGGTGGGGTCCCTGCAGCAAGAAGACAAGCTGTGACAGGTCCTGGAGAGTGGTGGTGAGCAGAGAGGAATGTGGGAGCCACCGGGCAGGTGTCCCACCCCCTTCTCACCCCTCCTGCTCCCTGCTCCCACCCTCCAGTGGATACGAATGAAACCACTTGACAGGTAGTTTGCATCTAGTGCCACCAGGTGGCCAAATTATTTATTGCATGCCCTTGTTAGAGAATTAATTGGCAGCTTCCTTCCAGAAATCTGGTTGTGGAGTGAGATGTGAGCCGCTATTGCTACTGTGGCACCTCAAATTTCACCTGGGACACTCACCAAGGCTACACCTAGCCCAAAGCAGTATCTTAGAATATGGAATGCCAGAGGTGGGAGGGGCCCTCAGAACATAGAATGCCAGAGGTGGGAGGGGCCTTTAGAACATAGAATGTCAGAGGTGGGAGGGGCCCTCAGAACATAGAATGCCAGAGGTGGGAGGGGCCTTTAGAACATGGAATGTCAGAGGTGGGAGGGGCCCTCAGAACATGGAATGTCAGAGGTGGGAGGGGCCTTTAGAACATGGAATGTCAGAGGTGGGAGGGGCCTTTAGAACTGGAATGCCAGAGCTGGGAGGGACCCTTAGAACATGGAATGTCAGAGGTAGGAGGGGCCCTAGAACATGGAATGTCAGAGCTGGTAGAGGCCTTAGAACATGGAATGTCAGAACTGAGAGGGGCCCTCAGAACTGCAATGTCAGAGGAGCAGCCACAGCTCTTTTTTCCCTTAGCTAACAGACAGCGCGCTTGCCTTCTTTCGTCTTTTGCCTTTCGTTCATGAAGAGGACCATGACATCAGGGAGTGAGTCATATGGATTTCAGTGAGGCAGAGCTACGCAGTCGTGAGCCTCACTCTCTTCTCCAGAGCCACCGGGGTCCAAAGCCAGATACAATCAGAAGCCTGGAGATGGCCCTGATGCAGTGCCTTGTCTTTGTAAGTTAAGGTCTTTCCCAGGTCTCTGTTTGAGGCAGTGCCTGTGAAGAAATAAGGCAGAGAACAGCTTCTCTAATCTAATCAAAAAACAAAAACACCCCAAACCAGTCTGGGAGGGGAAGATTCTCAGGGTTTCTGGCCAAAAGAGAAACAAGTGCTATTTACACTCACTCTGAGCCCTCAGAGCCCAAACTACGACCAAGTGGTACTTGACCTGGAACCTACTGTTGGCCAATCAATGATAGCCAGAGTGATCTGGGTTTGAGGCAGGGTCCTTCAAGAAGAAATCCAGCCTGTAAACCCCAAGATATCTTGTGAGGTTTCAACGATCAAAATGTACATCCCTTTGGGCAGAGCATCCACAGGCAAGGGTGTGATACCCTATGTGGACAGAGGGAGAGGAAGGAGGGAGGGAAGGGGAGCCTGCTTGGCTGTAGATTGCTGTAAGCAGGACATGGTGATCTCCTGGATATTTTGGAGGCTCTGGAGAGACCCTAGTAGGGCCCTTTCCAGGTCTCCAGTACAAAGTTTCAGCCTGGTCTGGGGGGGTACAGTGCCATCCAGACATTTCAAACTTCATTCAGCACCATCCTCAGCAGTCCTAAATGAAGTCTTTTGTGGGGGTCCTGGACTGCAATGCTGGTATTTGCCCCCCACTTTCAAAATTCTGCCCCACCCATGCAGAATTGTACATATTTTAACATGCAAACCTAGCAAAGTTCTCATTGGCTACTGCCCCAGGCCTATCCCAACCCCAAATATCTACACCTGCTCCAAAGTCTAGGCAGGAATTTTGTCAGCTAAGCATCTGTATTACATTTAGCTCACCCAAAAGTTTGCTAGAGTGGCTTCTCTCTCATTTATTGAGAATAATTTTTGTAGCATAAGCAATACTTGCTCTTTAAAAGTGGTTTTTAAAAATTAAGTCTTTTCTGTTTTGCTAGGTAGCACAGTAGATAGATTGCTGGACCTGAAGTTAGGAAGATCTGAGTTCAAATCCAACATCAGACACTACCTATGTGTTTTGGGGAAGGCGCTCTGTTTCTTCCACTGTAACAACAGCATTTACCTCTCAAGGTTGTTGTGAGGCTCAAAGATAACCCACATAAATCCCTTAGCACAGTGCCTGCCACATAGTAGGCCCTTAACAAATACTCTTTCCCTTCTTCCCCCTTTTTCAATGTCTATTTCTGATTGATCCCTATGTCTTGTTTGATTAATTTGGTTAAGGAAAGATAGTGAGAAATGACCAAGCAATTGAATCAAAGCTTTCATTTCAGGTTAATAAGGCTGATTGTTTTTCATGTTTCTTGGGGTTTTTTGGAGGGGGGCGTATTTTCAGTTCCAAATTCTTTCCCTCTCTCTGCTCTCTACATGCCCCACATTTTCACGTGGTTTGAGAGGCCTTTCATAGGACAAAATGAGGGTGCTTTTGTATAAAAGAATCTAAGGAGCCAAGGATTGAAGGGAGGAGCCCCAGCTTCAGGAAGAAAGAATTAAATTTCCACATTAGTCAATTCATATATTGTGGAAGGGGGGAGTAAGGCCTGTAGAGGACAACTTCTTGAGTAGAGCTGTGGGTGAGGGGAAGGGTAGGACAGTGGGAATCAGGAGGTGTGTTGCTGCCCAGTCTGGTGTAGAACTGAACATGAGGTCAGAGTTTGATGGGCCCTCTGACACCATCCAAGTCCCTCACTCTACATACGAGGAAACAGTCTTGTCCACTGATGCTCTGGTTTATCAAAAGGCAAGGCATGCAACAAGGCCATGGACCTGGCCATTTCTTCTCCTACTCACTTCTCAGCCCTCATGAAAATGAGCTTCCTCAGTTTCAAAGTGGAGTTTGGGGAAAATACAAGAGCTTTCATTTTGGGCTTATTAGCACCCAATCACTCCTTCAGTTTCTCCCCTTCCCCAATAATTTAACAAAAGAAAATTCATCAAACTTTGAATAGTTCCAGGAACTCCCTCATTTTTCTTTATTCTGTCTCTGGAGGACAACTTGGGGGGCTCAACAAATGTTAAGTAATTGACTGATAAAGAGGATCCTGTTTTCTTCAGTCTGGTACAAATGACGGTGTAGGAAGCCTTTGCCATAGCTTAAACATCCTTTTTCTTTTTCCTAAAAATGTTCCTTTTCCTGTCTTTGTGTCTGATTTGGTCTTATCCAAAACTGTTTCAAGTGGCTCAGGAGCAGGGACATCCTATATATCACCTGTAGAACTGTGAGGTGTCTACATATGTCCATCACATGCCTGGTTGCTGTCCTTTGTTCTCGAAGGGGACCAAAATGACATCACCATGATAAAGTGAAGCTTCAGTGTGTATGACTGTGGCTGGTCAGACCAATACAAACTTGGAATGCTCCACCACAGATTGGGCACAGATAACCCATGTGAACATTTGGGGTGGTTACTCCAAATTTGCTCATCTTACATTTCCTTTGTGCTGTTTCAATTCTGCTTTGCTCACAGAGCACAGCATCTTTTCTGATGTGGGCACTTCATGTTGAATGGTCCTGTGCCAGTGTCTCCCATGTCCCACAATCAAATTCAAAGTTCTTGAGAGACCATGGGATTGTCTTTGTATCGCTTCTTCTGACCACCATAAGATCGCCTGCCCCATGTGAGTTCTCCATAAAATAGTCTTTTTGGCAAGCATACATTTTGCATTCGAACAAAGTGGCCAGCCCATCAGAGTTGCACTCTCTGAAGCATAGTTTGAATGCTTGGCAGTTCAGCTTGAGCAAGGACTTCAGTGTCTGGTGCCTTATCCTGACAGGTGAGCCTCAGAATCTTCCTAAGACAGTTCAAATGGAAGCGATTCAGTTTCCTGGCATGGCACTGGTAGACTGTCCATGTTTCACAAGCATACAACAATGAGGTCAGCACAATGGCTCTGTAGCCTTTCAGTTTCATAGTCAGTCTAATTTCCAAACCTTCCTTTGGAGCCTCCCAAACACTGAGCTAGCTCTGGCAATGCATGAATCAACCTCATTGTCAATGTATACATCCCTGGAAAGTACGCTACCAAGGTAAGTGAACTTATCCACAGCATTCAAAAATTCTCCATTTGTTGTAATTGATGGTTCCATGTCTGGATGGTATGGTGGTGGCTGATGGAGCACTTGTGTTTTCTTGGTGTTAATAGGCCAAAATTAGCACAGGCAGCAGAGAACTGATCTATACTTTGTTGCATCTCAGCTTCAGAAGCTGCACTGAGTGCACAATCATCTGTAAACAGTAAACCATGCACCAGCACTCCCTCCACTTTGGTCTTGGCTTTTCAAATTGAAGAACTTACCATCAGTATGGTAGTTGACCTTGATGTAGTTCATCCTCATTGAAAGTATTTGACAACATGGCTGAAAACATCATGCTAAAAAGCATGGGAGCAAGCACACAGCCCTGTTTCACTCCATTGATGACTGGGAAGGTAGGAGAGCATTGTCCATTATCCAGAACCTGGGCAAACAATTGATGTACAATATTAATGAACTTCTCCAGGCAACCAAATTTTGACATAATCTTCCAGGCAGCTAGGTGGAAAAGTGGGCTTGGAACCTGAAAGACTCATCCTCATGAGTTCAAATCCAGCCTCAAATACTTAGGTCCATCACCTCCTAATAGAGTGAGTCACCCTCCTGAGAGGATAAATTCATTTCAGTGCATCAGTCTGTCTATAATCTATGCTGACTCATTTGTGGAAGGACCCTGAAAATTCTGGCAAACTTTCCCAAACTATTCCAAGATTACTAATGATGTCTTCATTGCTTAAAACTATGACCTTATTTAAATTTAACATTCTTGACCTTGTCATCATTTGACACTAGTGAGTATGTTTTCCTCCTAGGTACTCACTCCTTGACTTTGGGGGAACCTTTTTTTCTCCTGGATTTCCTTCTACCTGCCTCCTCCTCAGATTCTTCTGCCAGATCATTATCCCCTATCCCACTCTAAATGTGGGTGTATCCTGGGGGCCCTCTTCTCTCTCTGTGACTTCATCACCTCCCTTAACTTCAATTATAATCTTTATGTAGTTGACTGAGATGTACAAATCCAGCTGACTTCTGCCCCCAGCTCCCGTCCCATAGAACAAACTGCCATCTCTCACTGGATGACCTCTCCACCAACCAAGGTTCCCGGGTTCCCTCTTCTGCCGTATTTCACATTGCCAGGGGTCCAGCCACCATGTGTGTGACTCGGGTCACTCTTGTGCCTTCCCTCAGCCCCTCTCCTCTTCTGCCAGGGCAGGATGGGACACCACCCACGGGAGGCCGTCTGCGCCTGGATGGACAGGTGACCCAGCCATCCCCCCGCCCATCACCATCCCCGCGCGGACCATGACGCTGCCCCCTAACGACCCGGGCCCTTCTCGGGTGTGGTCACCCCCAATGGAACGGGAGCGTGCTCTGGGGGCCCGGGCCTAGCCCAGGGCAGCCAGCAGGCAGGAGGGGCCCAGTTCCTGGCTCGGCGATCCCGGGCGAGGCACTTCCCCCTGGCTGCCTCGGTTTCCTCATCTGTCAAAGGAGCTGAAGGTCACGGCCAGCGTGGTGTCAGGAGGAGGAGTCCGACAGGACTGAACCACTCCGAAAAGCGCTTACTACACGCTCCACTCACCCGTGGACTCATTCTTCTTTGCATTTTCAGCCCTTCCTCGCCCCTCCCCTTTCCTCCAGGCCCCGCCTTCTTTTACCCTTTCCCCGCCCCTTCCGTGATAAACCCCGCCCCGTTACTCATCCCACTGTCTGATTGGCCATTTCGCGGAACGCGAGACGCGGGAAAAGCAGAGGCGCCGGGAGCCGGCGCATCATTTCCGGGGCGCTGCTCTCGCCAGTCCCGCCTCTTCCCGTCCGTCGCTTCCGGCCGCTACAGTGTCTCCCGGCGACCTTGTCCCCGCTCCTCCGCGCCCCATCCCGGTCTCGTCCCCGTCCCGGTCCGCGCCCGACGCCGCCATGTCCGCGCTGGCTCCGCGCCTGCTGAGCGGCCTGACGCGCCCCGCCCGCGGCCTGGTGCGCGTGCCCCGCGCGGCCCTGCACGGGCGGCCGGCCCGGGAGGAGCTGAGCTTGCTGGTGAGGACGCCGCGCTCGCGGCCTCGGTTCGCTTTCATGTCAGACGGAGGGGGCCCGGGGGCCTTTCCCAGGGCAGATCGCCCTCCCTCTCCCGCAGGAAGTCAGTGAGCCGGTGGCCTCCAGCCGTGACCCCACCCTCTGACCCCGTGACCTTTCCCAGCCCCTCCTGGGCGTTCCGGTCCGCGGCGGAGGAGGGGACGGGGCCTGGGCCGGACCCCAGGCTTGGGGCAGGAGCGGGGTGTAGACGGAGGGGGTGTAGACGGCCGCCGACCCTGGCAGACACGGGGGGATCTGCTGCGCCGGAGGCCGAGGCCGGCCGATTTCTAGGCCTTGCCGGCCTCCCCTCCCCAGGGCCCGTCTGATCTCCAGCCTGACCTCGCGGCGCTCCGTGCATCGCCTCCCCTTCAGCCGGGCCCTTCCTTGTGGCCGCTTGGGCTCCTCCGCCGCAGGAGCGGGCCTCCTTAGGAGAAGCCTTCCTGTTTGGGGGGTGGGGGGTTCAGAGGAGGCAGCCCCCGCGACGTCACCCCCTTGTGCCCCCGCAGGACAAGACCATCGCTATGGCGGCCAGCTTCGTGTGCCTCCTCGTGCCCGCGGGCTGGATCTTATCCCACCTGGACAGCTACAAGAAGAAGGAGTGAAGGAGGCAGGCCCGGACCCTGCGCTGGCCCTGGGACCACCGGCTCTTCCCTGCATTCCGTTTTCTGATGAGTTCATCAATCGTGACCATTTGATTTTTGCTTCGCCGTTGCCAGGCTTAGTGCTGTCTGCTCTGGCCTGGCAGATGGGGCCTCCTCAGCATGTTAAAATAAAGTCAGTTGAAATCTCTCTTTAAAGTCCATCTTGCCTCCTGAGCCTCCCGTTTGCGCTGAGGACCTTCCCAGCCCACCCTGGGATCCCTTTGGAGTCTCTTCCTCCACCTTCTTTAGCAAGCAATGGGGCAGAGTCAGGCAGACCTGGGTTCAAATCTAGCCTCAGACACTTAACTAGTAGTGACGGAGCCTGGGCCAGTCCTGAGCTCCTCCTCCCTCCCAGGGTGGCTCTGAGGATCTGATAAGGTAACATGCAGCAAAGCTTAGCCCGGAGTAGGTGCTTAATAAATGCTTGGTGGAGATGCCCCCTTGACTCTTGAAACGCTCCTTTAAAAAAAAATGCTTTTGTTTTTTTCCCCAGTTAGCCATAAAGGCAGTTTTTCACAAAGTCTAGTCCCTGCACAGGCCCCATTCAGTACAAACTTGTGGATTCTGTCACTGTCCTTTCCACCCCTGGCCTGTTAGAACTAGGCCCATTTCAAAGGGTTCTTCCATGGGGACCTTCAGTAAGCACTCATTCAGTGTCCCCTGAGGAGCATCTCAGCAGGCTTACCTTGCTCACTTCCTCCCTCATTCAGTGTTTTCCACTGAGAGCTGTGTTAGCCGGGGCTCCCGCCCTGTGGCCTTTCCCAGGGATTGAGCTGGTGCTTGGATGTTGGGGGGCTGTCTGCCTTATCACACCACAGGCTGGGAGGTTTGGTCAGGGCAGAGCAGACAGGAGGAAAGGATATAAAGAGGGAGAAAAATATGGAGGCCAGTTGGGAATAACCTTATTTCACTGCTTTCTCTCGCTTCAGGAGGGCCCTTTCTTTTAGAAATGGTGGGAGCTAAGGTTGAAACCCTTGTTTGTTTTATTTCTGGGCTTTCCCCCATCACCCCAGGGGTTCCACCCCATTGCCCTGGGTTTCCAACAAGAGGGGGCCTTCTCTGATCTATGACTGGCTTTCCTTTTTCACAGATGCTGCCTTTGTGAGGGGGAGGGGGGCACTCCAACCTAAGCTTTGGGGCATGGGAGTCTGAGAGTCACTGGGAAATCATTCTGGGGCCTTATCAGGCACCCTTCCTGGGTAGATCAGGAGCAAGCACCTGCCCTCTCCTCCCCTACAGCGGGGCCTAGCCTGCAGATCTGGGCTCTCAATCGGGGAGCTGGGAGAGGATGGGTGGTATCCTTTTGGGATAGTACCACCTTTCTCTTGCAGAGCGCTGGCTCTCAGCTCTCTGCCCAAAAGATCGTATGAGGAGGGGGGAATCCGAGCCCTGGTGTTGATCTCATAGCCATGCTCTTGATGCTGAGCAAGGATGTGCCAAGCAGAGGCTGACCTTGTGGGTTTCCCTGGTAACTGCCACCCTCCCAAGGCTGGTATTCCTGTGCTGCTCACTGTAGCCTGCTAGGGGTAGGGAGAGGTTGCTTCTCATTGGCATGAGGTGGTAGGGGGGAAATTGTGTTGCTTGGGGCATCTGGCATTGAGCTTGAGGTGGGCAGCAGCCATGGCCTTCTGAATTGCGTCAGACTGTGCTGGGGATGGAAGCTGGCAGCTGAAAGTGAGGGGGGTGGTTCCTCAGTCCTGTGAGCAGTGCATGTGGCAGCAGGTGCGTGTGTGGGGGTAGAAGGGAGGATCGGGGGCCATGACCTGGCATTTTCAGGCTTTGTATCCCCTCATCCCAGGGGAAGCTGACTTGGATTGAAATCACAGGGTTGTACCCCCATCTCAGCTTTCCCAGGGCAAGCTTGAGGGATGAGGGACTCCTCACTAATTCCTCATAGGAGTAAATGAAGACCTATTGCTCCTTGATCTTGTGAGAGTCCTGGCAAAACTTGCAGGCTGCCCCTGGAACGTGGCTCTTTGAACTGGGAGTGGGGTATTTTTACCCCTTACGAGTTGCTGGGTGCTCCAGTACTCTGACTTAACTAGAAGGCCTTGAAGTAGAGACACTGCTGAGTCTCCTCTGACATCAGAGCTTCCCTGGTTCACTTGGTCCGTGGCTCTGAGCCTGTGGATAATCGGAAATACTTCTAAAGGTTTGGGAACACCTGACTGATAGACTCCAGGGCCTGCCTGGTGGCAATCAAGGCTCCCCATCACCCTATCCAGCAGCCCCTTCTCCATTAGGGGAGCTGTGGTCCCCCTCCCAGGAGGACTGGCTGCCTCCTCTGGCCCACCATACATGTCTTACCTGGGGAAGAGTCAAGGCATGTCCCCATCACGCCCTCCCCTAGCCCCTTTGCCTTTGTGGCCATCTTGGGCCACTGCTTCGAGTTCTGCCTGCCAGTCAGATCTTGCAGCAGCAGGGCTGAAAGGATCTCAGAGATGCCCAGAAGGACCTGGGTCACTATTCTGCTAAGGATGGCCCTGTGTGAGGGCAGAGCCTACCCTGACTGTCCTGAGCACAAGCCAGGCTACCCATGCCTCTGGCCTGGCACTGCTCCCAAACCAGGGTCTAGCCTGGAGTTTGTCCATTAAATGTAGACTAAAAATGGCCAAGCAGAGCATGGGGTGCCTATAAGAATACAGTCTGGCAGTGGGACCCAGAGACAGGAGAAGCAGACTGTGTGTGAGGCCCAGACAGCCTTGCTGCTCTGCCTGGGCACCACACCCACTGACACAGCCCTGGGGATGCTTGGTGCATGTTTGAAGGAGGAGGAGGGGGCAGCAGTGCATATGCCTACCTGGAGGCAGGGGGAAGCAACATCTCAGGCCCCTGGCTCACTTCAAAGAAGGGTCTCGTCTGGATTTACAATAAAGGTCACCACCTCACCAGATTATATTCTATGAGCGCATTTGTCTGCCCTGAGCCACAGCCAGGCCAAAGCAGGGATCTTCACCCGGATTTGGGGTTTCACCAACATGGGGGGTTATTTTTCAGCCAGTGAGAATTCCTGAATCATAAAAGTTCCTAACTGAAGCAGTCATTAGGCTTTGATTCCCAGACATGCCACCAGCACTGTCTGAGACACTAAAGGAGAAGAGATTACTTTTAACCTCTAACCAGGCTGGGGGAAGGGAGGTTTCTGGTATCTGTCCCAGCTCCAATATTCTATGTTTGGCAGGTCCCAGGATCCCAGTTACCCATTTGTAAAATGGGAGTGTAAGGTAGATTATGGCTAAAGTCCCTTTCAGCTGTGGAATATGGGAGAAACATTTTGAGTGGTAGGAGTGGGGAAAGGAACGGAGGGGCCTGAAGTAATAACTACAGGCTCATCTGGTAGGATAGGTTTGTCTCTGGTCCTGGGGCCTGGAGCTCTGATGGACATAGCCTCTAGGCTCCTGAATTCTCCACTTGGATTTTAGGGTCCATGTATCATGTCTGAACATGCTACAAGGTGAACATGGCAGGAGACCTCCAGGGGACCCTCAGAGTTCTAGGCTTAGCCCTGTGCTGCTAAACATTTTGGGCAATGACCTGGATGAAAGCATAGATGGAATGTTTATGGGATGTGTAGATGGCACATCATCTACACATGGATGGGACACCTAACACTCTGGATGCTAACAGGGCAGAGCACTGGAAACAGGATAATTTTAAACAGAGGATGAATAAATGTCAAGACTTACCCTTGAGGTCCAACAACCAACAGCCTGAGTCTGAGCTGATGAAAGCATTGCCCAGAGAGACCGCCACTGGTCTGAAGGTCTAGAGACTTGTGAAAGCTCAATACAAGTGAGCAGTGGGAAATGGCAGCCAGAGCCTTGTGGCCATGTCAAAGGCTCCAGTTTCCAGGGAGAAGGTCATAAGTCACTGCATGCCTGGCTCTGACCAGACAACATCTGGAGGAGGAAGATGCTCAGTCCTGGGAGCCACAACTTAAGAAGGTGATAGATGAGCTAGGGAAAGGGGTAGCAAGGATGGTATCCCATGAGCATAAATGGAAGGAAGTGGAGATTCGGAGCCTGGAGAGAAGACTTAGGTAATATGGTGCCTCTGTTCAAGTATTTGAAGAATTATCAGGTGGAACAGGGTTGGACCCAGAGGGCAGAATCCAGGGCATGTTGCCAAGAGGTCAGGTTAGACTTGATATTAGGACAAAAGCTTCCTAATCGTGAGAGCTGTCCAAAGTGTCACAGGCTGCCATGGAGGTATACTGGAGTGGGGTACACACACTGGAAATCTGGCCGACTCATCCGAGGCCAGGTTATAATGGGGACACCCTTCAGTTATAAGTGGGATGTCCCTTCTAAGAGTCTGTAATCTTAAGGGTTTCAGTTCTACATTTTGTTAATGTAGCATGATGAAATACTCCCCTGGAGTCTTTACAGGAAAAAGAGTGGGATTCAGAGTTTCAAGTTTGTCTCCTTGGACAAATCATTTCTCCAGTATCTCATTTTGCTGCTCTGTAAAATAAGGAGACAAGCTCTGAAGTCTCTCCCAGGCCTCCAGTTTTGGTCCAAGGATAAGAAAGTGGCATCAAGGTGGTCCTGGAGTGGCAGCTGGTGAGGCCGGCTGGGCATCTTTTTACCATGTTCCTCTCTGCCGAGTGCATGTCCGCTGGCGTGGAGTCAGGCTGGCCTGGGTGTGAATGCTGCCTCGGACACTCCTGCGCCCCGACCTGGGCACCCTCTGAGGTAGCCGGACTAGCTGACTCCGTTGACCAAGCCCTTCCTGAACCGCAGTGTTCCTCCCCGCAGGCACCAAGGGGTCCCTTCCTCTGGGGGAGGGGCGTGGCTGGGCTGTGTGCGTCCCTCGGCCTCGGGGCTCCCATCTCTACAATGGCCGGTCTCCGGATCTCAGTTTCCTCATCCTCAAGGCTGGATGACGTTCAGGGTCCCCCCCAGCTGCAGATTCTAGGCTCCATCTCCCGACGCCTCATCCCTAGCTTCCTGCTGACTGGGCGGCCCACAAGGGAGGGCGGGGTGGGGCGAGGGCGGGGCTTTCTGGTTGCTATGGGCGTTGCTATGGAGCTCCGAGTCCGGAGGAGGCGGGCGGACATTCACTTCCGGGGGGAGAGGCGCTAATAACCCGGAAGTGGTCGTGGGTGCGGCGCTGTTTAAAGATGGCGGCGGAGGAACCTCAGCAGCAGAAGCCGGAGCCGCTGGGAAGCGACTCGGAAGGTAGCGGCCGCGGGGGCGGAGGTGGGGGCCGGGAGCCCCCGGGGAGGGCGGGCGATGCGCGGCCCGGCCATTATGAAGGGGGCTGCGGCCGGAGGCCCTAGAGCGGAGCCGAGGCGCGCGGGCTCCATCGCTTCCCCCCCCACGTACAGGGGAAGCAGCCGCCGCCTGAGACCCCCCACCCCCACCCCCGGCCGCGCGGGCGGGGGCGGAGGGGGAGGGGCGGCAGCGGCGCGCGGGCACGTGAGCGCGCCTGAGGGGCGAGCGCGCCTGCGCACGGCGCGACCGAGGGGGAGGGGGGCGCGCCCAGTGCCCGACCGAGGCTGCCGCGGCCTCGCGACCGTCCCTCGCGCGCACCTGCGCCCACGCCCGCGCGCGCCTCCCTCTGGCTCCCGCAGGGTGGGGATGCTGGGCCAGGGGGCGGGGCCTCCGCCTCCATGCCCCGCCCCTGGGCCCTCCCCCTCACACCCCCAAGGCAGACACTCCGAGAATCTGGCTCCCTAATTATCCCCGCTTTGATTTCCTGCCCCAGACCCCTCGCTTTCCTCCGGCCCCTCCCCCGTCCCATGACCTCATGGCTCCCCTTCTCGGCCCCTTGCACCCTCCATCCCTCTGGGTGGGCCCGGCCGGCTCGGGCTCTGGGGCACCTCCTCCCCGGGTGCTTCCTGGCCTGCCTCGGCGGCCTCTGGTGGTGCCTCCCCCTGCCCGGAGGACCCCCTTCCCCGGCCCGCGTGGTGGGGGCTGACCCTCCGGGAGGCTGCTCCGGAGCGTTTCCATTGCCCATCCCCTTGAGCTGCTCTTGCGCCCCGGGAGGCCGGGCAGGTGCAGGAGGGCCCGGAGATGACGAGTCAGCAGGGCTGGACCCCGAGCCCGCGATCGGCCGGACCAGCTTTGGGGCCTGACCCAGGGTGTCTGTGCAGAGGAGCGGCCAGCCGCGGGGCCCTTCATCTGCTTTTTCCTTTTCCCAGGAGTTAACTGTTTGGCCTACGATGAAGCCATCATGGCCCAGCAGGACCGAATTCAGCAGGAGGTGAGGGGAATAGGGCTGTGCCCGGGGGGAGGAGGGGCCCGAGGAGCCCCAAGGGCCGGCCCGGCCTGGTCTCCCCCGGGGAAGAATGGGGCCAGTCGTTGTCCTGGGAGTTGGAGGGTCTTAACCACAGTCGTCCCCCCCCCAGCAACTCTTTGAGAGCTGACCAGCTGCTAACATGCGTTGGTCTAGGGACTGATCTTTCCAGGAGAATCCTAGGCTTGGACCGGAAACACAAATGAAAGGATGACTAAGGAAACATTTCCGAACCTGAGGCCCCACTTTTTGTTCTTTGGGGCTTGGCTCACTGGTCCCTGGATCACTTGTCCAGCCTTTGGTTTGGGGAGCCTCCTCTGGCCCTGCCTTCTGAGACTGGCAGAGGGATACAGGAGAACCAGGGCTTTTCTGAAAGGCAGACCACGGTCCTGCCAGGAGTCCACAGGCTCCTGTGCTCTTAGTTGGGGATTGGGGTGGACACAGATATTTTCCTGGACCTGTCAAGTTGCTGCTCCTGTCCCTTCCTTCCCTCCTCCTTGCAGATTGCTGTTCAGAATCCACTGGTCTCCGAGCGCCTGGAGCTCTCTGTGCTTTACAAGGAGTATGCAGAAGATGACAATATCTATCAACAGAAGATCAAGGTAGGGGCTCCTAGACCCCCCCCCCTCTCCACAGCAGGGGAATGAGGGAACCTTCTGATTTCCACCTGAGAGCTGGGGCTTCTGAGAGTGCATGGGGAAAGGCCCTTTGTAGTATTTAGTGTTGGGTTCTACAGGTACTTAGTTGGAATTAGAGAAGAGTTGATTATCGAATCACTTTATAGGCCAGGATCACCTGGTGTGTGCAGAGGTCCCCTTTCAGCCCAGCCCTCTGGGGACTTGGCCCACCTTGCAAGTGATGTGGCTGCTGTGGTCGTGTCCCAAGCACATCATTGGGGGCAGCCATGGCCTTTCTTTTCACAAGGCCAGAGTGGTTAGGAAGCCCCGCATTCAAGTGCTGTTAGTAAGGAGAGTTTCTGCCTCCATTTCTCCACCACCATTCCTTGCCAAAAGAACATCCCGTTTCTCCACTGATCCTTCTCTGTCCCGCCCATCTCCAAGTTCTCCACAGTCCATGCTAGTGTACAGAAGGGAAAGCTGCCTATCTTCACCTTGGCCTTCAGTGCCTTCTCCGTTATCTCCACAGGACCTACACAAAAAATACTCCTACATCCGAAAGACCAGGCCGGATGGCAACTGCTTCTACCGAGCCTTTGGGTTCTCCCACCTGGAGGCCCTTCTGGAAGACAGCAAGGAACTGCAGAGGTATCCCTCAGGGCATCTGCAGGGTCCCATTTCCTGAAGCCTCTTGCAGGCTGAGCCCTCCACAGCAAGCATGGCCGTCCCATCCTGTCCTGTCTTAGAGTCTTACAGAGCGCTTTCTTGACAACAGCACTGGAAAGTAGGCAGTACAAACAGCCTCCTCACTTTGCAGATAAAGAAACAGGCTTCAATTACAACTAGTCTGGGGTGCCATAGTAAAAGATGTTGAACTTAGGGGTCCCAGCTGGGGTCTCTTCACCTCAGATCCCAGTTGTCTTTCCACCTGCCCTTGGATGAGCCCCCAACCCTTCTGGTCAGCCCATGCCATCTCTATCTCATTGGTGACTCCCATTGGCTGCCTCTTTCTCCCTCCTCCTTTCAGTGACTTTGCCTTCTTTCCTGCAGGTTCAAAGCCATCTCTGCCAAGAGCAAAGAGGACCTGGTGTCTCAGGGCTTCACCGAGTTCACAATTGAGGATTTCCACAACACGGTGAGCTGGCCCTTCACAATGGTGAACTCAGATGGGGAGGCCTTGGGGCCAGGCGGGGTGACTGACAGCTGCCCTCTCCCTCCCTCTGGGCAGTTCATGGACCTGATAGAGCAAGTGGAGAAGCAGACCTCTGTGGCTGAACTGCTGGCCTCCTTTAATGACCAGAGCACCTCAGACTACCTGGTGGTCTACCTGCGACTGCTCACCTCAGGCTACCTGCAGCGAGAGAGCAAGTTCTTTGAACACTTCATTGAGGGGGGCCGGACCGTTAAGGAGTTTTGTCAGCAGGTGTGCAGCCCCTTCCCCCTGGCCTTCCTCCTCCATGATGCTCTCCCTGCTACCCCCTCAGCTCCCAGCTTGCTCTTCATCACACTGATTTTTACCTTGTCATTTTTCTTACCCGATTTTGGTCCTTTGATCTCCTGGATGTAAGTACTCCATTCACTGGTGCCAATCACAGCTCCCCTATTCATGAGGCATTGTGCCCAAACACTTTATTTTCTGCTTCCTAACCAGGCAACCCCTTAGCTATAGGCAGGTCCAGGGAAGGAGCAGGTAGTGTGTCATTTGGTCTGAACCACTCCAAGTCAATGGACATATGAGGATGGGCCCAAGAGTAGCTCAGATTCCCCTCTCTCCCCCTCAATTTCCCAAGAAGTGAGTGTGCCTGGGTAGGAGTGGAGGGGCAGTGGTCTGGCTGTATCAGTGTTGGTTCTGCCCCAATCACCTTTCTCCCTTCTTGCCCCTCCAGGAGGTGGAGCCCATGTGCAAGGAGAGCGACCACATCCACATCATTGCACTGGCGCAGGCCCTCAATGTCTCCATCCAGGTGGAGTACATGGACCGTGGCGAGGGTGGCACCACCAACCCCCACGTCTTCCCGGAGGGCTCGGAGCCCAAGGTGTATCTACTGTACAGACCCGGACACTACGACATCCTTTACAAATAGGTGGGACAGCGCCCCGGGCCACCACCCGCCAGTGCTGGGGCCAGTCCTGCCCTTCCCCTCTCCCCTGCTAACAGGCGTTAGACATGTACAGAGGTTTTTTGTGGTTGTAAATGGTAATATTTCACTCCCTTTTCTTTCCCTGTCACCCATGACCTTGCGTGTTTTATTAAAGGGGATGCTGGTGGTGAGGCCACATGTGCGCGCCCATGTATTGCTGCTGCGTGCGTGTGCCCTAGGTCTGGCTGCCTGGGCCCAGGGCCCTTTTCTTGCTCATGGAGCCCTTGGTCCAAGTCTAGCCAAGCCTTGGGGGTCAGGGGGAGTCCATCCCCCAGTAGCCAAACCTAGGAGGAAATGGTTTATTAGGGCGGGGGGTGCTTCTTCCAAGGACCATCGAGCTGGGAGGTGATGGATCTCTTGATGCCACAGCCCCCTTCCCCCGGGTCTGTGGGGTCTCTAACCCTAACTAACTGTGCTTCCACATGGTGGTCTGCCCGCCCTGGTGCTGACCCAGGCCGTGCCCAGGCTCAGTCCCCACCATATGCTCGGCTCTGCAGACGGAGGGCCGGGCCCCCTGCTGCCTCTGCTCCCCCTTCTGCTGCTGCTCCTGTCCTGGTGCCTGCCTTGGTCTTGCTTCTTAGAAGGTTGGCTTGTTCTTAGCTCTGCCCCCAGCAGAGGGCACTGCCACTCTGTAGCAGCATGGTGCAACAACCCCTTCCTCTTTGCCCTGGCTGCTGGGGTAGCAGGGCGGCCCTCCCTGGGCCCCACAGACTCTGCAGCGGCTTCTCCTGGACCTGGCCTGGGGCTTCACCATCATCCTGGGTGGACATCTCACCTCCAAGAGGCTGCCTGGTCCCCAAGGCCCGAGCTGCCCCACAGCTCCCTACGCTCTTGCCTTCCCTCCCCTCCCCTCCCCTCCCTTCCCCTCCCTTCCCCCTGCTTTGGCTCGCTGGGCCTCAACCAGTGTTCTCTGCTCTCTTCTGAGTTCTCCATTTCTTCCAGCAAGGGGAAGAGTGGGTGGATATCCCTCGCCCCAGCCCCCAAAGCGCCATCCGAGCCACAGAAAACCACCCCCTCCCCCAAAGAATTAATGGTTTGTCTGTCTCCTCTTAGGCTGTGAGCCCCCCAAGGGCAGGGAGTGTGGCTGTGTGTTCTGTGCAACTGTATCGCGCCTCAATAAATGTGAACTAATTGTTGGCAAACAGGCAGCGGCCCCCCTTTCCTGCTGCCTCCCTTGGGTGGGAGGGCCAGCGGAAGGGCAGATCGGTCAGGCAGGTGCCTGGTCAGCCCTTGGTCAGAGGCTCCTCTCTTTGGTCCTGTGGATGGGGGCAGGAGGGATGCCCCCCCCCCCAAGCACATGAATGAGCTCAGGACCCCCCAAGTACCTGACCTTCCCCCCACTTCCACAGCCTCAGGCCTTCCTGTCTGCCATTCAGCAAGCTCTGGGACTAGTACTGAGCAGAAGGCTTTATTGAATAGTGTTGTGAGACCCTCGTTCCTGTGGGAGCCTCGTGGGAAAGGGGGGTCCTGGGTTAGGGTAAACAGTCTCGTTCTCAGAGCTGGGATTGCAGCCCCAGGGGAGAATCTGGAGAGAGAGCCAAAATGTCAGCGGAGGCCCCCTTGCGCCTCCCCACCCTTGTTCCCCCGCAGGCCCCATCCCCGACCTGGGAGGGGATGTTGAGCCAGCAGCCCTGTCTGCCTCTTTTGGGGAAAGGGCAGGGTTAGCGGGGGCCTGGGAGGAGGAGGAGGGTTAGTGTCCTGGGCAGCACACCTTTCTTACCAGTCTTGGGGAGTGGGAAGGGGCAGCGTCAGGCTAAAAGGCAGAGTGAAGACCAGGCACGAGGATTAGCCTCCGGGGCCCTCCCCTCCGTGGTGGTCCTCACCCAACAGTGCCCCCTCCCGCAGGCTCCAGAGGACCGTTCAGGAGGGATGCACCCTAAGGGCGCTGGGTAGTTCGGGGGCAGACACCTACCCACAGGGAAGAAGTGAGGCAGCCGCGTGCGGTATATCTCCTCGTCCTTTTCCAGGAATACACAGATGAGCAGGCGATCCACCTGAGATCAGAGAAGGGTCTGGGCGCTCAGGAGGACCTTCTCCCCTTCCCTCTCTGGCTCGTCTCCAGTGTCAAAGGTCTGCAGGGGATGAGGTGGAGCTCCCCCTGAACCTCCTACCTTGTCCTTGTGCTCCTCCAGCCATTCTCTGAGGGTGCCCAGGACCACCTCTGCCGCAGCCTCATTGGGGTAACCTACGGGAGTCCAGGAGCAGCTGGAGCATCATGTCTCCTCCACCCCCCGCCCTGCCACCCTTCCTCTGGCCACGGCCACACTCACCAAAGACCCCAGTGGAGATGCAAGGGAAGGCCTGGGAGACAAACACAGCTGTTAGCTGGGACTCCTGCCCCCACCCCCCAAATACACAGCCCGGGCCTGGGACCCTCACCACTGATCGAAGGCGGTTCTCAAGGGCCAACTGCAGGCTGTTCAGGTAGCAATTGCGCAGCTCCTGGACCTGGCTGGGGCTGGGGTCTCCCTGAGCAATGGGCCCCACTGTATGGATGACGTCTGTGGGGAGCAAGGGTCAAGGCTTCCCTCAGGGTGGAGCCCTGCTGTCTGTTACCTCTGCCCTAGCCTGGCACCCCTGCCTGTTCCCAGAGTGGCCCAGGACATGACACCAGGGACATTTGGGCCATTGGCATTCATATACATGCACTACTGGGTTGACCTTGGCCCGGTCACGTCCTCTCTGATGTCTGCATCCTCAGACCCCCATCCCTGCCTGGCACTGCCTTCCCTGTGCCCAAGGGGAGCCCAGGAAGACTCACCAGCTGACCTGGCACAATTAACATGGGGAATGAAGCACCTAGCCCATCACCCAGCTGATGGGAGGCATGCAACCCTCCCATTCATATGGGCACAGACCACACGAGGCATGATAGAGGAATACGGGCACAGCACCCAATCCAGACAGATTTTCTGTGTCCCTCACCTCTACTTAGAAAAGCCAGGAAGCCTTCCCCATCTCACCCAGGGCTCGTGGCATGAGGTCCTGACAGGTTCTGGAGGTTGGGGGCAGTACCCAGCAAGGGGCCTGCCAGAGGCAGCCCTGACATCCATCCAGGCTGGTGGGCTCAGGGTACAGTCACCCATGAGGAGGCACAAGGCCTGAGTGGCTGTGACCCCCAAGATCCAAGACTGGATGTGATGCCACAGGAGATGCTTGGCACAGATTTTGTTTTTGGTTGTGACCGTTACTTTTGCCATGGGGACAGGTAGAGCAGGTGGCTGGCAGTCCCAAGACCTGGTCCAGGGATGTGTCCTTGGGCTTTGCCCCCTCCCCCCAGGCTCCCAATCCTTTTCTGGCCTAGAGCTGAGGATGAGGGGCATCTTCCCTCCCATCCACCCTCAGGCTGCAGGGGCAGGCATACATACACTTGGCTGGCAGGCGGTAGCCCCCAGTAATCTTGGCTTTGCCAGTCTCACAGCTGTGCAGAGTGCGGCACTCCTCGGTCAGCAGGTGACCTGCGGCTCGGTGGATACAGCCATCCACTGTGGGGGAAGCACATCAGGGACCCTTGAGCTCTGGTCCTCTCCCTGACACCTGGCTGGGCCCTTTATCCAGAAAACTCTGTAGGACCATGTCAGTGTACATGGGAAGGGAGCCAACTGTGATGGTCCTGGGGAAACGGGGATTTGGGCTCCATTCTGCCACTGACTGCCAAAGTCACTCTTTCTCTGAGCGTTTTTTCCCTTTCTGTAAAAAGTCCACTAAATAGGCTCTCAAAGATCTCTTCTAGCTTTGATGTTCCGGGTTCTATGTTCTAAGGCCCCTCCCAGCCCTGATGGTCAGTTATGTTGTTTGAAGCTCTCCCCTGCTGCACCTCCCCCACCCCCCACCTAGCCATGACCTTCCATGTTCTAGGTTTGAAGGTTCTCTCAGCTCAGTTCTTTCTGTTTTAAGGTTTTCTCCTGGCTTGGCCATGCTATCTCTGAGTCAGTGGTTCTGCGCCAAGCCCAGTGAGCCCCAGGAGGGGGTTAGGGGAGCCCCTGTCTTGCCTCCTCCCTCCCATCCATCTCCCTGACAGACATAACCAATGGGGCGACCTCCCTCTCTCTCCCTCATGGGACCCCATGCCCAGTCTCAGGCTGCCCCCTTCCCTGCCCCTTTCTCATCTGTCTGGATATTAAAGCTTTGGCAGTTTTCCCAGGGCCACAGGGAGGAGGGGAGAAAAGGGGGTCTGTGTGTGGAGGGGATGGTCCCTTGTCCCCACCCCGGCTGGCTCCCCTTCTCACAGTCCTGGCTCGTCTCCACTCCTGGGCAGTAAAAGGAGCTGCCAAGAGCATCAAACCCACCCCCTTTCTTTTACAGATGGGGAAACTGAGGCCCGGAGAAGGGAAGAGACCTGCGCAAGGTCACCTGAGTATAAGATGCCACAGACAGGGCCAGGCCTTCCCCTCCCCATGATGGACAGGAACATTATTATTATTAAGAACACTAAAAACAGCCCCATTTTCTCCTGCTCCTCAGGCTTACATGAGGAAGTGAATTATAAGCTCTTACCCTCATTTGACAGAGAAGGAAACTCAGGCTCAGAGACTAGAGAGCCCGAAAGTGAGGTGTCTGTGGCTAGGCCAGACTGCCCTCCAGCTGAATACAGTGGATCAAGAGTGAGGACCTGGGTTCGGGTCCCGGTTCTGGCTTTCATATGACCTGTCTGAGCTCGGGCAAGCCATTTGCCAGGCCCGGCATCTTTTCTCCCTCATCATCAGTCTAGCCTCTTCCTTTTACAGATGAGGAAACTGAGGCGGGGAAGGGGAAGTCACATGCCAGAGGTGATCCTTCGGCTCTCTAGCTGGTGCTTGCTTCTGGACCTTGCCCTGCCCCCCAAGATCTCCCCAGAGGGGCCCACGGTCCACAAGGTGTGCTTCCTTCTGCACCCACACTCCACTGCCTCTCCCAAGAGGGTAGGCATTGGTCCTTCCTTGGTTTCCAATATACAGAGAAGGGGCTGGGGTGGGATGGATGACCTTCAAGATGCCCTACAGTCCATGGCAACCGTGACCTTGACCCTTCCTTTCCCCCAGCCTGGGTCATGGAAGGGCTGCCAGGGAGCAGAGAACACTGGGCAGAAGAGGCTGCCCATTGCCCATGGATCGGCTGCTCTATTCCTCATTTTTGGTCTACGTGCCAATCCAAGAGACAACATATACCCCTCAGACATAGCTTCTCTCCTCAGAGCAAGGTGCCAGGAATGTGGGTGCAGCACAGTGGCCTTCCTCTGTTTGGGCTGGCTGCCTGGCCTCTCAGCCTGCCCCCTTCCCCCAAGTCTATTCCTGGGGTCTTTACCAGGATGTGTGAGGAGGGGGAGGCCCAGGAAGGGCCCTGAGCAAGAATCAGAGGCAGGATTGGAACCCAGGTCCTCTGACTCCAGGGTGCAAGGGGCTGCCTTCAGGGAGCTCACAGTCTGAGGTCAAACAGACAAGAAGGCAAAAGCAGAGACCACAGGAGAGGGGGGGCCGGCATCTCCGTGAGTTTGCCCTCACCACCACCCTTCTACCCCTGTTTTACAGATAAGGAAGCAGTCTCAGCGGAAAGGCTTTGTGGGAGACCACAGGCGTTGGGAGGGGCCCCTCGTGAGCAGCAGGAGGAGCCAGGGCATTTGTAAAATGCATAGCCTGGCATATGGTAAGTGCTTAAAATAAGTGCTCGTGGACTCAACCCCGAGGCAGGATGTGAACTCTGGACTCTGGCTCTGGGAAGCAGCATTTCACTGAGATGAGCTCCTGGCCCAGGAACCCAATGGGGCTACAAAGCATGTAACACGACGACTGAGCACTAGGTGGCGCCGCAGATAAAGCCAGGTTCAGACGCCCAGACAAGCTGTGCGACCAGGCAAGTCGCCGAGCTGCTGCCTCAGTTTCTCCGTCTGTAAAACTGGGGGTAATAACAGCATGTACCTCGCAGGATCAAATAAGATGTGAAGCACTTTGCAAACCTTTCATCACAACCACAGTGATTGATTTATTAGTCTTGTAAACGTTTCCTGATTGATCTATCCACTGGCTAATGAGTCCTAAGAGAAGAAAGGGATGTGGGAAAAAATGAGATACGGTCTTTATCCAGAGAGGAAAACTGAGGCACGCAGAAAGATGGGGGGCAGCAGGGAGAAAAGGGTGGGAGCCCTGGAGAGTGCTGGGGGTGGAGGGGGTCGCCCCTATGCCTCCCTGCCCCACCCCACCCACCTGGCCAAGGGGGGCTGGTGCTGGGGATTTGGTCTGGCATTCAAGGCCTTTCACGATCTGGTTTAGGGTCCTTCGAGCCTGGAGTGTCGGAGCTGAGGTATTCAGAAGCCAAGATATGAGCCTCTGACTCGATTTCCCCTCTCTATCTCTCCCCCTGCTGCACTATCAGTCTGCCCTGCCCCCCCCCCATGAGGAATCCCACAGGAGCCCAGCCTCTGCCTCCTGGAAGCCAGGAGCTCATTAAGCTGCCAAATGAGGAGCAGCCTCGTTAGCTGGGCTTTCTTTAATTGGAGCTGGGCTCTTCTGCTTGTTTATCCAACAGGCAGCCTGGGCCCCAGGAAGATGCAGAGGGGGGGACCCCCCTGGGACCCTGAGCCCTGAAAAAAAACACCTCCTGCCTAGGAGTCCTGATGTACCAATGCTGAGTCCGGGCAGCAAGGGCTCCCAGAGCCAGAAGGCCACCTGCAAGGGCCCAGAGGTTACCAGTATGGGTCATGGGCAGGACCTGAACCCAGGGCTTCCAGGCTCTGATGGAGGGCTCTCCCCCAACCCACCAGACTGCGAAGGAGAAATGCAAGCAGAGAACACATTTCCCCTCTAGCCTCCAGGGGTTTCCGAGAGGCTGATGGCACTGGGGGCATTGTGCCAGGGCCAGCCCAAGAGTCCTGGCCAGAGCCTGGGGAGAGAGAGAGCCTGCAGCCCTGCTCAAGGGTCCCAGACCCCCACACCCTCCATCAGGGGCAGCAGCATGGCCATCCTCTCTGCCTGCCTCCCTCCTCCCTCCTGCTGCTTTCTTTCCTCCCTGGGAGGGGCCTTTCTGACCCTGTGCAGGTAGCAACCAGGGGAGGGGGCCGGGCAGCTGGCAGCCCAGGAGCTGGGCAGCAGCCTCTGGATAGACCTGAGGGGGCCCACCCCCTGACTAGGGGGCTCTCAGTTCACAGTACACTTGGGGGCTGGATGCCTGGAGGTCTGACCTGGGCTCGAGGTCCCTTTCCTGGACGTGCCAGGCTCTGTTCTCTACGTCTATGGGGAGAAACCTGTTTGGGGGAGCAGTCTGTCTGCAGGGTCCTGGGAAAACCCTGGCTCCATTGCTTGCTGAGTGACCTTGGATGATTCACTTCCCCTTCCCGAGCCTCAGTCTGGCCCATATGAAATGGATGCAACGATGCAACCTTACCAGATGTGGGGGCACAAACAAGGGCAATTGCTGTCCCGATGGCTGTTCTGTCCCCATAAAAGGAGGGGCAGCAGCGAGGTGGGTGCCGGGCCTGTCAGGATTGAGCAATACTAGGAGAGGGCCTCCCTGGAGGAGGAGGCCCCTGAGGTCCTGGGGCCAGGTGGGCCTCAGGCTTCCAGCTGGCACAGTCAGCAGCCTGTCACCACAGAAACTGGTGCTCTACATCTGGGAAGGCTTGAACATGGCTGGAACGAGGGTGCCTGACCTCCTCTGACCTGTCCAGCACTCTGGACCCAGGCCCGGCCTTGGGAGGACTGACTTTCAAGGCCCCCCATGTCCTGTCCCCACCTTATTTACAGCAAAGGCCTCTGCAGACCTCCATCCCTGGGGGCTGAGATGGCATCTGGTTCAGCCCACTTTGTGGACTGGAAGACTAAGGCCCAGCAGGAAAGGGAAAGGAGCTGCTTGGGTCTTAGTGGCCCCAGGTGTGGGAGGCAGGTGAGGCAGATGGCCTATCCCCACAACTCCTCCTGGGGTGGGGCTCATGGTTCTCTGCAGCTCTCCCAGCAAGAAGCCCCTGCGGCCTTGTCCCTGGCACTGCCCCCAGGCCGGCTGCAGTTCTTGGCTGGGCTCCACTCTGCCCAGCGGAAGAGGAAGGAGCACAGAGATAATGTGTATTTAACAGACTTAATGTTTCCTGCTGTGGTTGGGAGGATGGAGAGACGGCTGTGAGATAGGGTTCTTGGGGCTGACCAGGGGTCAGTCCAGCCCTGTGTCCTCTGCCTCACCCCGCTCTTGCTTTGGTCATGCCTGCACACCACCCTTACAGGGTATCCTGGGGCTGGGACTTAGAAGTAGTGAGCTCCCCATCACTGGCCATGTTCAAGAAGAGGTATATTGACTTGTAATCTGCTTGCTGACCTCTGAGGCTGCTTACAACTGGGGGCCTGGAAGTATGCACTGTGCCAAGGTCTGTGAGTGGCTACACAGGAGCAGATAAGGCAGGGCTCCTGGCTTCCCAGGGCTTAAGCAAGAATTTCCCGTACATCTACTCCCCAAGAAAGGGTCCTCTGGCTCCTTGCAGACCTTGAGTGATGGGGAGCTCACTACCTGATGGAGCATCCTGCTCCACTTTGGGACAGAAGTCTTTCCTGACTTCCAGCCTCAGTGGGCCTCTTTGTCACTCCCCTTGGGGCTCCTGGCTCTACCTTCCACAGGTCAGCCCTGCAAACGCCAGTAAGACCTGGTCCCAAGGCTTCGATCCCCTCGACAAGATTGGGAGAAGATAAGGTAGCTTTGCGCTAACTGGTAGCTACAGTTCATTCTACTAGAGAGAATGGGGTATCTGGGGGAATTGGTGCAAAAAGCAGATGCTGTCCTGGCCACTGAACAGATGAGGAATCCAAGGTCTCAGCACCTTTCAGTGACTTGCGTAAGCTCACCCAGCTAACATGAGAGGAAGGATTTGAACCCGGGCCTCTCCTGACTCCTGTCCATGGTTTCTCTCCATAAGGATTCTTGTTCTCTCTGGTGAGTGTCCCTGATAGAGGAGAAGAAATGGGGGACCCTGAGGCATGGTGGAGGTGAGGGGATGCTGGCAGAAGCTGGAAGGGACCTCAGAGATCACAGAGGCTAACACCCTCATTTTACAGATGGGGAAACCAAAGCCTAGAATGTAAACCTGTCTCCTTAGGCTAAATCTGCCAAACCTGCAGGGCCTTGGGTTCGAAGTCAGGGCAACAAGATGAAAAGCTCCTGCCCTCCTCCATGAGGCAGGAGGTGATGGGGTCCTAGAAGCAGATTTTAGAGATGGAAGGAACTTTAGGCTCCACCCAACCCAGTCTTGAGGGTCAGAGAGAATCAAGGCAGTAGCAGAGGCAGGGCCTGAAGTCACAGTATTGGTTCCCAAAAGTCATTAGGAAGGCAAAGACAAACCCTGGGGAAGAAGAGGGGCCCAAAGGACCTGCGTTCAAATCTTGCCTCGGACACCTTAGAGCTGTGTGACCATGGGTGACTCCCTTGGCCTCTTCCTTCTCTGGGCCTCAACTGACTCCTCCCTAAAATGGGCTGATAACTTCTACAACGGCTCCCCCAAGACACTGAGACACCATCTGTGAAAAGGGCTATCAGAACTCTGCCCCTGGTCAGCCTCTGACCCCCTCCCTGACCCACTGGCCTCCCTCCCCAGCCAAGGATCTCTCAGGGAGGGGCCACCCCCAGCCTCCAAGAACCAACAGGAACTCCTCTGGGAGCAATTTAGTAACAGCACTTTAAGGGGCTGATGGTGGATATTTAGGCCACTGTAATATTCATGAAGGAAAGATTAAATATTTAAATTTATTCAGCAATAAAAAAACCCCTCAGTGGGATAGCGTTTTTCATGTTAAGCAAACAAGCAAATAGGGGCTAATTAATTATTGAAGGAAATGTCTTGGTATTGGCCTGGGTGGGGCTGGGAAGGGCTCCTGCTTTAGACTGGGCTGACCTCATTTTGTGGGGGTGTGATCTGTCCTCTCCATCTCTCCCTCTACCTGGAGTATCTCAGATTCTCCCAGGGACATCCCTCCCGCTCCCCTACCCCTCAGTAGGGTTGTAGGGGCCCCTGGGCCTTTCTTTCTGGCCCTGTCCTCCAGGACACAGGCTTCCGAGGGGGAAAAAGCCTCAGTCCCCTCCAGCCCAGCCCTAATTAGGAGCCCCAGGGCAGGAGAGCTCACTACCTGCTAGGGTCAGCTAGGGTTCTCGCCCCCAAGCCTACAGTGCCTTCTCTGCTGCCTTCCCTCCCCAAACCTGGCTCTGCCCTCTGAGGCCAAGCAGACTGGGTCTGATCCCTCATGGCACCGACCTCCCCTTCGGATACCAATGCCAGAACATGAGCCACAGTGGGACAATCTTCTGGCTAACTAATCCTCGTTGGGTCCTGGGACCGATTCTCATCTGGACTTGGACCACATTTGACAGATGAGGAAACTGAAACCAGGCGGGTCGGGTAACCATGCAAGGTGACGCACGGGGCCAGAATTCTACCTCTGTTTTAAAGAGTAAGAAAGTGAGGTTCAGAGAGTGCGGCAGACGCCATGTCCACCTGGCCCCTAGCCGAGTGGCCAGCCCTACTCCCCCTCCCCAGCTTTTCCTCAGGCCTCTTAGGCACCGATTCTACCATTGTGGGGCTTGGGGCAATGCCTTGAATTACACAGTATTTTATGGTTTACAAGCACTTTACAAACATCATCTTGTCTGAATCTCTCAGCAACCTTGGGGGATGGACACGATAATGGCGCCCATTTTTCAGACATAGGCTGGGGTGAAGTAGAATAACCAAAATCACACGGGACTCAAGTCTCCTGCCCTCCAAGTCCATACATAGTCCATTGAGGAAGAGGCCGCTGGGGCATATCAGGGAAGGAATGCTCCCCCAAGGACCATGTGACTGTTATGTCAGGACCATGACCCTCCCAAAAGGAACAGCTCCTCCCACAATGACTGCTAGCAACTACCCTGGGAGATTTAACTAGGACAGGCAATCAGCGCTTTGCTACAGGGTGCTAAATTTTGAGGGTACTGAAAGCAGGAGTCATGGTTCAGTCAAACAGAAGCCCAGCTTAATACTTGCTTAGCAGTAATAATTAGTCTAAATAGGAAGCTGGCCTGGGGGACCTCCTCCCCCATCCTACACATGCTCTGGGTGGGGCAATGCCCTGCCCTCCTTCTTTGGAAGCCTGGATGTCCTGCCCTGGCCAGCCAGATGGTTAGAACCTGTCCTCAGATACCTGAAAGTTTAGCAGGGAGACTACATGGACATAGAAAATTACGGGAAAATAAAAAACCAAGGTGACTTGGGGAGGGGAAGATCCCGCCCCCTTCTGCCAAGTCTGGTCTACCACCCCTCTCCTCACCAGGACACCCCCTTCTGCAGCCCCCCAAGGAGGGTCTCTGCACCCCCTCTCCATCCACAAAATGAAGCCTCCACCTCTTTGGGCCTCCAGGGTGTCCAGGCTGCATGGATCTGGGGGAGGAGAGAGACCCCCCCAAACCAGGAGGCGAAAAGTGAGGCCAGTGTCCAGCTGGGAATGACATCTAGCCTCAACCCCTGGGGAGCCGCATGGACATGCCCAAGAGAAGCAGGGGAGGGAGCCCCAACTCTGGCAGGCAGAATGCCTACATCATTCACCAGCAAGGCCATGCCCCTCCCTGGGCCTCAGTTTGCCCATCACAAAAATGGGAATCATGCAAATTCCAGTTCAGCAAACCTTTATTAAAGGTCTACTGTGTGCGTGACACCTGCTGAGGGCTCTAGGTATATGAGAAGGGATAAGGTCCAGGTTCTGCTAAGGGGCCCCAGCTATAAAGTCACCTGCTGAGGGACTTGGAACAGTCCCCCCAGGGCTCTCCCTGCCTGGGCAGCTGGAAGGGAGGGCAGGTGGCCAGGAGGCAGGGGGCACACTTGGTGAGGATGGGACCTGGAGACAGGGAGGGGCCGGCCAGGTGAGAGCTCCTGCCCTCATGGGCTGTCTTCACAACAGACTGAGAAGAGATGCCAAGATCCTGGCCACCCTTTGGGGTTCATCTGCCTAGTTCTGCCCACAGACCTTCCCTGCGGGCTCAGGGAAACTGGGGTGTCACTCCTCACTTTGGGGGGAGTTTGACCCACCTCACCCTAGGCCTTCATCCCCAGGTGTCTTCATCTGTTAAATGGAGGGGTTGGGCCATATGATCTCAAAAGTCCCTCCCAGCCCTGACATTCTACATTAAGGTCCTTCCTGGCTCAAGGGCACACCCAGCTTTAACAGACTCTGTTCTTCAGTCCCTTTTAGGCCTAAATCTACAGTCCTGTGTTCTGTGCTCTAAGGCTGCTCAGGGCTCCCCTCTTCTGTGCTAAACCTTCAGTTCTGCCCTGGGGCCTCAGAACAGGGGGCTCCAGTCTAGAGTCCACTGCCCACTGCAGACACAGTTCTCTTCCTGTCCTGGGCCTGGTGGTTAGGGTCCCTGGCCACATTCCCAGCAGGAGCCCATAGCCCCTCTCTGTCACTCTGCGAGGGCTTGTACCCCTCAGGGCCCTGCCAGGCAGTATGCCCAATGCTGCCCAGTGCCAAGCAGGGGGTGGGTGAGCAGGCTTCCCCCCAGCTGGGGAGAAGATGGATAGGCTGGGGCTCCAGCTCTGTGATTTGAAATTCATTATTGAGTGAGAGCAGCTCCTTAAATGGAGATTTGAAAACATTAAGGCTTCATTATGGATATGACGGCCGGGCCCCATTCATCATGCAAAAATCACTCCCGTTATTAAAAAGAACCTCGTGGCAGCTGCTGATGCCCGCCTGATGGTGTGGCACCTGCTGGGGGCCTCAGGTGGGCCAGCCTCCTTAGGGAGCCTCCCTAGCTCGGAACAGGTGGGAAGGCCAGAGCATGGGGTGCGGCGAGGCCTGGGTGTGAAGCCAGGATGTACCTGATCTCTGAAGGCAGCCCGACTTCTCTCAAGATTCACCTAAACCCAGCCTTCCACACGAAGCCCCTGTCTAGGCAGTGACTTCCTGCCGCTCCTAACTGTAGCTTATTTCCAGGCATTTGTTAGTGTTATTGTTGGGTGGGAACCTCCTTGAGGGTGGGAGGGACTATCTTTTGTCTCTTTTAGTATCCCTTGTGCCTGGCACACAGACAGGGGCTTCTAAATGTTTACTGACCAAGTGACTGTTTGACCATGGCGTGCCTCAGTTTCTATATCTGTAAAATGGGGGAGGGGCTAGATTTCATGACTTTTGAGGTCCTTCCAGCTGTAAGTTCCTTCACTTCTGGGCTCCCTCTGTAGAAGCCAAGTGCTCCTCTCATTTCCCTGAAGCACTTTATAAGCCAAACACTGACCTAATCGCACATCCCCTCCTATTTCCCTTGGCTAGAAAGACAGGATGGTGTAGTGGTTAATTCTCAAGGGGCTCCTTGGCCTCTAGGAAGGAGGGCACATAGACTAATTCCTAGGAGCACCAATTTTAGGAATGGAAGGAAACTGAGGCTGCATCTGGTCTAGCCTCTTCACTTTGAAGAAGATACTGAGAATCTGAGAAGGCCAGGTACATATCAGCATGGGATTGGATTACAGGAGTGCTTCCAGCAAAGTCTTCTGGAAGATAGGAGGAGGAAGAAGCTATTACTGCTCCTGTTTTACAAATGAGGAAACTGAGGCAGGCAGGCATGAAATGACTCAGGATCACACAGCTATTATGTGTCTGAGGCTGGATTTGAACTCAGGTCTTCGTGCTTTATCTAGCCTACCTGGTTTATTCTCCATTAGACGACAAGCACTGTCCTTTCCGACCTTGGGATCCTGAGCAGGAAGTCCCGCTGGTTCCCCCCTCCCCTGCTAGATCCTTCTGCCTTCAGAGGTCCTCTGGAACCTTCTAGTGTGATGAGCAGCAGACCAAGAGATGAGGGGAGACTTGGGGGGCCGGGAGGGAAGAAGGCCCTCTGCTTGGGAGAGCCTGCCTGGTAACAGCCAGCCTGGACTCCGGGAGTGGTGGCCGGGTCTGTGAGGGCCAGGTCTGGGGACTGTGATGGCAGCGGCCTGTAGACTGAGGCCCCCCCAGGATCCCCCTGGTGCTAATCTCCATGGCCAGAGGTGGCAGCAATAAGGGATTAGCTGGGCCTGGCTGATGGGGTGATAGCAGCTCAGTGAGGGCACCGGGGGCAATGGGAGGATCAGAAAATGAAATGAGCAGAAGCCACAGCTTGAATACACACTAGCCCCCAGAGTTAATCCTCACAGGCAATGGGGGAATGTGGGGGGAGGAGGGGAGAGAGAGAGAGAAAGAAGGGGGAGGGGGAGAGAGAGAGAAAGAAGGGAGGGAGAGAGAGACAGAATGACAAAGGAGGATAGAAGAGACAGAAAATGAGAGAGAGGGGAAGGAGCTATGTGTGACATGTGAGTCTGGGGCAGGGGAGGGAAGCCTAGGGTATGGGGAGGGTCTTCAGAGGAAGGAAAAGGCCACACTCTCCTGGGTGGGATGTCTTGGATCTATACCTGCATCAGTGTAAGAAGACTCCCAACATGGAAATTTCCTTTACTAATACAGCTCCTGGGCACCTAGTCTAAGAGCTGCTTGGAGGCGCTGAGAGGTTAAGGGCCTGGTGCCACAAGGCTCCTTTGGGTGTGTGCATTTATACAGGCTGGGCACACCATAGGTGCCTAGTAGATGCTCCCTGACTGCCTCAGCCACTTAAAAGTTGGGAGGAACATTAAGAGAACAGCCATCAGGCTGGATGATGGTAGGATGATTCCAGGCCACCAGGTGCTGTGAGTCAGAAGGGAGCCAGCACTGGCCATGCCCTGAGCATCCCTGCTCTGCCTCCAAGAATCCACTCGTTGACAGCCAAGGCCCAGGCAGAGAAGGAGCCAACCTGGAAAAGCTGGGGATCAAACTGAGGCAAGCTGAGGGGAGGCTCGTTTGTTGACTTTACTCTTAGGGAAAACCCCACATCCCAAACCTGTACCCCTGAGCAGCCTGACTTCTCTGGAAATGGAACATGACCCTAGGGGCAGGGGGCAGGGCCTAGGGCATCGCTCACTCCAGTGTTCCTAGCCTGCACCTGACTTGTGACAGGTACAACAGCTTCTCAAAGCCCCAGCCTGAGCCCCTGGGACCCCTCCACTGCTTCTGCCCCTTTCCCCGTAGGCTACAGCAACCCTGCTCTCCACTTCCTGGTGTCCTTCAAGGCTCAGTTACAATCCCATCTTCTGCAAGACACCTTCCCTTCAGAAATTACCTCCAATCTCTCTGGTCTATTGTGTGTTCTTCCAGAGATGCTCCAGGGGGGTCTCCACCACGAGATTGGGAGTTCCCTGAGGTCAGGCACTGGTTTGGCTTTTCAGTATATCCTCAGCACTTAGCAAAGTGCCTGGCGTACAGAAGTGCGCCAAATAAATAATGTATCAATAGAATAAGCCATATTAACATATTAACACAAAAATGTATGATATTAATATACACTACAGATATAACTCATCTTAATATCATAATAGATTAATGTAATGCTAAGTATAAAATATAAATAACAGGTCAATAATGCCATTGATACAATAATATATATTAATATAAATGATGTATCAACACATACATGTTAATATGAGGATGTATTAATAATATTGACACACCATAAAATATTAATATATTAATCTATAATATAAATGATATAGCAATATATACTCTTATTATAACATTTACTATTAATATATCAAAACCCAATATTAATGTAACTATATTAATATAAGTATATAATATTGATATAAACAATATATCACCATATATTAATATAATACCACATCATATTAATATAATAATACATTGATATATAGATTAACATGTATTAATATATGGTAATGTAGTAGTATAATATGAATACAATGATACAATAACATGACATAGAAATATTATATTAATATAGAGCATTGATTTAAATGATATAGTAATATAATAAGACATTACTAAAAGCTCATCTTGCATAGGAGATGTGATCTGATCTAGGTCTGAAGGAAGTCAGGCATTCTGTGGGGTATAGGTGAGGAGACCTGACTCATTTGGGCAAAGGCTTGGAGATGGGAAACCAAGTCACATCTGGAGGGTGGCTGGCAAGCTAGCATAGTTGGAGCAGAGCATGAGGGCAATCAGAAATAGGACGGGAGTGGTGGGTGGAGACAGCTTGGACACCCACAGGGCCAGGATCCAGGGCAGGAACTGGGGGGGGGGTCACAGAGCTGGCCAGTGGTGGAGTAGAAGGGAGCACTGAATTAATCTGTCACCAGGCCGGGCAGCGGTGTCTGGCAAAGTCGTGATTTAGGTGAATAATTGAAACACTCCGATACATTTGTTATCCCGTTAGTGCCAAAGTGGCAGAAGAAGACGAGGGGTAATTGAAAATAGAACACAAATCTCTCAGAGAAAGCCCGCTGCTTATCGCCGAGTAAACATTTCAGTCCTAATAAACAAGAAGGACTCTTGTCAGGGGTGTGTTGATTTAGTTTCTGATTTAAAGCCCCTGCCTCTCTTTTTTAACAGACAATGGGAGAGCTTTTAAAAAAAATTTTTTTATGGACCCAGTAAAAGGCTTTCACTGTGGCAGTAAAAGTTGGAGTGGGCCTGGCATGGTCCAGCAGCTCTGCAGATTCGGGCTCTGGGCATGCTGGGAAAGCAGCCCCATCATCCCAACTTGGGCTGAGGAGCCTCCAGATGCAGGAGCACAAGGTCAGGACTTCCTGGGGCCATTGAGTTAGAAGTGGAAGGGACCTTGATGGCCAACTCACTCATCTTACAAGGGTGAGGAGGGGAGGGGAATTGAGGGCCGGACAGAAGTGGGAATTCAACCAGGGAGCCTGACTTGTTCTTCCCCTGATATTTCAGATCTGCTTAAGGGCAATAGAACCCAATCAGCTCCCATCAGGGAGATTTCTACAAGAAATGGATTTCAACCAAGTCAGTACCAAGGACAGAGTCTGGTCACTGCCTCTTCTGCAGGGAGTCACTGTATGTTAGCTCTCCTTCCCTTTCCTGGTCTAGCCAAACTCACCTCCTCTGTTCCTTACACGTCAGGCTGGACCTCACCTCCTCTCCTTTGTAAGACTTGGGGAGGCAGGGAATGGACAACAGGAAGGGGAGAGGGAAAGGGAAACATAGAGGATTGAGAGCTGATCACAGGAATGGTATTTATTAATATCAAGAGCAGAGAGTATTTATAGGGTGTGCCAAGGTTTGTAAAGTGGTTTCACATTTAGGCTCTGCCCTTACTCCTTGGGTAATCCTTCATGCCACTGGGCCTCGGTTTCCACATCTGTAATCATAGAGGATATCCTAGATCTCATAACCCTGCTCCAAGCATTATTACCATTCTACTGTGGAGGCAGGGACTGAGCAGGTGGGTGGTACCATCGCTAAAGATTCCAGTTCAAACCCTGCCTGGGAAACTGTCCAGCTGCTTAATCTTGGGTAAATCCCTTATCCTTTCAGCCTCAATTTCCCCCTCAGCAAAATGGAGATAGTAATAGCCCCACCCTCACAGGGATCCAATGAGATCACCAACAAAGAATTTTGCAAAGGTCAAAGCAGTTTCTAAATGCTGGCTGTTAATATTAGTAGTAGCAGGGGCAGTAATAGTCCTAATAACCATGAGAGACACAGTAGTAGTTGTGGCGGTGGTGGTAAGAGGCAGAATGGGGATCTGAACCCACGCCTTCTTTGCTCCAAGTTCAGAGTTTTCTCTACATCACCCACTCTCTTCGTACAAAGGACCATGAGTCTAGGCTCTGATTTTGGACCCCAAGAGGGTCTTGGAAGTGAAGTTGTGTAAGTGGTGACTTCAGCCAGGTTTTGAGGGGATGGGCCACAAGGTTAGGCTTGCAGACTCCTGACCACGCCTCTCATCCATGTCTCCCTCCAGCAAACAGAGTGTGTGCATGCTACGGGCAGGGCCCTTCACTGGGCACCAGGGGAAAGGCAGTCTAGAGAAGAGGGTCCCTGCCACCATGGAGCTCACCATCTAGCGGGGCACAAGCAGAGAGAGAGAGATGGAGAGAGCAAGCTCTCCTCTTCACTCATGCTGGATCCTAATAGTCAGGGAGGCATCAGGGAAGGCTTCCTGGAGGAGGTAGCATCTGTATTATTACCTGTGATGCCCTTCTCTGTCCCATGCCCCATCTCCTGCTGGGCACTGTGTGTGTCACTGCATTTACAGGCAGACACAGATCCTGGGGTGGGAGGAGTGCCCTCAGTCGTAAGGGTGCCCATTCAGGGATCCGGGGGTGTGCAGGCACACCTGTCTCTCCGTCCTTCACCTTGCCTCCCAGTTCCCTGCTCCCGTCTTCAGACGGCCGCCCAACACCCCCCTGTTGGCTGTTCTCCCTCCACTTTGTTCTGCAATCCCATTTCCAGACTAACAGCCCTTCTTTGACCTGCCCCCCGTTGGCTCCATAAATCTCACACCAGCGTTAAAAAGCCGGACCTGGGCCCACTTCCTCCCAGCACTGTCTTCCTGCCGTAGTAGCCCATCCATCTCTGTCAGGAGCCTACGGCCTCTGTAAACACCTACCCCTCTCCAGCCCCCCTGTTCATTACAGCTGGGGAGGGCTAACTTCACTGGTCCCCTGACCACTGCTGCTACACAGCTGGGGGGGGGTAGCCTGCTTCATCCAGACCGCTGTCCAGGGGCTGGGTTTCTCTTGGGTCTCTCCAAAGCGCCCCCTGACCCTGAGAACCCCTTTCTTCTCCTCAGAAAATGTTTCTAGACCCCATCAGTTGGGCAGGGACTGTCCTGTCTTGCATAGCCCTTGTCCTGGGGTACTCATACCTCCAGCCCCATTCACCTCCCTATCTCAGGGATAGATGTAAAAATGACCTTGACTGTGTGTCTTGGGACACGTACCAGAAGCTGGAAAACACTGGTTTTGGCATCCATCAGTCAAGCAAGCAGTCAACAAGCCTTTAGTGAGCAATTGCCATGTGCCAGGCACTGTGCCAAGAGCTGGGAATACACAGAAAGGCAAAAACTCTGTGCTTGTCCTCGGATTGCTGACGTCTTGCCCCTTCTGTGGGGTCAGAAGGTCTTGTCCTGGATCCTGCTCTCCCTGCCTTAACATAATGATCTTGGGGAAATCTCTTCCTCTACTGGAGCCTTCAAAGGAAGGGGGTGGACTTCATGACCTCTGGGGTTACCTCCCAGCCCTAGGGATGGGGGCTACAATCCCAGGGAGACAGTAGATCAAATTCAGTCTCAGACTCTTCTTAGATAAGGGACACTGGGCATGTCACTTAATTTTGGCTGGCCTCAGTTTCCCTATCTGTAAAATGGCGATAATCATGTCCCCAGGACTCACCCCCACAAAGATATTGGGGGGCTCCAATGAGAACTTTTCAAGTCCTTGATCTTCACAGAGAAGTCAGACGTTTGCATCCTCCCTATGCCCCATCTGCAGATCAGGGCAGGGAGACAGCCCAGAGGATCCCATCAGGAAACATTGCTTATCCTGTGCAAAGCCTCGGACTTGCCATGATCTCAGTCCCCAGGGATGCCTGACACTCAGCGAGTGTGACCCTTGCCTCACCTGTTTCTTTTCCTCTGGCCTTTCTGGGCCTGTTAGCCCACTAGTCCTAGGGACATGCTAGTGTGGCGGCCACAGCTCCCTTGCCTGCTATGGGCACTCATTATGCCCTGGTTTTGGACCTTAAACTTAGGAAAACATAGATTTGAAGCCAGAAGAATCAGACTCAAATATGGACTCTGTCACTTCTGACCTATGAGATTCTTCCATTTAACACCACAGGGCCTTGATCTCCTTCTAAGGAAAAATCCATTTCCAAGGCCCTGCTCAACTTGAATCCTAGGATCTCCTGGAAGGCAGAGAGGGTTTCCTTTCTGCCTTTGTATTTCAGTGCCTAGCACCATATGTGGTAAGTAAGGACAGGGATTGGACCTATGATTCACCCAAAAAGGAACTCCAGGAGAGGAAATGTCCTCTACTAATGTAGGTTAAGTTAATGACTTACCCAGGGTCAGTGACAGGCCTGGAACACAGGCTGTCCTGTTGACCTCCCCTTGTTATTTCTAACTTGGCCCACAGTAAGAACTTAGTAAATGCATTTTGAATCAATGATTGCATGAATGAGTGAGTGAGTGAGACCCAAGTTTGAATTTTGCCTCTGACACTACTTGACTGGGTATGTGTCCCAACTCCTCCAAGCCTCAGTTTCCTCACCTGCAAAATGAGGAGACTTAAGGCCTATGTCACTAGATTGTCACGGGGCTCACATGAGACAATAACCGTGCAGCACTTTGCTATCAATGCCATTTCAACCCTGGAAGCCAAAGCCAGGAACCAGCTGGAGCTTCTGAGTCTGCCCAGCCAGGAATGTCCTCTACACCTCAGCTCAGGACTAAAGGAGGGGGGGGGGGCCATCGTTGGGAAGGGAAGGAAAACAGGAATAAACAGTCTCCCCCACTCCCCATCATGGACAGCTCTTAATGTGTTTCTTATTTATCTCTGACCCATGACCCTTTTATTTTTCCCCCTTTTAAAACCTGGCCACAGCCCTGCCACCCGCCTGCCCGCCTGCGGTAAACACAGCCCCCAGGATTTATCCTCCAGCCCATTAACCTCTGCTCCCTGGCTCACCAATCACTTCTGTACACCACCATGGGAGCCCAGGAGGGAGGCTGGGGGCCCAAGGATGCAGGGGGCACTGGGGCCTGGGCAGGGAGGCATCACGCTGCCAGGTCACAGCAGACTCTGAACTTCTTCCCCCTCCAGTCCCAGTTACCAGACACCTGCTCTCTTCTGGTTTAGGACATCAGGGTCACACTCTCCCCCCACCTGAGCCTGGGACCCCTCTGGGAACCTGACGGGGCCACAATCTTTCAGACTCCTTGGTCTGAACGCCTCTGCCCCAGTCTGCAAAGAGCAAAGGCCAAGATGTCAGCATGAGCTTGGACAGGGTTTGCATCTGGAATGTTCTCTACCCCAGACCTCTGAGGGAACACACCTGGGTGACCCAGGAAAGAAGTTAGCACACTGCAGGGGAAAGCATGAGGGACTTGGAGCAAAGTTTTGGGTTCAAAGACTCTAAGGCTCCTCAGATGAGTGACCTTGGACAAGCTGGCTCCTGGGCCTGAGCCTCAGTCTCCATGCCTGAAAAATGAAGGCTGGATTCCAAAGCCCCTCCAGGTCTGTGCACACAGCAGGGGCTGATGGGAGCACTTGGGGAGGAGAGGAATAACAGGCCGGGGGCAGAGGAGATGCCAAACTTCTAAGACCACTGGCAGAAACTGGAATGAGGCTAATTACTCAGAGTCCCTGGTCCTGCAGAGGGGCCCTTAGAGCACTGACTTGCCCAGGAGCTTGGCAGGACTTGAACCCAGGTCTTCCAGATTCTGTGACCAGCTCTCAATGAATTACCCCAAGGCTACCTCGATAGTAATTTACTACCAGCTGGCATTCCTGGATTACTTGAGGGTTTGGTTTACAAGTGTTTGGAGAAAGTGAACACATTTATTAGGCGCATACTTCACATACATTAGCTGATTTCACACTCACAACAGCCCTGGGAGGGAGGTAGCATTATTATCTCCATTTTATAGATGAGGAGACTGAGGAACAGGACAGTCCCACAGCATCTGGATCAGAACTCAGGACATCTATACTCCAGGGCTATTGCTCGACTCTCCAGGGCACCAGTAATCCCAGACAGCTTTCGCCTGAATATGCCCAAGGATGGGGAGCTCACCACCTACTGCAGCAACCTATTCCAACCACCCTTGTCAGTGATTTCAGGGAGCTGATGTCGGCATCACCCACACTCCCCTCTGGGGTCCACAGAATAAGTCTGACCCTCCTTTCACTCAAGTTGAAAAGAGAACTTTTCAAGCCAAACACCCCCAGTCTCTGACCTGACCCTCACAGAGGAAAGGAATAGAAAGGGAAGAGGGGCGAGAGGAACCAGCCTATCAATGAGCAAACGCTGAGCACAGAATGACTGGGCCAGGCATGGGTGGATAGAGGGGAACGGAGAGGGAGAGGCCCCCAGGGAGCCCCAGAAACAAAGCAAGGTCACACTCACCACCGCCACCTCCAAGCAGGGAACTGTTGGCTGGAAGAGAAGGACAGAAGGTTAGTGAGAGGCATCGAACTGTGGGGCCAGCCTCCTCCTATGGGGTGTCCAGCCGGGCAGAGACGCCAGGCCCAGGGTCCTCAGGCACAAGAGGCGCCAGTTGGTAAAGGAGGAGCTGGCAAGCTGTTGGGACCCTAAGTCTGGCTCTTCCTGGATGGCTGAGGACAAGGGCTCCTGGGTACAGAGACGTGGCCACCCAGGCCTGGCCAGGGAGGGACAGTGGCAGGACCATGAGGAGAAGGCCCAGGAGATTTCACTTCTTCCCTGGGCAGGACTCAGCACACCAGGAGTGGGGACCTGTGGCCTCTAGGCCACACATGGCCTTCTAGGTCCTTTGGTGTGATCTTTTGACCAAGTCCTTTAATGAAGGGAATTTGTTCTGTGAAGTCCGGATTCCATCAAAGGGCCACACTTGAGAATCTAGAGAGCCATGTGTGGCCTCAAGGTTGCAGGTCTCCCACCCTACTTAGACAAAAAAGCTAAACCTAGGCTGGGGCAGTGAGGACTTGAGACCTGGGTGCCAACCCCCAAGGGGCACATTAGCCACCAGGCCTGGAGACTCAGTCCCTCAGGGTCTTTCCCAAGCCCTACCACTTCCCCCAGGGCTCCCTTCTCCTGCCCAACTGGCCTTCTCTCAGGAGTTTCCTATCTCCTGGGCCAATCCACCCCACCCCCCATTGCCTGCCCTGGCTGCAGGCTGCCTTCTGCCTACTGTTCCCTTGCACCTTCCCAGGGCCCTGAACCTACCTGGGGCCAAGTGTCTTAGGCACCAGCCCTCCCAGCAGGCCCTCCCCAACCTCCACAAAATCTGTCCCAGCATCAAAGCTCAGGTTAAGAGTCCAGGTAATCCACATTTATTCAGCACCTACTGTATGCAGAGCCAGAGAGAGATCAGATCATGCTTGGTCCCTGTCTCCAAGGAAGCTCACAGTCTAGCGGCAGATCAAGGCCAGCCCTGACAATAGTAATATATAATTTTATATGATGAGGGGGATCAGAGGGCTGCCTGATGGAAGAGGAGGAGGAGGAGGCTGGCAAGGTCAGGGAGGTTTCCTGGAGGAGGGGGGCCTCTGGCTTAGGCTTGGGTTAGGTGCACACACATGTTCACCCACACAAACATACATGCACACACACACACACGAACACACACACATGCCAGGACCGGACGATGGCACCGGGCCAGGTATGGAATGATGGACAATGTGGTTGGCTCTCCCCACTTTGCACCCTGTCATCCATGATGTCCCTGGTCCCCACATCCCATCATACCCTGGGCTGCAGCAAATGCACAGGCCCTTTTTCCTCTTGATCCATCCAGGACAAAGAAGGAAGGGGGCTCCCTTTGCCTCTTGGGCTTCTTGCCATTGCAGGGGCCAGACATGGACTGTTAACATGGGGTAAAAGTGGGGGCACACAGCCCGAGCCAGGGGTGCTCCCTCCAGCATGACTGCAGGGCTTGGACCTCCCCTGACATCTTCCCTGGATGAGTGCCTCTGTTACCCAGAGGATCCTGGGGCCCAAGGTTGGCCCCAGGGCCAGTAGAGCTCAGGGACACACATAATCTTTCTGTGCTCTTTCCTCACATGACTCCACCCTTTCGGGGAGTGTTCTGGATACAATCTTTTCTGAAACCCAGTTGAGCTAGGGTGCTGAGTGGGCAGAGATGCCAGTATGGCAGGCATCCCACTGACCCCATGTCCCCTGGGGGTGTGGGGAGGGCATAATGGCAGCCTGGACTCCTGGGGATTCAGTGCCTGGTACCCTGGACATGCCCCATTCTGGGGAGGCCAGCCCCCCAGACATGGTTACATTTGGGGGGTTTCAGAAGCCAGAGGAGATGATGCCCCACGAAAGCAATGCCCAAGAGCCTCCCACCCCCAATACTCCACAGCCCCTTTTCTTCAGCTCTCCCACCACCTCCAATCTCCGAATCCAATTGTCTGCCCAGCTAGCAGGCTGAGCCGGAGCTGACAGACCTTCAGGAAGCCGCCAACTTCCAGAGCGAGACCTGTCAATCTCCCTGACGGCACTTAATCGGCTGCCCCCTTCTTTCTCCTACCCAAGAGTGGCCAGGAGGAATCAAGGCTGTCTGTCTTTGCTGCCTCCCAGGCTCCTGGGTGGTAGCTTGGGCTCTGGAGGCCCTAGAGCTCCGGGCCTGACATGCCTGGCATCCCCACCCATGTCATGGGGGCAGGAGAGCCTGCACCAGCAGCCTCTGGGTCCAGGCTGGGCCAGGTGAGGGGTCTGCGTCCCAGGCGGTTATGGCTGAGTCTGGAGTTCAGAGATGCCTCAGGTGGGAGCTGATTAATGGTTGATAAACATCAGAGTGAGCCAGCCTCAGCAGCAGGCTGCCAGTCAGGCAAGCATTGAACCCGGCAGGCAAGCTGATGGGCAGTCTGATAGGGGAGTCTACCAGAGGTTCCCACCGGGGGAGGAGAAGAGTCGAGCCACACAGCCCCTCATTTTACAAGTGGGAAAAACTGCAGCCTTGGGAAGAGGCCCTTGGGCCTTCACAGAATCACCTAACTTGGCAGGCCAGGCAGGGCAAGGGGGCAGGGACCTCAGCTGCTTTCCAAGCCAGCCCATCCCCACTACAAGGTGCCTAAGTGAAGGACAGCAGCTCACCCCGCCCCTCGCCTGCATCTCTCCCGATGCAGCCCAGGACATCGAGTCGGATCTGCCTCTGCCACTTCCCTGCTGTTGCTCCATATGCCTTCTGGGGCTGAGGGCACAAGGCAGATCCTTCTTTCATGGGGACCAACACTTATGAAGTGCCTGCTGTGTGCCAGCCTACAAAACAGCCTCTGCCGGCAAAGATCTTCCATCCCAAGGGGGAGGCGACATGTCCAGAGAAGTGGAGATAATCTAAAGATTAAACACTAGGAATTGTGGGAGCAGGAAAGGTCTCCTCAAGGACTACACACGAGCCAGAGATTGCACGAGGTGCTTAGGAAAGGCATGGGAAACTGCCTGGGCAAAGGCATGAAGGTGGGAAATTGAATGCCAAGTTTGAAGAAAATTAAGGGGGACAGTCTGGCTTGAATGTAGAGGAAGCCTTGATCTCCTGATCTCTAAAATGGTGCCTGAACAGATGATTTCTGTGTCACTTCCTAAGCAGATTCTCTGAACCTACGAACTCAGTTTATTGTACATGCTCTAAGGTTTGCGAAGCATTTTCCCAAGGATAGGAGAATGGGGGAGGTAGAGGAAGGAATAGGATTGAGAACACACAGAGGGAGAGGAGGCTGGAGGAAGGAAGGGGCTGGGAAGGGATGCAGGGGGGCCGTCAGGAGGACTCCAAGCCAGGCCCGGTCTCTTAGAGCTGACAGCTCCTCGCTCGGGGAGTAATTAATTCCACGGCTGAAAACCCAGGGCTGCAAGTTACCACGTTACTTGGGAGATTAATACAAGGAGCTAATTAAGATGGAGAGTAAGGGAACAGCTCAGGCCTCCCTGAGCTAGGGAGGGGCACTGTGGTGGGGGAGAGGGAGAGGAAGAGACAGAGAGGAGAAAGGAGAAGGGGACAGCCCGGGGAGGTCCAGAGAGATGGGCAGCCCCTGATCCCCAACCCAAGGGGGCCAGCGGAGGGATCCAGAGACTAAAGCTGAAAAATGAGGGAGGGAGACAGAGAGAGACAGAGATAGACAGACAGAACCAGAGCCAGGGAAACATTTATTCCCAGTTCAGGGGTGACCTCCGTTCCCTTTCAACAGGAAGGGGGACTGCTCTCCAGGCCCCACCATTTACACACAGTCTCACACATGCATGCACACCCACAAGTTTAAGGACACCTGCTGAGCTAAGGACCCCTGACTCCCTGGCCCTCCCCTCCTCCATGCACCCCCAGCTCCCCTATTGCTTCTAGGACAAAAGTGGGACCTTTACCTGTGAGGCTCAGCCCACCATTCCTGGTGGCTTTCCCAGGCCTCCCCCCACTCTCCACTCCAGCTGGTCTCCAGGTGTGCCTCCCTTGGGCACCTCCAGGGAGTCCTGGGTCCCTCTCAGGCTCAGCCAGGGGCATCTCAGAGAGGCCTCTACTCATTTTTACATTCACTTCTCTTTACTGAAGGGCATTTCCCCATAGAATGTAATCCTTCAGGGGTCGGGGCAGAATTGTTTCTCTGACCCCCATGCCTACACTAGTGCCTGGCACATGGCAGGGCTGCAGCAAGGCCAGCTGGACTGAACTTGGGATAGTTGGGTGCTCCCTTGCCTCTCGGTGGGGCCCAAGGCCGGAGGTCCAGGAGGGAAGGGGCCGTGCTCTCTGGAGGGCTGTCAAAGCTTGCCCTCTGCCAGCCCTTCTCCACCTCTCTCCCCATCACGTCTCTCTCTTAATTAACACCGGCCACAAATGAGCTGGCACTGGTTCAGAGGCAGAAAGGCATGCCAACGGACTGGCAGCTGGCCTCCGAGAGGAGGGGGGCAGTGAGGCCCACCTGGCGTGCTCCCTCCAGGGGGCTGGGGCTCAAGGAGACCCTGACCCCCAGCTTGAGCTGGACCAGGCTTCTCAGAACCCCCACTATAGCAGGGGAGGGGAGCAAAGATGTGACTCTGCCCCCCCCAGCTGTTCCCAAGGTGCTAGGCATAGGGGGCTTATCCAACAGGATCTTGCTCTGGGGCGTCTCCCAAAAGCATCCAGACCCCTGAAGACGGGGACCGAGAGAATGAGCAGCACCTTCTGTTGGTCAGCAAGAGGGGAAGGGAAAGGAAAGAGTGGAATTTTAATGAGGGATGTCAGGGCAGGGAGGGGCCTTAGAACAGGGGATGTCAGGGCTGGGAGGGGCCTTAGAACAGGGGATGTCAGGGTTGGGAGGGGCCTTAGAACAGGGGATGTCAGGACTGGGAGGATCCTAGAACAGGGGATGTCAGGGCTGGGAGGGGCCTTAGGACAGGGGATGTCAGGGCTGGGAGGAGCCTTAGAACAGGGGATGTCAGGGCTGGGAGGGCCTTAGAACAGGGGATGTCAGGGCTGGGAGGGGCCTCAGAACACCTTTCCTCAGTCTCAGTTTCCTCATCCATCATATGAGGCCCCAATGGCCTTGAGGTCCTTTCCAGCCCTGGGTCTGTGAGCCCTGGTGAAGGTGGATGTTTTCTCCTGGGGAGGGTTCCAGCCCTGGGGTCTGGCTGCTCCAAACCCCATGAGGTTTCAAGGCATCACCGACCTCAGAGCCTCAGAGGCTGCTAGTCTTTCCCTTTATTTGCCAGATGGGGAAATGGCTGAAAGAAGAGACTTTCTAAGGGTCATACAAGTCAAGAGGATGACCAGAATGGGCCAAGACTCAAACCCAGACCCTTGAACTTCTGACTTCAGCGCTTTCCCCTTTTGCTGCTTCCTAAGTCCTTCCTGAGCTTAGAGGCACAGCCTAGGGGCCCCAGTATGCAACAGGGATATATTTAATGCTGAAAACCTTCTGTTTAACTAAGGGGGGGGGGAGATCTGGTCCACAGACCTCACTACTGGCTGACCAGATCAACCCAGAGGAAGCCAAGCTCACCTTTTTACACACCTGCCCTTCCCACAGTCCATGGCTCAGAGACACTGGCCTTCTGGGGTTCCAAGCTCCAGGCCTTCGAATTGGCTAGTCCCCATACCTGCCATGCTCTCCTTCCTCACCTCTGCCCCCAGTGTCCCTGGCTTCCATCAATTCCACTTTCTTCTGAGGGAGGCCACTTCTGGCTCTCAGTCCCCCGTGCTAGTGCCTCCCCTCCCTCCACCCCACCCCTATCTGAGTGTGCCTAGGAGCTCTCAAAAGGAGGGAGTGGCCATCTTTGCCTTTCCCTGTGTCCCCTACACTTAGCACAATGTCTGGCACAAAGCTGCACTTAATAAATGCTGACTGGCTGGAAGAGATCTTAGGTCTCCATTTTACAGATGAGAAAACTGAGGCCCAGAGAGGCTGGGGGAACTCACCCAGGGTTACACAGCTGGTGTCTGAGGCCAGATTTGAACTCGTTTTCCTGACTCCCAAATGTGTCTGTCTCCTTTCCTCCCCTGGCCCTTTCTACTTCTGCTTCTCCTGCTTCCTCCTTCCTTGTCTGTCTCTCTGTATCAACCCCTCCGTCTCTGTCTCTCTGTGTCCTGAATGTGGCCTCTGGAAGGAGGGTCTAGAGAGTCCTGAAGCTTGGGTCCCCCAGCTGCCTGGTGCTGGCTGTGTGACCTCAAGAAGGTCACTTAACTCCCTGATGCTCTGGGAATATTTTTAGGACTGCCTCTTGCCTCAGTCTCCCCAACTGTTAAGATGGGGGAGTTGGGCTGTATAGACTTGGAGGCTCTGGCTGGCTCTGGACCTCCCAGCATCTGCCACTGTCCAGGTGGCTTGGAGCCCCCTGCCCCCCACCCCATCCGTTCTTCAGGGTATGAGTAAGGCCTAAGCTCACTTCTGTCTCTCAGACCCCCAGGTTCATCCCTTTCCTCCTCAAGCCCCTCGCTCCAGCCCCAGGGCAGGGGAGAGGAAGTCCCAGAGACCCAGCTGGACACTCAGGATGCCGAGGCCAGGTGACCTCTGGAAGGAGACCAAACCCCCCCTGCCTGCCACAGTGGGCTGAGCTGCCCACGGACTGTCCAGCCATCCCCTCTCCTCCAGAAATGCTGCCGTGGTTGTTCGTTGATGAGGGAATAAATCCTTCTGAGGCGGACCTGCGTGTGTGGGGGTGTTTGTGGGGAGTGCCTGGCATCAAGGTGCCCTGTGCCGGGGAGGGAGCCCAGTGACCCAAGGAAATCGCTGAGACAGGTTAGTGTAGGAGGGGAGCAGCCCAAGCTTGAAGAGGGCAGGCTACCCTCTGCTGTGGGGGCTGGGATCAGGGAGCAATCGTCAGGTTACTGACAACAGCCGCCCTTCGGAGGCTGACCTTGGAAACTGGACATCAATCAGGATGAGACCAGATGGCCACAGCTCACATGTCTTGGACTCCTCTCTGGGGTCGGCAATAGAGAGTCCAGAATTTGAGATCAGAGGGCCTGGGTTCAAATCCTGGATCTGCTCCTCCCTGGATGTGGGACTCGGGCCCTGGGCCTATGGGTTCCTTCACAGGCTGGACATTCAGTACTCAGTACCCACAGCATCAAGCTCCCAGAACCTCAGAGGAAGGGAGGGCTTCCTTCAATCTATACTGGGACCTGACACCCCATAGTGGAGTCTGAGCCTCCAAGGAGGGGGAGGCTACCAGCTCCTGAGGACAGCTGCTCCACTCTGGGACAGCACTGATTCCTGAAGACAACTGTTACCCTCCTTCCCCACTTTTCTTCTCTAAATGTGATGTTGCCAGCACCTTCAGTCTTATGTCATGAACTCCAGGCCCCTAGCAACCTGTCCATTCTACTGATGCTCTCCCATCCGCTCGATCAGTAAGGCAAGAAACATCTATTTAGTACCTACTGTATGCCAGACTGTGCCAAGCACCAGTGATATACAAAGAAAGGCAAAAATACAAGTCCTGGTTCTCACGAAACTCCCAGTTTAATGGGGAGGATGACCACCAGTTTACATACATGTATTATTAAGTACTTACTGCACATCAGGTAATGAGGATAGAAAGTAAGGAGAAATGCAGTCCCTATCCTCAAAGAGTTCAGTCTCATGGGGGAGACGACAGATAAACAGCCAATCAGCCAGAGCCAGAGGAAGCTGGGAAGGCAGGATCAGGAAAAGGTGAGACTTTAACTGGGCCCTGAACCAAGTCAGCAAAGGTAGGATTGTCCAAGTGATGTGCTGTTTTGTTGACTGAATCACTGACTGTCTAGCTGCTTGACCAGCTTGGAGCCCTCTACGTCTCTTGATGCTTCTTAAAGGAATTGTGGCCAGGTGGTCTCTCTTCCCTCCTCCGTACTTTGAAAGGTGATTGTTTGAGCCCATATATGAGAGTTGATTGACATTTCTTACAGTGAACTGCATTGGATTCTGCCTTTCCATCTGGCCTTGTCTGGACCCTGGCCTCACCCAGCCTCGAGGAGAAAGCAGAGAAAGCCTCAACCATCACTGTATGGGTATCATTCCATATTTACAATTGTAATTCAGTGTCTCCAGAAGGCCCTGGTCCTAATGAGATCTCCCTTAAGGGAGACCCAGCAGTGGAGGGAGGTGGTCAGGTTAGCCAATGTCACCTCAGACAGTCAGATGGCCCTGGTTCCAAGGGCCAGAGGGACTAAGAGAAGGGTCAGGGAGAAGGGAGGGAAGGCGTGTAATGGGGGACAGAACGGGGTCATGACCAAGGAAGGGAGATCCAAATATTACCCCACGCGGATGAATATTACCGCACAGATGAATGACAGTGACCCCAGCTTCACACAAAGTCATGGCTTCCTGACAGAAGATCACAGATTTAAAGCCAAAAGAGGCCTTAAAGATCTGTGAATACACTCCCCTTGTTTAAGGCCTAGAAAGGATGGTGACTTGCCCAGGGTCACCAGGTGCCCAACTCAGGATCTGAACCCAGGTTTTCCTGATTCCAAGTCCAGTTCCCTGTGTATGTGGTGACCAGAAAGGTAATTGGCTTGTCTTCCTTCCTTCCCGCTTCAGCTTAAATCAATCAGCCTCCCCCAATTTCAAACCCTCAGCTAGATATATAGGATGAAAAGAAAGAAGAATTATCTGGGGCCCTGAATGACCCACCTGCCCCTGATATCTGGGACTCTGAATGATCACACCTCCCCACAAAATCTGGAGCCCTGAATGACCCTACAGACCTCCTCCTGTCTGCCTTTACCCCAGCACTCCAATCCATCCTGGCCTGATATGTCCACCTTGGCCCCACATATAGAGTATAATATAGTGGTCTTAGGCTTGCTCTGAATGCCCTAGAGAATGGGGGGACCCTCTGAGCTCTCCCCCATGCCTCTGACTCCATCCCTCCTCTCAACATCCTCCCACCCCCGGGCCAATTGGCCAACAGGCTTCCTTTGTTGAGTCTATTGCAGCCACCCTGGCCTCTGGTCTCATAGTCTTCCCCCACTTCCTGCCCCCAGTACTGTGATCAATAGCTCCCCACCTCTGGCCCTCCCTCCCTCTCCCATCCATCCTGCCTACGTTGCCAGAGCAATCCTATTCATGCATGGCTTGGCTCCCATGACCACCCCGATCAAATACTGACCACTACTCCCAGGGCCCACAGGACCAAGCCCAGTTCAGTTCAACCCTCTCTTACGGGTAGTGGGTGTCTGATAAAGGTCAGGGTCTGACTGTTATTCCCAGCTCCACCTGAGCCCACCCAAGACCAGATCTCTTCTCCCTCAGCTCCTCCCTCCCTGAGCGAACAGGACAGGAAGGTCCTTTTCTGTGTGGGCCTCAGCACCAAACAGCTCTGTTCCTGGCCACTCACACAGGACTCTGGGCAAAGAAAATTTTTTAAGGTACTGAAGACCGAATGAACAGAGCTTGCCCTCGGGATGCTTCCACTTTACTGAGGATCCAACATGTTGGCCCAGTTCTGCCCACTCACTACCTTGCCTCTCAGGGCCAGCCCAGAGGAGGGCTGACACCTGTGCTGGTGTCAGGGGCGCCCTTTTCAGAATAAGGCTTTTAAATACTTGAAAGAAAAGCTGAATTCCAGTTAGAAGCTGGTGAAAATAAAGATGAAATTTTTTTTTTTACCCCCATCTAAGGTCAGAGATCCACTGAAATCTATCCATGAATCCTTAAGGTTACTTTTGTTCAAAATCCCATCATGCTCTGATCTGGTCCAACCTTCCACCCTCTACAGAGGACAGAAGTCAAGTGACTTGTCCAGGGTCACACAGCAAGGCAGAGGCAGACCTCTCATGACCTGAGAATTTCCGCTCCTCCTTAGGAGGCCCCTGGGTTTGCATTCAGCTCTGGCTTTGAGGCTTAATCACATTCTTTCTGAACTGACATTTTCTCTCAAAGCTCCGAAGTTCTTTACTATGCTCTCCACTCCCCTCCTTGGTCCCCTCAAAAAATGGCTGGCTGGCTCTCATCTGCAGGCCTACCTTAGCATAACCATTAACATCTCTAAAGCCTAATTACCTAGTAAGGACTCTGCCCCAGCCAGACTGGGTGCCCACATGCTTTCTACAAAGAGGTTTGGGTTTATTTGGGGGAGCAGGGCCGTGGGGGTGGGTCACATGGTGGACAGCAGGAGGCATAAAACTGAGGCCTTGTCATCAGGTGACATCAGAAGGAAGGCAGCTCTGAGAGGCAAGAGGAGACAAACCAGGTAGGGACAGCTCCTGGGTACAAACCAGGTAGGGACAGCTCCTGGGTACTAGGCAGAGTGGCTTTCCAGAGGCTGATTTCTAGTACATGAACAGACTGCAGAAAAGCAAAGGATCTGAAGGCTGGTCCAAGAAGGACAGGAACATAGGACCCTAGAAGAGAATGCAGGAGGAAGAGAAGGGCAGACAGCACCAAGCACCAGGACAACAATTCTTGTATTTCCTGCCTCCTCTAACATAGTTGGTGGTTACAAAGTGCTTTGTGAACCTTACAGGACTATAGAAACAGCAGGGATTAATCATTAATATCACATGTGTGTATATATGTGACATACGTACACACATACATACATTATGTGTATATGGGTGTGTATATGTATATGTGTGTGAATGTGTGTAATGGGTATGTATATATAAGATATATATATATATATATACATACATTATGTGTATATTTGTGTGTATGCGTATATATGTATTGTGTGAATGTGTGTATATATACACATACATTATGTACATATGCATGTGTATGTTGTATGCATGTATATGTGTATGTTGTACACATGTATATATGTGTGTGTTGTGTGTATCTATGTATGTGTGTGTTGTACGTATGTATATATATCTATATATGTTTGTTGTGTTCAGGTGTGTCTGACTTTTTGTGACCCCATGGATTGTATGTGGGTTTTTCTTGGCAATGATACTGGAGTGTTTTGCCATTTCTTTCTTCACTCAATTAAGGCAAACAGAGGTGAAGTAACTTACCCAAGGTCACACAGGTAGTAAGTATCTGAAGCTGGATGGGCCTTCCTGACTCCAGGCCATTCACTGAGCCATCCAGGTGCCATGTGTATGTATGTGTGTGTCTGTGTGTGTGTGTGTATGACAGTAAATACAACCTATCCCTATCTGCTGGTTATAATTACAATTTATCATTAGAGATAGGGTCTGAAGTTGTGATTTCATTGATATAGGAACTCCCAGGTGAGATAAATCTCTTCACCAATGCAGGTCAGCACCTTTTCTGTAAGTTATAGTCAGAATTTCCTAGAGTAATGACTTGCCCAGTCTCACACTACCAATGTCCATCAGAGAGGCTCAAACCCAGGTCTTCGTGGCTTTATAAATAGTTTTCTACCCATTACACCATGTGGCATCCCTTATACTATGTTAATGCAAACATTTGTCATTATTACTGTCATGATGAATTCCAAGGATTATATAACACCCAATGCTTCCGTGGCCCTGCAATCTCACTGACAGGGGCATCTTCCATTCAGTCAGTGGCTTCTCACCCTGCATGACTCCAGTCCGTGCCTTTTAAGGGGTCCTCCACAGAGGATGCACCCCATTCCCATATGCTGGAAGCCTTCCCCTAGGTCTTTTCATGCACGGTAGGGGCAGCAGAGCACTTGGGCTGCCCATCTGTTGCCCCTCACTCTTGCCACATGACCAAGCAGCCCGCCTCCTCTCCTGATGGACCATTTCTTCAAGGTCGTCCCTTCTGCCTTCAAGGAACCAAACACTCCCCAGGAAGCAGTAACAGTAACAGCATCTAAGTGCTTTATCTGGCTACTCTCATCTTCACATGGGTGACGGGCCTTACTACAGCCCAGGGAGCTAAGCACTAGAGATTACCTTTCTCATTTTATCACTGGGGTAACTGAGGGTCACAAGGGGCAGTGACTTGCCCAGGCTGGGTAGGCTCAGGACCCAGGTCTATCTTAAGGCTGGGCCTGTGGAAGGGGCAATCCAGGTATTTGGAGGGAGAATTCATCCCTGCTGGTGGTCAGGACAGCCAAGGGGCTTCCCTTCAAGGGGGAGGCAGAGCCTCAGGCTGCCAAGACCAAAGCTGCCTAAAGAGGATATGGTTCAATCTCAGGTTAAAACTATAGAAGGCATCTTGGCTAGCCCTGGGTGGCTCCTGAGGGCCTGGCAGCTGGTCATTCGCTGAGCCCAACCACACCTGGCAGAGATAGTGGGACAATGAGTGGAAAAGAGAAAGCACATTTCTGGGGGGCTGGGAAGCCTGCCAGACAGACATCTCTGTAACATTGGCCCAGTTGCACCTGGTTGACCCCCTCATAACCACTTGCCCAGACCACTGGTTTGGCCTCCTGGGGAGGCAAACTGGTACCTTGGATAAAAAACCTGGGCATCAGGGAAGCACTCTGTCATCTGGACCAGCTCCCCAGCCTCCAGGCTGCTGGAAAAAGGAGAAAGAGAGAAGAGGGGACCCTGAGACAACCCATAAAGAGGGTCTCTGGTTAGGTGGGGAGAGAGGAACAGAGTTTTAAAAAGCAAAGGGACCTCTCACTGTACAAAAGGAGAAACTGAGGCCCAGAGAGGGAACACAATCCATTGAGAATTGGCAGACAGCTTGGACCAAGCACCCAACGGTGGCTTCATTCCTCAATCAGGCCACAGTAAGGACCCAGGAGAGGAGGGAGACAGCAGCAGGCACACACTGTGCACCTTCTTTGTAGCAGTCAACCAACATCTATTAGGCACCTGTGTCAGGTTCTGAGCTAGACCTAGGAGATACAGATAAAGCAAATGAAGTGACCCCTCCTCTAAAGGGGTTTCCATTGTAACAGGGGATGAGAGTGAGTGAAGGAAATGGTATGAATGAATAAAAAAAATGCATTTGTTAATCACTTACTGTATATCAGGCCCTGTGCTAAGCACAAAGATACAAAAACAAACAAAGGAGACATTTCTGGCCTTCAAGGAAATTATATTTTAATGTAATAATTCCATAATTGGCAACTGTAGGCAACTGTAATATTGGGGAGCTAGGTGGCACAGTGGGGACCGCACCAGGCCTAGAGTCAGGAGGACCTGAGTTCAAATCCAGCCTCTCAGACACTAACTAGCTGAGTTTGCCTTAGTTTCCTTCTCTGTAAAATGAGCTGAAGAAGGAAATGACAAACCACTCCAGTATCTCTGCCAAGAAAACCCCCAGTGGGGTCATGGAGAGTCAGGACTGAAACACTGAGCAACAAAGACCATAATGTTACATCCTAGTAACTTACCAGGTAGAGCCTTCCAGGTGCGAACCCACTCCCCACACAGCCAGAAAATGCCCTGGGTGCCAGAGCCTGGGGTGGCCATCTCACTGGTTTTGGATTTAATTCGGGCCCTCATCACTGCTCATGCCATGTTCTCTTAATCTCTGTCCCTGCCTCCGGCTTCTCCAAATTCGAATCTATCCTCCACACAGCTGCCAAAGGGATTTTCAGCCACTGGTCATTCCTTCACTCAATAAATATAGATAGCTCCCCAGTGCCTCAACGCTGCTCTGGCTTTGAAAGCCCTAGCCTGAACTTACTCTTCTGCCCTCTCTAATCTGGTCAGCCTCTCAACTTCTCACACACAGCACAGCATCTCCATGACTTTGGAATAAGCTCGGAGAATCCCTCCCCTCACCTCCCTCAAGCACCACCTTGTACTGGACCCCCTTCAGATCCCAACCCCTGGCAGTGCCTTGTGTCCTCCAGGCCTTACTGAGCATTTAGTCTGGGTACACCCAGACTACACACACACACACACACACACACACACACACACACACACATCCATGTACTCGCGGTGCCTACCATGGTGCCTGGCATCCAGTCGATGCCTAATAAGTGGCAGATGATTGACTCTAAGCCTTGCCACCAATACAGATGTGAGCCCCCTTCTTCAGAGATGGTCATAATGCAGAAGCAAGAGGACCATTACTGTAGGTAATCTACAGAGAGGGAGTGGAACGTAGTAGGCTGCACAGGTCAAGGACCCAGGTTTCAATCCTGCACTTCCAAGTCGAGCGACCTTGGGCTAGCCACCTTGTCTCAGCCTCTGGGTTCCCCTCTACCAAAAGGGCCTGGCTGCCTCGGAGGTGCCCACCTGTCAGGACTGCCCAAGAGGGGGCTCCGCCCAGTCTAGAAGGGCAGCCACCTGCCAGGTGCAGCTGTTTTCTCTCTTGCTGGCAGGTTCCCTGGGGAGGAGGCAGGTGGCCATGGGGAGTGGCCCCCTGACCCGCAGCCCCACAGCCCAGGGTGGGATGGCTCTGGCTCCCTGGCCCTGCCCAAGGCAGAGGCTGCTGCTGGGCATGCCATTGGTATGCAGAGCCACTGCCCAGCCTCCTTCCAAAACCCCTCTTTATGCTCCAACGCCTGTTTTAAGAATCCCTCCTTGGCACCAAGCGTTGCAGTTGCCAGGCAACCCCATCACAGACATCCTCCCTCAGCAGTCCCAGCCCCTCCCTGCCTTCCTCCCCAGCTCCCTCCTTCCCTCCCCTCCTGCTGCTGGTTTATGGCCAGCCTCAGATCAATCTCATTGGTTACTAACAGGCTCCTACCCCCTCCCCCAGGCCTCCCAGCTCACCCTACCTGGGGTCCCGGGCTCGTGGACCTCTGACCTAGAGCTTGGGGCTTCCCCAAGGTGTGTGTGGCCTGGTTCTTTAAAGACACAGGCACATCAGGCTCCCTGGGGAAGGGGGGGACCCTGGAGATCATATCTGCCTTCATCTCGGCCTTGCTCTCCTGCCCAGACTACGGCTTCCTACCAGAGACAGGGTCTGTCAACTGGTCAGATCACCACCAGCAGGGAAGCAGCCCTTATGGAGGGAGAATGGGAAAATCATCAGAGAGGTGGGGGCAGGTGGCACATCTCAAGTCGGGCAGCCAGATTTCCAAAAGAAATGAGAGACAGAGATACGTGGGTGAGGGGAGGGCAGGGGGCACCTGGCTTCCTACAATTTCAAGCCAGAGGGAACCTGGGAGATCATCTAGGTCATGGTTTTCTTCTCTCAGACGAGAAAGTCAACGTCTACAGAGGGCAAATGCCTTCCCTAAGTCACACAGATAGTAAGGAAGTTAGGAGTCCAAATCACATGGGACTCCCAATCCAATGTGGTTATGACTGGGACCCAGGCCAGGGACCCTCCCATGTCCTGAAGGTTGCAATCAAGGAATGGAGTGATTTCAGACTGCCTGTTTTGATTTTTCTGCTGGGAGGCCGATGCCTCTATCCTGGCAGAGCCAGAGCCTGGGGGCAGGGAACACACAGAGGGCAAGGATGCAGGCCACTTCAATCCCTTTTTGTAACTGGACCTATTTTTAATACCAAAGAACACCACTGTCTGAAGCACATTCACTTTGAGACAAATCAAGTCACATATGTCCCGAGGTAAGCTCACAACCCTCTGGTGGACAGCAAACCCGGGGCTGGAATTAATAAACCACATGCAGGTCCCTCTGAGGTCTTTGTTTGCATACTAAGAGTCTTTGAGGTTGTATTTATTTTATCTAAAAAGCAGGTTCCCCAACATCTCTAGTTCCACAGAAGAGAAATATCTGTGTTTGTCAAGAGGTAGAGAAAGCCACTCCCATTGCCCCGGACCAGGTCTTCCTTGGACTGCCCCAGATGTTAGAGATATACCCAGCTTCCCTAGGATTCTCTTCAGCTATAGGTGGGCTTAGGCAGTCAGCCCTACCCATCGCTGATCCCCCCAACCCTGGTGATTTCACCACTTATTTTCCAGAGGGTGGATTTTGACAAGGGAATGAGGGTCCTGGTAGGATGTAAGGACATAAAAAGGGGGGAGGGATGTTCTAAAAAGGATGGGGGAGGGTATCCAGTATGGTATAATGGAAAGAACCCCAGATTTAGAAACAGAGGCCTTGGGTTCAAATCCCTTTCTGTCTCTTATGACTTATATGACCTTGGGTCCAACATAGTTAGATATCTAATAGAGATGAATGTAAAGAACTAAACATGAGTCCAAAAAAATCAGTTACAGTGGAGTAGGCCACAAGTCCTCTTTGGATGCCTGATCAAGTGACCTGTGTCCTCGAAGGCTATGCTGGTGGAATATAACCCCCAACAATTTCTACCAGGTTGAAAAGGATTGAAGTACTATCTTGGTGAGAGACCATGCTTGCTGGCTAAGAGTGAGCTTACCTAAGTATGGGAAGGCTCATTATTTGGAAGTTGGCTGATAAACGATGAATCTGTTGGCCATCACAACCCAATGAACACAGAACAATCCAAAATGGCCCTTGGTCCTGCACGGCTCCCTCGTACTTCTACCTGGAGAAGAATGGAAGGCCAGAAAAGGGGGGCCAGCCTGCAGACTGTCAATACACATTAACTGCTGGTACTGTAAGTGGGAGGTCCTTAGTCAATGACCAATGAGTTGACATTATTGGAGGTACCCAACCATGTCTGTATTGACATTCTCCCAATAAATGAAATCAGGAGCTACAAGGCAGATGCAGACAAACAGAAAGAAGAAAAATAAAGGAGTTGGCAGTGTTGGTTTCATCTTGCACCCAAAGACAAGAAATCCTTGGCCATTTCACTTTACAGGGATTAGGATGAGAAGAAGATAGAAGCTACCAGCTGCTTAGGAGCTGCACGTGGTGCCTAAGATAGAGAAGTCAACAAGATGATGCATGTCCCAGCATCTGCGGGTTGAAAATGGTCCTGGTAGCCATTGAATCCAACCCATTCCTGATGGGAAAAAACCAGTTATAAGAGGACCCTGACAAATTGGGTGACTCTGATGGGAGGTTTGAAGACCCCCAGTGAGAAGGAACTTGTTATCTCTCAAGGTTATCCATTCTACTTTGGAACAGCCCCAACTGGTTGGAAATGTTTCCTGACATTCACCTAAACCTTCCTCTTGGCAACTCCCACCCTCTTTCATAGACAGACCTTCAAATACTTAAAAACTTGGCTGTGCCCCTGAACCCTCTCTCCTCTGGGCTAAATAACCCCACATTTTTCCAGCTGGTGAGCTTATGTCATGGACTTGTGGCCCCCAATATGTGGGAACATCAAGACAATGGGAGATTACTTGAACACAGAGGAGATGAACTGGTGACTGACGTAAGAAAAGTTTTTGGATCAATTGTCTATATTCATCAATTCATTACTGCAAATTATAAAAATTAATGCTAAATTAGAAGAGGAGAGTACACTGCAAAAATAATAGCTCCTACCTAACCTAGCTGCTGATGGCCCTAAATGGGAAATAGATAAAGGACAAGAAATGGATCTGATAATCAGGATTTTCGGCTGAATTCTGACATACAAAACAACCACCATAATATAGAGGTTTTTAAAAAGTACATTTATGTGATGCTTTTAAGGTTTGCAAAGTGCTTTACTCAATTATCAGTTATCAATGATCCTCACAGTCATTCTATGAGGGAGATGCTATTACTCTTTACACAGATGGAAACTGAGGCACAGAAAGGTTACGTGACTTGTCTGGCATCACCGAGATAGGAAGGATCTGAGGCTGAATTTGAACTCAAGTCCAACGCTCTGTCCACTGTACCACCAAATGTCCCTAAACTAAGACCATCCCAGTTAGCTGGAACATGACAGAGAGAGAAAAAGAGGAGAGATAGATAGATAGATAGATAGATAGATAGATAGATAGATAGATAGATAGATACAGAGAAAGAGAGAGATGGAGAAAGAGAGAGACAGAGAGAGAGAGAGAGAGAGAGAGAGAGAGAGAGAGAGAGAGAGAGAGAGAGAGAGAGAACAGTTAATGGCAACACTACTTTAGAATATAAGACTTAATTCTGAAACTTAAGGAGGAAGATGGTTGAGAATTATGAGCCAAATTCCCCCACCAAACACAGTAAAGAACAGTGCTACAAGAGAAAACAAATCACTAGAAAACTACATGCCAAAACAAAGTCAGATTATGCACCAAAATATTTATAGGTAAAACTGAGAGAAACAGAAGCAGATCGGTGTTCCTCTACCAAGCTATCCTTACAGGTGATGGGATCACCACACTGGGACTCAGTCCCTGACAGAAGGCAGAAAGGGCACAGCAGAAGATGGAATAAATCACCAAATCACTCTCTGGACACTCAGAGGAAACCAGTGCCGGAGGTGGCATCATTCTAAAAGTGCTGAGAGGTCCAAAACAATTGTGACAGGCTAAAGCACTGGGTTGAATCTCCGAAGACCAAATTGAATCAATCAATGTTTATTAAGTGCCTGCTATGTACCAGGCACTGAGGCACTGGGGATACAAAAGGAGGCAAACAACAGTTCCTGCCCTACAGGAGCTTGAAATCTAATGGGGATGAATGTAAAGTTTCACCCTTCAGTTCAAAAAAATCAATTTTATAAGTACAAGCTAGGAGAAGCAGGGTTAGCAGCTTGTCTGAGACAGATCTGTGGGTTTCAGTGAACTGCAACCTCAACAGGGGATGATGGCAGCGAAATATGGCAGCGACGTGATGTGGAAACCCAAAAACCCTAAAGTGATAATGGACTGTGTCAGGAGAGGAACGTCTTCCAGGAATAAGAAGATTTAAGTTTCTGTGTATTCTCTTTTTGTCTGAGTCCATCTGGAGTACCGCATGTAGTACTGGGTGCTGTGTTTTAGGAAGGACATTGACAGGCTGGAAAGTATCTGGTGGATGACTGGACTAGATGACCAGTGACATACCTTCCAGCTCTGTTATTTTGTGATTTGGAACTTGGAAAACATGGCCTTAAAAAAAGCCATCAAGGGCACTGATCAATGGCCAATCAATGACTGATCAATAGTGACAAAGCCATACTTTCCTTCTTGTCCTTAAGGCATCTTTAAGAGAATGGTCTACATATAAGCAGAGGGTTTTCTTGATGAAAATATGAGATGACAACAGGCAAGTTTTCCCATTTATTTTAAATAGCAGATCACATCTTCATTGTCACCCAACTGACTGAATGAGGTAGCGAATATAAGACTCAACTGTGATTATTTGTTCATTACAACTAACTCCGTAGACAAAATGGAGCCCAAAGATGTCTTCTTCAATGAGAAGTCTATCATGCATATACCACACCCAACCAGATCGCTTGATTCCAACAGACTGTGAGTTCCTTGAAGACAGGGACTGTTTCTGCCTTTCTCTGTATCCCCAGGACTTTGCACAGAACCAGGTACAAGGTAGTCACTTAATCAATACCTGTGGACTTGATATGACAGATACAAGCCCCGGGGTTAACAGTTCTTTGCTCATCAACAAAAGGCAAGATGAATGCTCAGTGCCAGAGGTGCCCACCCTGGTCACAGAACATATTCTACACAGAATCGAAATGATAGAATTTGTCCTCCATCCCTATGAATAGTGACGTACTTTGGTTGCTACTGTTTTCAGGAGGCACCGTGGATGCCACCAAGCTCCAGAAGATGATGGAGCCCCTTTCATGAGATCCATGACTCTTCCAAAGAGATTGAGTAGCAGCCTCTGGGAGAAAAGCAAAATGAACAAGATTCACAAGGTTGAGTCTTTGCCCACTAAGCTGTACATCAAGCTGGATTGGGCTCTGCAGATGGACGAGCTGGACACAGAATGGAACTGGAAGAAGAGGGCAGGGGAACAGTGCAGAGTTCTGAGTGGTGCCAAGCTGCTCCCGGAGACAAAAGCTTATTTTGCTAACACCAACAGCCACCTTACGATGTGAGATGACTGTAAGTCATAGCCTCCCACAAGCTCTGGAGATTCTAAACCATGGGGGACCCAAAAGGCAAAGGAGAGACAAGAGTGGGTCTAAGTAAGCTAGAAGACATCATATATTATATGCACAGGAAATGCCTTCAAGAGATTAGCCAGGAAATGGATGACCAGAGAGGGAAGCAGGCTGCTCACCTCAACTAGACACATACACATACATACATGAAGGAAACAGATACAAAGAGATTTGGGGGGGATGGGCAGTACCCACTGAGGGGATGGAGGAAGGCCCTGTATAAAAGGTGGTACCTGACTGATCTCAACAGACCACTCCCTTGATTGTACAGAGGCCTCCATCCTCTGCTGCTCAGCTGGACTCCCAGCCCTTCTGGCTTCTCTTCGCTCCCCGGCCTCAATCCTTCCCATGCTCCTTTGACTGCCAATCATTATTACTTGGGTGGTTCATTTGACAATCTGATCATGGGCTTTGGACCAGCTCTTCCTTTTGTTTCCTTCTACTATCATTTAAAATATTTTATTGTCATTTAAATGAGAAAGCAATTCTAGCTTCTTTTCCATTCTGCCTTTTCAATGCCCAGCCAGCTCCCTGTCCATCTGCAGGGTCTGTCTCAGCTCTATGGATCAGCGGTTCCATGGCACTCCCAATCCGAGCAGGGCAGGGGAAATCCAGCACCTTCCTAGGTTACCCCTGGGGAGGCTGAATCTCATAAAAATCATCAAGAAGGTCCTTGATGAGGGTGCTGTCCATGCTCACCTGCTGTTTCTGGCCCCATCTTTTGAATACCAATATCCTTCTGGTAAAGATCAAAGGCTGCAAACAATGGAAGGCCAAAATCTCCAGGGGAGCCACATAGAGAGCAACAGAGAGACCCAGCATGGGTACCAGGAGGCTGGAGCACGTTACCAAGGCTAAGCCATGGGCAAGAAGAGGCATGAGGCCTAAAGGATACACGGAGCAAGGGATGATAGACAGCCTGGCTGTGGTGCCCACCCACTACTAGCTGACCTGGGGGTGGCAGCGTGCTAGGTCAGTAAATTCACCAAAGGGTAATCCCAGGAGGGCATCCCGGGTGGTGAAGGGCTCCAGGTCACACCAGTTAATGCCTGGCTGAAGAGCTAGCAATGTTAAGGTTGGAGATGACAAGACATGGGCTGCCTCAAGATCTCGAAGACAACCCAAGGCATGCAGAGTCCCCCACTTTGATAGGGAAAGAAAAGAGATTTGTTTTCTCCACCCTCCTCCAGGGCAAGACTGGGCAGTATATCAAGCAGACTTTGGCTGCCCCTTCAGGGTGTTTCCCCTGGCTTTGTTAAGGCTGTCTGTGCATGGGTCTGCAAAGACTTCTCTCTGCACTGCATCAGTCCATAAAAGGTTTCCCAATGTTCTCGAACTCTTCATATTTGAATAGATCTATTGCTATATTAACAGTCTGTTTCTCAAGGCTCAATGACAGATCAGGCTCTACTCAGCCCCTGCCCAATCCCTGGGCACCTGAGTGACCTCAGTTCTGTGCTGCCATAAAGAAGGGTTCCCCTGGGCTTGGGTTCCTGACTTGAGCTTTTCCCTGGGGGGTTGTATTAGAATGAAGGATGTGAAAGGACTTCCCAAGCTCTCCTCCTCTGTAAGTGGGGAGTGGTAGCTGGTGGGGGAACAGTGACCAGGAGATGAGGTTCTCCGAGGGGAGGGGGGGACAACTAGGTTTCAAGAGGAACGCAGGAGCAGGTACTGAGGGAAGCCAGAAAGTCTGCTCCATATCAGCAGATGTCCAGGATGACACCACCTTCAGGCTGCTGGTTATGGCCACCCTGGGAGCTGGGGAGAGCCCAGGCTTGTCACATCCAAGGTCAAAGTCACAAATCTACAGGCTTGTTTCTTATTCTGGTTCCTTCTCACCACTCACTGAGTGTCTCTAGGCCCAGCCCCGGATGCAGGGAGGCCCTGAGATCCAAGGAAGGGGTGGTCTCCACTGGTCTGCTTTCCTCCTTCCTCCTGCCTCCTCTTTGTTGGGGGGTCCTAGAAGGGGAGTATATGTGGAAGGCCAAGGTGATGAGGAGGCGGTTCATCCATGAGATTGTAACACCTTCCACATTTTGTCAGTTATCTCCAAGATACACATCACGAAAAACTGCACACAGCCTTCAGGGCTTCCCTCCTGCCTGTGGAATAAAATCCCTAGTTCTCTGCCTGGCATTCAAGACCTTCACAACATAGCACTCTCTGACTTTCCAGCTTGTCCCCCATGATTCTGTTTCAGGAGAGTCCAGTCTGAGCAGATGATGCTGATCCACGCACCTGCCTTGGGTTTTCCCAGTTCTTTGCCTTGCCTCACCCTTCTCCTGAAGCCTAGAATGCCCTTCCACCCCATCCTCAAATGCTGGATTGCTATCAACTCATAAAACCCCAGTGGAAATGCTGCCTCCTCCAGGTATACTTCCCTGATTCCCCTGGTCAACAATGATGTCTTTCAGGTTTCAAACTCTACTTTCTTCTTCTGCTCTCTAATACACAGACCATGTAGTGGTGTCTATGAGTTATTTTTATTGGGGTCTTATTCGCACTCCCTGCCTCCATCTTCACTCACTCAACAGATGGTAAGCTCTAGGAAGACATGATTAAGTCTCACATCTCATCTCAACTCTGTACCTCTCCCAGTCTAGCAGAGTATCCGGCATACAGCAGGTGATTAATAAATGCCAAGTGTATTGCATTATGCTGGTACATTTGAATTGGGGTTTTGTGGCACCATTGTGAGTCACAAGATACCTGTAGGGAAGCCAGACTAAAAGGAATTGGGGAGGAGAAAAAGAATATTATTGGTAATGGGCAGGTCACCAGGAGATCAAGGAAATAGATCTTCCCAGTCCCAGGGAAAGAAAGCTGTCCAACAATATGACTAACTGATTTGTGAGGTAGTGAGCTCCCCATGGGTACAGACTTGATGAAAGACCTGCCAATCATGCTGGGGGGGATTCTTGCATGGGGAATGAAATACTACTGGATGATTTCAAAGGTCCCTTCAAGACCTGATGATTCTGAGAAGGGCAGAAAAACACAAGGAGAAAAAAAAGAGTAGCCATGGCCCAGAGAGATCAGCATGAGAGAAGTCTGATTCCATTGCTAGAATGATGAGCTCCCTTGTTCAAACGTCTGTGCATCTGAGATAGGGGGAGGAGGGTGAGAGGCAGAAAGCGCAGATTGGGAGGGTGTGGGTGGACAGATATAGGCAGATCCCAATTCCCCGGATGTGCTGGGGAGAGGAGAGGGAAAATACTGAGAGATGCTCTGATTCTCCAGGCTGTGGCAGTTCCCTGACTCCCTGTCCCACAACGTTCCTGGTCCCATCCTCCCAGCAGGCTAAAGGCTTCCGTGACCTCCAGCCTCGAAGTCTCATTCCCAGCATGTTGTGAGCTCTGGAAGGCCAAGCAAAGGCTCTGACTTTCCTCCTGGCAGGGACTGGACCCCAAAGTCCCAGGTTCCCTACCTTGGTGCCCCCTGCACTCAGGACAAGGTCTGCCACACAGTAGGCCTTTCACTGGATTGCTGATGTGAGATTTCTTTTGACTGATGGATTCCTTGGGGGTTGTGTGGGTGCTCTCCCCTTCCCTACCTGTAGTAGAATCTAAGCTTTCTGAAAGCAGGGATGGTTACAGTTTGGTTTTTTCCATCACTGGAGTTCGGCACAGGGCACTGCATGTAGCAAGTGACTTGTGGAGTTGAAATGAATGGCGGGGAGGCTAGCAGGGAGGTGCTCATGCCCACACTCTGCTCCTCCCAGCTAAGATGGTAGACTGGACCTCAGGGAAGGAGTGAGGATCAGGGTCCTCAGCCCAAGGGGGAAAGAGAGGGGGCCAGCTGCACCCTGTTTCTGCACACCAGCCCAGGGGAGGCCAAAGAGGGGGCCTGGATGGGAAAGAGGCCAGGGCTCCCCAGAAAATCGAGAAACCTTTGGTAGAAATAGAAAGGGAGAACCCTGGGCACTGCCCTCCCCCCACATACCCCAGCTGTGTTACCTTAGCCCAGTCCCCTAGTCTGTAGACCTCACTTTTCTCACCAAGTAAAGGAGGGGAGCACAGGATTTAGACATGGTAGAGATGCTAGAGACTGCAGTCCAGCCCAGACATTTTACAGATGGGGAAACTGAGACCCAGGGAGAAGAAAGGGCTTGCCTTTGGGATGGAGAAGAGAACCCTGAAGAACCTTCCTGAAATCTGGCACATATGACATCAGGCAACTCACTTTTCCCATCAGGCATCAGTTTCCTCTTCTGTCCAAATGACTCCAAGGTCTCTTCCAGTTCTCGATTTATCCCTGGCCTTGTGACCACATGAGACTTTCTATGAAAGATGCTTTGCAAACCCTGACGTTCTCTATCAGCGTAGATATGACCATTATCAGTATTCACCTCCTCTCCTTCACTGGAGGACCAAGAGCTGAGAGCTAAGGGTGGCAGGAGGGAAGGGAAGGTTAATGATCACCCTTGCCTCGTCCTAGGGGGCACGGCGCACAGAGTGCTGCACCTGCAGTCAGGAAGATGCATCCTCATGAGTTCAAATCCAGTCTCGGACATTTCCTAACCGGGTGGTTAGTCGCTTCGCCTTGTTGGCCTCAGTTTTCTCATCTATAAGATGAGCAGGAGAAGGAAATGGTGAACCACCCCAGGATCTTTGCCAAGAAAACCCTAAATGGGGTCACA